>OX388347.1:27175234-27591935 GCA_947579665.1 Sympetrum striolatum | reverse complement strand
AAAACGAATATTTTCAATTTTTTTCCTCTATTTAGCATTGATATACCTCGTTTTATCGAGATATGATCGAAAAAAGCAACGAAAACGGATAATTTAACAAAATTTCAATTTTTTTCCTCTATTTTGCATTTATATTTTTCATTTTATCGAGATATGATCGAAAAAAGCAATGAAAACGGATAATTTCATCTACATCTACATCTACATCTACATCTACATTAATACCCTACAATTCGCCTTTCGGCGTGTGGCAGGGGGTGTAAACACCAGTTGAATCTAAACTACTTCCTTATTCGATTATTGTCACGTATTGTTCGCGGAAAGAATGAATCTCTGAAACGATTCGTCCTAGCATCTATTTCTCTTAACTTACGGTCATTATCGGATCTACCGACGTAGCAGGGGGGTTGCATGATATTGATTGTATCTTTGGAAAATGTAGTTTCCCTGAATGTATTAAGCAATCGCAGCCTAGCTTCCAATCTCCTTTCTTTCAAGGATTCCCAACCTACGTCTGAGAGCATTTTTGTAACGCTTGCTTTTTTATCGTAGCATTTCTTAACAAAACGAACCGCTTTACGCTGCACATTCTCGAGTTCGCGAGTACACATTTCATCCGCCGGATCCCATATACTTGCCGCATATTCCAGAAGGGGTCTGACCAAGGTAAAATAACATCGCTCTCTCACCTTTTGGTCGCATTTACCGACAATATGCTTTACGAAGCCAAGCCTTTTACTTGTTTTGCCGCAATTTCACCGAAACTTTGATTTTTTTACTCTTTTTTGCCTTAATTTCCATCTCTTGGAAGTGATATTATCGAAAAAAGCAACGAAAACGGATAATTTTAGCGAACTTTCTATTTTTTTCCTCTATTTTGCCTTAATTTTCGTCATTTTGAAGTGATATGATCGAAAAAAGAAATGAAAACGGATAATTTTAGCGAAATTTCTATTTTTTTTCTCTATTTTGCCTTAATTTCCCTCGTTTTGTCGAGACATGATCGAAAAAACCAACGAGAACGATTAATTTTTGCGAAATTTCAATTTATTTCCTCTATTTTGCCTTAATTTTCGTCTCTTGGAAGTGATATTATCGAAAAATGCAACGAAAACGAATATTTTCAATTTATTTTCCTCTATTTAGCATTGATACATCTCGTTTTATCGAGATATGATCGAAAAAAGCAACGAAAACGGATAATTTAACAAAATTTCAATTTTTTTCCTCTATTTTGCATTTATTTTTTTCATTTTATCGAGATATGATCGATAAAAGCAATGAAAACGGATAATTTCACCGAAATTTTGATTTTTTTACTCTTTTTTGCCTTAATTTTCGTCTGTTGGAAGTGATATTATCGAAAAAAGCAACGAAAACGGATAATTTCAGCAAAATTTCAATTTTTTTCCTCTATTTAGCTTTGATATATCTTGTTTTATCGAGATGTGATCGAAAAAAGCAACGAAAACGGATAATTTTTGCGAAATTTCAAATTTCTTCCTGTATTTTACCTTAATTTTCGTCATTTTAGTAAGATATGTTCGAAAAAAGCAATGAAAACGGATAATTCTTAACGATACAATTATTTTCGTCCTCTATTTTGTATTTAGTTTCATTATTTTATCGAGATATGATGGGAGAAATTAATGAAAACTGATAATTTTACCGAAGTTTCAATTTTTTCCTCTATTTTGCCTTAATTCTCGTCATTTAATCGAGTTATGATCGAAAATAGCTACGAAAACGGAAAAATTTTTCGAAATTTCAATTGTTTTCCTCTATACTGCATTGATTTTCTTCATTTTATCGAGATATGATCGAAAAAAGCAAGGAATGGGGATGATAATAGTGAAATTGCTTTTTTTTCCTCTCTCTTGCCTAAATAATCGTCATTTCATCCAGATAAGATCGAAAAAAGAAAGAAAGATATCTAGAATAAGATAAGATAATCTAGAATAAGAAAGATATCCAGATAAGATCGAAAAAAGAAAGAAAGGGGAAGTTTTAAGGAAATTTCAATTTTTTTCCTATATTATGCCTTAATTTCCCTCGTTTTGTTGAGATATGATCGAAAAAAGCAACGAAAACGGATACTATTTGCGAAATTTCAATTTATTTTCTCTATTTTGCCTTAATTTTCGTCATTTTGAAGTGATATAATCGAAAAAAGAAACGAAAACGGATAATTTAACAAAATTTCAATTTTTTTCCTCTATTTTGCATTTATTTTTTTCATTTTATCGAGATCTGATCGAAAAAAATCAACGAAAGCGGATAATATTAGCGAAATTTAAATTTTTTTCCTCTATTTTGCCTTAATTTCCCTCGTTTTGTTGAGACATGATCGAAAAAACCAACGAGAACGAATAATTTTAGCGAAATTTCTATTTTTTCCTCTATTTTGCATTAATTTACCTAATTTTATCGTGAACTGATCGAAAAAAATCAACGAAAACGGATAATTTCACCGAAATTTTGATATTTTTATTCTTTTTTGCCTTAATTTTCGTCTCTTGGAAGTGATATGATCGAAAAAAGCAACGAAAATGGATAATTTTAGCAAAATTTCAATTTTTTCCTCTATTTAGCATTGATTCACCTCGTTTTATCGAGATATGATCGAAAAAAGCAACGAAAACGGATAATTTTTGCGAAATTCAAAATTTCTTCCTGTATATCACCTTAATTTTCGTCATTTTAGTAAGATATGCTCGAAAAAAGCAATGAAAACGGATAATTCTTATCGATATAATTATTTTCGTCCTCTATTTTGTATTTAGTTTCGTTATTTTATCGAGACATGATCGAAAAAACCAACGAGAACGAATAATTTTAGCGAAATTTCAATTTTTTTCCTCTATTTTGCATTAATTTACCTCATTTTATTGTGAACTGATCGAAAAAATCAACGAAAACGGATAATTTCAACTAAATTTGATTTTTTTACTCTTTTTTGCCTTAATTTTCGTCTCTTGGAAGTGATATTATCGAAAAAAGCAAGGAAACCGAAAATTTCAGCAAAATTTCAATTTTTTTCCTCTATTTTGCATTGACATACCTCGT
The DNA here is from genome assembly GCA_947579665.1 of Sympetrum striolatum. Taxonomy (NCBI): domain Eukaryota; kingdom Metazoa; phylum Arthropoda; class Insecta; order Odonata; family Libellulidae; genus Sympetrum; species Sympetrum striolatum. The sequence continues at coordinate 27,588,869 of OX388347.1, read as the reverse complement.
TTTATCGAGATATGATCGCAAAAAGCAACGAAAACGGATAATTCTTATCGATACAATTATTTTCATCCACTATTTTGTATTTAGTTTCGTTATTTTATCGAGATATGATGGGAGAAATTAATGAAAACTGATAATATTACCGAAGTTTCAATTTTTTTCCTCTATTTTGCCTTAATTCTCGTCATTTAATCGAGTTATGATCAAAAATAGCTACGAAAACGGAAAAATTTACCGAAATTTTAATTGTTTTCCTCTATACTGCATTGATTTTCTTAATTTTATCGAGATATGATCGAAAAAAGCAAGGAATGGGGATGATAATAGTGAAATTGCTTTTTTTTCCTCTCTTTTGCCTAAATAAACGTCATTTTATCCAGATAAGATCGAAAAAAGGAAAGAAAGGGGAAGTTTTAAGGAAATTTCAATTTTTTTCCTATATTATGCCTAAATTTCCCTCGTTTTGTTGAAATATGATCGAAAAAAGCAACGAATACGGATACTTTTTGCGAAATTTCAATTTATTTCCTCTTTTTTGCCTTAATTTTCGTCATTTTGAAGTGATATAATCGAAAAAAGAAACGAAAACGGATAATTTAACAAAATTTCAATTTTTTTCCTCTATTTTGCATTTATTTTTTTCATTTTATCGAGATCTGATCGAAAAAAATCAACGAAAGCGGATAATATTAGCGAAATTTAAATTTTTTTCCTCTATTTTGCCTTAATTTCCCTCGTTTTGTTGAGACATGATCGAAAAAACCAACGAGAACGAATAATTTTAGCGAAATTTCTATTTTTTCCTCTATTTTGCATTAATTTACCTAATTTTATCGTGAACTGATCGAAAAAAATCAACGAAAACGGATAATTTCACCGAAATTTTGATATTTTTATTCTTTTTTGCCTTAATTTTCGTCTCTTGGAAGTGATATGATCGAAAAAAGCAACGAAAATGGATAATTTTAGCAAAATTTCAATTTTTTCCTCTATTTAGCATTGATTCACCTCGTTTTATCGAGATATGATCGAAAAAAGCAACGAAAACGGATAATTTTTGCGAAATTCAAAATTTCTTCCTGTATATCACCTTAATTTTCGTCATTTTAGTAAGATATGCTCGAAAAAAGCAATGAAAACGGATAATTCTTATCGATATAATTATTTTCGTCCTCTATTTTGTATTTAGTTTCGTTATTTTATCGAGACATGATCGAAAAAACCAACGAGAACGAATAATTTTAGCGAAATTTCAATTTTTTTCCTCTATTTTGCATTAATTTACCTCATTTTATTGTGAACTGATCGAAAAAATCAACGAAAACGGATAATTTCAACTAAATTTGATTTTTTTACTCTTTTTTGCCTTAATTTTCGTCTCTTGGAAGTGATATTATCGAAAAAAGCAAGGAAACCGAAAATTTCAGCAAAATTTCAATTTTTTTCCTCTATTTTGCATTGACATACCTCGTTTTATCGAGATATGATCGCAAAAAGCAACGAAAACGGATAATTCTTATCGATACAATTATTTTCATCCACTATTTTGTATTTAGTTTCGTTATTTTATCGAGATATGATGGGAGAAATTAATGAAAACTGATAATATTACCGAAGTTTCAATTTTTTTCCTCTATTTTGCCTTAATTCTCGTCATTTAATCGAGTTATGATCAAAAATAGCTACGAAAACGGAAAAATTTACCGAAATTTTAATTGTTTTCCTCTATACTGCATTGATTTTCTTAATTTTATCGAGATATGATCGAAAAAAGCAAGGAATGGGGATGATAATAGTGAAATTGCTTTTTTTTCCTCTCTTTTGCCTAAATAAACGTCATTTTATCCAGATAAGATCGAAAAAAGGAAAGAAAGGGGAAGTTTTAAGGAAATTTCAATTTTTTTCCTATATTATGCCTAAATTTCCCTCGTTTTGTTGAAATATGATCGAAAAAACCAACGAGAACGAATAATTTTTGCGAAATTTCAATTTATTTCCTCTATTTTGCCTTAATTGTGTCTCTTGGAAGTGATATTATCGAAAAAAGCAACGAAAACGAATATTTTCAATTTTTTTCCTCTATTTAGCATTGATATACCTCGTTTTATCGAGATATGATCGAAAAAAGCAACGAAAACGGATAATTTAACAAAATTTCAATTTTTTTCCTCTATTTTGCATTTATATTTTTCATTTTATCGAGATATGATCGAAAAAAGCAATGAAAACGGATAATTTCATCTACATCTACATCTACATCTACATCTACATTAATACCCTACAATTCGCCTTTCGGCGTGTGGCAGGGGGTGTAAACACCAGTTGAATCTAAACTACTTCCTTATTCGATTATTGTCACGTATTGTTCGCGGAAAGAATGAATCTCTGAAACGATTCGTCCTAGCATCTATTTCTCTTAACTTACGGTCATTATCGGATCTACCGACGTAGCAGGGGGGTTGCATGATATTGATTGTATCTTTGGAAAATGTAGTTTCCCTGAATGTATTAAGCAATCGCAGCCTAGCTTCCAATCTCCTTTCTTTCAAGGATTCCCAACCTACGTCTGAGAGCATTTTTGTAACGCTTGCTTTTTTATCGTAGCATTTCTTAACAAAACGAACCGCTTTACGCTGCACATTCTCGAGTTCGCGAGTACACATTTCATCCGCCGGATCCCATATACTTGCCGCATATTCCAGAAGGGGTCTGACCAAGGTAAAATAACATCGCTCTCTCACCTTTTGGTCGCATTTACCGACAATATGCTTTACGAAGCCAAGCCTTTTACTTGTTTTGCCGCAATTTCACCGAAACTTTGATTTTTTTACTCTTTTTTGCCTTAATTTCCATCTCTTGGAAGTGATATTATCGAAAAAAGCAACGAAAACGGATAATTTTAGCGAACTTTCTATTTTTTTCCTCTATTTTGCCTTAATTTTCGTCATTTTGAAGTGATATGATCGAAAAAAGAAATGAAAACGGATAATTTTAGCGAAATTTCTATTTTTTTTCTCTATTTTGCCTTAATTTCCCTCGTTTTGTCGAGACATGATCGAAAAAACCAACGAGAACGATTAATTTTTGCGAAATTTCAATTTATTTCCTCTATTTTGCCTTAATTTTCGTCTCTTGGAAGTGATATTATCGAAAAATGCAACGAAAACGAATATTTTCAATTTATTTTCCTCTATTTAGCATTGATACATCTCGTTTTATCGAGATATGATCGAAAAAAGCAACGAAAACGGATAATTTAACAAAATTTCAATTTTTTTCCTCTATTTTGCATTTATTTTTTTCATTTTATCGAGATATGATCGATAAAAGCAATGAAAACGGATAATTTCACCGAAATTTTGATTTTTTTACTCTTTTTTGCCTTAATTTTCGTCTGTTGGAAGTGATATTATCGAAAAAAGCAACGAAAACGGATAATTTCAGCAAAATTTCAATTTTTTTCCTCTATTTAGCTTTGATATATCTTGTTTTATCGAGATGTGATCGAAAAAAGCAACGAAAACGGATAATTTTTGCGAAATTTCAAATTTCTTCCTGTATTTTACCTTAATTTTCGTCATTTTAGTAAGATATGTTCGAAAAAAGCAATGAAAACGGATAATTCTTAACGATACAATTATTTTCGTCCTCTATTTTGTATTTAGTTTCATTATTTTATCGAGATATGATGGGAGAAATTAATGAAAACTGATAATTTTACCGAAGTTTCAATTTTTTCCTCTATTTTGCCTTAATTCTCGTCATTTAATCGAGTTATGATCGAAAATAGCTACGAAAACGGAAAAATTTTTCGAAATTTCAATTGTTTTCCTCTATACTGCATTGATTTTCTTCATTTTATCGAGATATGATCGAAAAAAGCAAGGAATGGGGATGATAATAGTGAAATTGCTTTTTTTTCCTCTCTCTTGCCTAAATAATCGTCATTTCATCCAGATAAGATCGAAAAAAGAAAGAAAGATATCTAGAATAAGATAAGATAATCTAGAATAAGAAAGATATCCAGATAAGATCGAAAAAAGAAAGAAAGGGGAAGTTTTAAGGAAATTTCAATTTTTTTCCTATATTATGCCTTAATTTCCCTCGTTTTGTTGAGATATGATCGAAAAAAGCAACGAAAACGGATACTATTTGCGAAATTTCAATTTATTTTCTCTATTTTGCCTTAATTTTCGTCATTTTGAAGTGATATAATCGAAAAAAGAAACGAAAACGGATAATTTAACAAAATTTCAATTTTTTTCCTCTATTTTGCATTTATTTTTTTCATTTTATCGAGATCTGATCGAAAAAAATCAACGAAAGCGGATAATATTAGCGAAATTTAAATTTTTTTCCTCTATTTTGCCTTAATTTCCCTCGTTTTGTTGAGACATGATCGAAAAAACCAACGAGAACGAATAATTTTAGCGAAATTTCTATTTTTTCCTCTATTTTGCATTAATTTACCTAATTTTATCGTGAACTGATCGAAAAAAATCAACGAAAACGGATAATTTCACCGAAATTTTGATATTTTTATTCTTTTTTGCCTTAATTTTCGTCTCTTGGAAGTGATATGATCGAAAAAAGCAACGAAAATGGATAATTTTAGCAAAATTTCAATTTTTTCCTCTATTTAGCATTGATTCACCTCGTTTTATCGAGATATGATCGAAAAAAGCAACGAAAACGGATAATTTTTGCGAAATTCAAAATTTCTTCCTGTATATCACCTTAATTTTCGTCATTTTAGTAAGATATGCTCGAAAAAAGCAATGAAAACGGATAATTCTTATCGATATAATTATTTTCGTCCTCTATTTTGTATTTAGTTTCGTTATTTTATCGAGACATGATCGAAAAAACCAACGAGAACGAATAATTTTAGCGAAATTTCAATTTTTTTCCTCTATTTTGCATTAATTTACCTCATTTTATTGTGAACTGATCGAAAAAATCAACGAAAACGGATAATTTCAACTAAATTTGATTTTTTTACTCTTTTTTGCCTTAATTTTCGTCTCTTGGAAGTGATATTATCGAAAAAAGCAAGGAAACCGAAAATTTCAGCAAAATTTCAATTTTTTTCCTCTATTTTGCATTGACATACCTCGTTTTATCGAGATATGATCGCAAAAAGCAACGAAAACGGATAATTCTTATCGATACAATTATTTTCATCCACTATTTTGTATTTAGTTTCGTTATTTTATCGAGATATGATGGGAGAAATTAATGAAAACTGATAATATTACCGAAGTTTCAATTTTTTTCCTCTATTTTGCCTTAATTCTCGTCATTTAATCGAGTTATGATCAAAAATAGCTACGAAAACGGAAAAATTTACCGAAATTTTAATTGTTTTCCTCTATACTGCATTGATTTTCTTAATTTTATCGAGATATGATCGAAAAAAGCAAGGAATGGGGATGATAATAGTGAAATTGCTTTTTTTTCCTCTCTTTTGCCTAAATAAACGTCATTTTATCCAGATAAGATCGAAAAAAGGAAAGAAAGGGGAAGTTTTAAGGAAATTTCAATTTTTTTCCTATATTATGCCTAAATTTCCCTCGTTTTGTTGAAATATGATCGAAAAAAGCAACGAATACGGATACTTTTTGCGAAATTTCAATTTATTTCCTCTTTTTTGCCTTAATTTTCGTCATTTTGAAGTGATATGATCGAAAAAAGAAACGAAAATGGATAATTTTAGCAAAATTTCAATTTTTTTTCCTCAATTTTGCATTTATTTTTTTCATTTTATCGAGATCTGATCGAAAAAAATCAACGAATGCGGATAATTTTAGCGAAATTTAAATTTTTTTCCACTATTTTGCCTTAATTTTCGTCATTTGGAAGTGATATGATCGAAAAAAGAAATGAAAACGGATAATTTTAGCGAAATTTAATTTTTTTTCCTCTATTTTGCCTTAATTTCCCTCGTTTTGTTGAGACATGATCGAAAAAACCTACGAGAACGAATAATTTTTGCGAAATTTCAATTTTTTTCCTCTATTTTGCATTAATTTACCTCATTTTATCGTGAACTGATCGAAAAAATCAACGAAAAGGGATAATTTCACCGAAATTTTGATTTTTTTACTCTTTTTTGCCTTAAATTTAATCTCTTGGAAGCGATATTATCGAAAAAAGCAACGAAGACGGATAATTTCAGCAAAATTTCAATTTTGTTTTCCTCTATTTAGCATTGATATACCTCGTTTTATCGAGATATGATCGAAAAAAGCAACGAAAACGTATATTTTTTGCGAAACTTCAAATTTCTTCCTGTATTTTACCTTAATTTTCGTCATTTTAGTAAGATATGTTCGAAAAAAGCAATGAAAACGGATAATTCTTATCGATACAATTATTTTCGTCCTCTATTTTGTATTTAGTTTCGTTATGTTATCGAGATATGATCGGAGAAATTAATGAAAACAGATAATTTAACCGAAGTTTCAATTTTTTTCCTCTATTTTGCCTTAATTCTCGTCATTTAATCGAGTTATGATCGAAAATAGCTACGAAAACGGAAAAATTTACCGAAATTTCAATTGTTTTCCTCTATACTGCATTGATTTTCTTAATTCTATCGAGATATGATCGAAAAAAGCAAGGAATGGGGATGATAATAGTGAAATTGCTTTTTTTCCCTCTCTTTTGCCTAAATAATCGTCATTTTATCCAGATAAGATCGAAAAAAGGAAAGAAAGGGGAAGTTTTAAGGAAATTTCAATTTTTTTCCTATATTATGCCTTAATTTCCCTCGTTTTGTTGAGATATGATCGAAGAAAGCAACGAAAACGGATAATTTTAGCGAAATTTAAATTTTTATCCTCTATTTTGCCCTAATTTTCGTCATTAAGAAGTGATATGATCGAAAAAAGAAACGAAAACGGATAATTTAACAAAATTTCAATTTTTTTCCTCTATTTTGCATTTATTTTTTTCATTTTATCGAGATATGATCGAAAAATGCAATGAAAATGGATAATTTCATCTACATCTACATCTACATCTACATTAATACCCTACAAGCCGCCTTTCGGCGTGTGGCAGGGGGTGTAAACACCAGTTGAATCTAAACTACTTCCTTATTCGATTATTGTCACGTATTGTTCGCGGAAAGAATGAATCTCTGAAACGATTCGTCCTAGCATCTATTTCTCTTAACTTACGGTCATTATCGGATCTACCGACGTAGCAGGGGGGTTGCATGATATTGATTGTATCTTTGGAAAATGTAGTTTCCCTGAATGTATTAAGCAATCGCAGCCTAGCTTCCAATCTCCTTTCTTTCAAGGATTCCCAACCTACGTCTGAGAGCATTTTTGTAACGCTTGCTTTTTTATCGTAGCATTTCTTAACAAAACGAACCGCTTTACGCTGCACATTCTCGAGTTCGCGAGTACACGTTTCATCCGCCGGATCCCATATACTTGCCGCATATTCCAGAAGGGGTCTGACCAAGGTAAAATAACATCGCTCTCTCACCTTTTGGTCGCATTTACCGACAATATGCTTTACGAAGCCAAGCCTTTTACTTGTTTTGCCGCAATTTCACCGAAACTTTGATTTTTTTACTCTTTTTTGCCTTAATTTCCATCTCTTGGAAGTGATATTATCGAAAAAAGCAACGAAAACGGATAATTTTAGCGAAATTTCTATTTTTTTCTCTATTTTGCCTTAATTTCCCTCGTTTTGTCGAGACATGATCGAAAAAACCAACGAGAACGAATAATTTTTGCGAAATTTCAATTTATTTCCTCTATTTTGCCTTAATTTTCGTCTCTTGGAAGTGATATTATCGAAAAAAGAAACGAAAACGAATATTTTCAATTTTTTTCCTCTATTTAGCATTGATATACCTCGTTTTATCGAGATATGATCGAAAAAAGGAACGAAAACGGATAATTTAACAAAATTTCAATTTTTTTCCTCTATTTTGCATTTATTTTTTTCATTTTATCGAGATATGATCGAAAAAAGCAATGAAAACGGATAATTTCACCGAAATTTTGATTTTTTTACTCTTTTGTGCCTTAATTTTCGTCTGTTGGAAGTGATATTATCGAAAAAAGCAACGAAAACGGATAATTTCAGCAAAATTTCAATATTTTTCCTCTATTTAGCTTTGATATACCTCCTTTTATCCAGATATGATCGAAAAAAGCAACGAAAACGGATAATTTTTGCGAAAATTCAAATTTCTTCCTGTATTTTACCTTAATTTTCGTCATTTTAGTAAGATATGTTCGAAAAAAGCAATGAAAACGGATAATTCTTATCGATACAATTATTTTCGTCCTCTATTTTGTATTTAGTTTCGTTATTTTATCGAGATATGATGGGAGAAATTAATGAAAACTGATAATTTTACCGAAGTTTCAATTTTTACCTCTATTTTGCCTTAATTCTCGTCATTTAATCGAGTTATGATCGAAAATAGCTACGAAAACGGAAATATTTACCGAAATTTCAATTGTTTTCCTCTATACTACAGTGATTTTCTTCATTTTATCGAGATATGATCGAAAAAAGCAAGGAATGGAGATGATAATAGTGAAATTGCTTTTTCTTCCTCTCTTTTGCCTAAATAAACGTCATTTTATCCAGATAAGATCGAAAAAAGGAAAGAAAGGGGAAGTTTTAAGGAAATTTCAATTTTTTTCCTCTATTTTGCATTTATTTTTTTCATTTTATCGAGATATGATCGAAAAATGCAATGAAAACGGATAATTTCATCTACATCTACATCTACATCTACATTAATACCCTACAAGCCGCCTTTCGGCGTGTGGCAGGGGGTGTAAACACCAGTTGAATCTAAACTACTTCCTTATTCGATTATTGTCACGTATTGTTCGCGGAAAGAATGAATCTCTAAAACGATTTGTCCTAGCATCTATTTCTCTTAACTTACGGTCATTATCGGATCTACCGACGTAGCAGGGGGGTTGCATGATATTGATTGTATCTTTGGAAAATGTAGTTTCCCTGAATGTATTAAGCAATCGCAGCCTAGCTTCCAATCTCCTTTCTTTCAAGGATTCCCAACCTACGTCTGAGAGCATTTTTGTAACGCTTGCTTTTTTATCGTAGCATTTCTTAACAAAACGAACCGCTTTACGCTGCACATTCTCGAGTTCGCGAGTACACGTTTCATCCGCCGGATCCCATATACTTGCCGCATATTCCAGAAGGGGTCTGACCAAGGTAAAATAACATCGCTCTCTCACCTTTTGGTCGCATTTACCGACAATATGCTTTACGAAGCCAAGCCTTTTACTTGTTTTGCCGCAATTTCACCGAAACTTTGATTTTTTTACTCTTTTTTGCCTTAATTTCCATCTCTTGGAAGTGATATTATCGAAAAAAGCAACGAAAACGGATAATTTTAGCGAAATTTCTATTTTTTTCCTCTATTTTGCCTTAATTTTCGTCAATTTGAAGTGATATGATCGAAAAAAGAAATGAAAACGGATAATTTTAGCGAAATTTCTATTTTTTTCTCTATTTTGCCTTAATTTCCCTCGTTTTGTCGAGACATGATCGAAAAAACCAACGAGAACGAATAATTTTTGCGAAATTTCAATTTATTTCCTCTATTTTGCCTTAATTTTCGTCTCTTGGAAGTGATATTATCGAAAAAAGAAACGAAAACGAATATTTTCAATTTTTTTCCTCTATTTAGCATCGATATACCTCGTTTTATCGAGATATGATCGAAAAAAGGAACGAAAACGGATAATTTAACAAAGTTTCAATTTTTTTCCTCTATTTTGCATTTATTTTTTTCATTTTATCGAGATATGATCGAAAAAAGCAATGAAAACGGATAATTTCACCGAAATTTTGATTTTTTTACTCTTTTGTGCCTTAATTTTCGTCTGTTGGAAGTGATATTATCGAAAAAAGCAACGAAAACGGATAATTTCAGCAAAATTTCAATATTTTTCCTCTATTTAGCTTTGATATACCTCCTTTTATCCAGATATGATCGAAAAAAGCAACGAAAACGGATAATTTTTGCGAAAATTCAAATTTCTTCCTGTATTTTACCTTAATTTTCGTCATTTTAGTAAGATATGTTCGAAAAAAGCAATGAAAACGGATAATTCTTATCGATACAATTATTTTCGTCCTCTATTTTGTATTTAGTTTCGTTATTTTATCGAGATATGATGGGAGAAATTAATGAAAACTGATAATTTTGCCGAAGTTTCAATTTTTACCTCTATTTTGCCTTAATTCTCGTCATTTAATCGAGTTATTATCGAAAATAGCTACGAAAACGGAAAAATTTACCGAAATTTCAATTGTTTTCCTCTATACTACAGTGATTTTCTTCATTTTATCGAGATATGATCGAAAAAAGCAAGGAATGGAGATGATAATAGTGAAATTGCTTTTTTTTCCTCTCTTTTGCCTAAATAAACGTCATTTTATCCAGATAAGATCGAAAAAAGGAAAGAAAGGGGAAGTTTTAAGGAAATTTCAATTTTTTTCCTATATTATGCCTTAATTTCCCTCGTTTTGTTGAGATATGATCGAAAAAAGCAACGAAAACGGATACTTTTTGCGAAATTTCAAATTATTTTCTCTATTTTGCCTTAATTTTCGTCATTTTGAAGTGATATAATCGAAAAAAGAAACGAAAACGGATAATTTAACAAAATTTCAATTTTTTTCCTCTATTTTGCATTTATTTTTTTCATTTTATCGAGATCTGATCGAAAAAAATCAAGGAAAGCGGATAATTTTTGCGAAATTTAAATTTTTTTCCTCTATTTTGCCTTAATTTTCGTCATTTTGAAGTTCTATGATCGAAAAAAGTAATGAAAACGGATAATTATAGCGAAATATCTATTTTTTTCTCTATTTTGCCTTAATTTCCTTCGTTTTGTCGAGACATGATCGAAAAAAGCAACGAAAACGGATAATTTTAGCAAAATTTAAAATTTCTTCCTGTATTTTACCTTAATTTTCGTCATTTTAGTAAGATATGCTCGAAAAAAGCAATGAAAACGGATAATTCTTATCTATATAATTATTTTCGTCCTCTATTTTGTATTTAGTTTCGTTATTTTATCGAGACATGATCGAAAAAACCAACGAGAACGAATAATTTTAGCGAAATTTCAATTTTTTTCCTCTATTTTGCATTAATTTACCTCATTTTATCGTGAACTGATCGAAAAAATCAACGAAAACGGATAATTTCAACGAAATTTTGATTTTTTTTACTCTTTTTTGCCTTAATTTTCGTCTCTTGGATGTGATATTATCGAAAAAAGCAAGGAAACCGAAAATTTCAGCAAAATTTCAATTTTTTTCCTCTATTTAGCATTGACATACCTCGTTTTATCGAGATATGATCGAAAAAAGCAACGAAAACGGATAATTCTTATCGATACAATTATTTTCATCCACTATTTTGTATTTAGTTTCGTTATTTTATCGAGATATGATGGGAGAAATTAATGAAAACTGATAATTTTACCGAAGTTTCAATTTTTATCCTCTATTTTGCCTTAATTCTCGTCATTAAATCGAGTTATGATCAAAAATAGCTACGAAAACGGAAAAATTTACCAAATTTTAAATGGTTTTCCTCTATGCTGCATTGATTTTCTTAATTTTATCGAGATATGATCGAAAAAAGCAAGGAATGGGGATGATAATAGTGAAATTGCTTTTTTTCTCTCTTTTGCCTAAATAAACGTCATTTTATCCAGATAAGATCGAAAAAAGGAAAGAAAGGGGAAGTTTTAAGGAAATTTCAATTTTATTCCTCTATTTTGCCTTAATTCTCGTCATTTAATCGAGTTATGAACGAAAACAGCTAGAAAACAAAAAAATTTACCGAAATTTCAATTGTTTTCCTCTATACTGCATTGATTTTCTTAATTTTATCGAAATATGACAGAAAAAAGCAAGGAATGGGGATGATAATAGTTAAATTGCTTTTTTTTCCCCTCTTTTGCCTAAATAAACGTCATTTTATCCAGATAAGATCGAAAAAAGGAAAGAAAGGGGAAGTTTTAAGGAAATTTCAATTTTTTTTCCTATATTATGTCTTAATTTCCCTCGTTTTGTTGAAATATGATCGAAAAAAGCAACGAAAACGGATACTTTTTGCGAAGTTTCAATTTTATTCCTCTATTTTGCCTTAATTCTCGTCATTTAATCGAGTTATGATCGAAAATAGCTACGAAAACGGAAAAATTTACCGAAATTTCAATTGTTTTCCTCTATACTGCATTGATTTTCTTAATTTTCTCGAGATATGATCGAAAAAAGCAAGGAATGGGGATGATAATAGTGAAATTGCTTTTTTTTCCTCTCTTTTGCCTAAATAAACGTCATTTTATCCAGATAAGATCTAAAAAAGGAAAGAAAGGGGAAGTTTTAAGGAAATTTCAATTTTTTTTCCTATATTATGTCTTAATTTCTCTCGTTTTGTTGAAATATGATCGAAAAAAGCAACGAAAACGGATACTTTTTGCGAAGTTTCAATTTTATTCCTCTATGTTGCCTTAATTCTCGTCATTTAATCGAGTTATGATCGAAAATAGCTACGAAAACGGAAAAATTTACCGAAATTTCAATTGTTTTCCTCTATACTGCATTGATTTTCTTAATTTTCTCGAGATATGATCGAAAAAAGCAAGGAATGGGGATGATAATAGTGAAATTGCTTTTTTTTCCTCTCTTTTGCCTAAATAAACGTCATTTTATCCAGATAAGATCGAAAAAAGGAAAGAAAGGGGAAGTTTTAAGGAAATTTCAATTTTTTTTCCTATATTATGTCTTAATTTCTCTCGTTTTGTTGAAATATGATCGAAAAAAGCAACGAAAACGGATACTTTTTGCGAAGTTTCAATTTTATTCCTCTATTTTGCCTTAATTCTCGTCATTTAATCGAGTTATGATCGAAAATAGCTACGAAAACGGAAAAATTTACCGAAATTTCAATTGTTTTCCTCTATACTGCATTGATTTTCTTAATTTTATCGAGATATGATCGAAAAAAGCAAGGAATGGGGATGATAATAGTGAAATTGCTTTTTTTTCCTCTCTTTTGCCTAAACAAACATCATTTTATCCAGATAAGATCGAAAAAAGGAAAGAAAGGGGAAGTTTTAAGGAAATTTCAATTTTTTTTCCTATATTATGCGTTAATTTCCCTCGTTTTGTTGAGATATGATCGAGAAGAGCAACGAAAACGGATACTTTTTGCGAAGTTTCAATTTTATTCCTCTATGTTGCCTTAATTCTCGTCATTTAATCGAGTTATGATCGAAAATAGCTACGAAAACGGAAAAATTTACCGAAATTTCAATTGTTTTCCTCTATACTGCATTGATTTTCTTAATTTTATCGAGATATGATCGAAAAAAGCAAGGAATGGGGATGATAATAGTGAAATTGCTTTTTTTTCCTCTCTTTTGCCTAAATAAACGTCATTTTATCCAGATAAGATCGAAAAAAGGAAAGAAAGGGGAAGTTTTAAGGAAATTTCAATTTTTTTTCCTATATTATGTCTTAATTTCTCTCGTTTTGTTGAAATATGATCGAAAAAAGCAACGAAAACGGATACTTTTTGCGAAGTTTCAATTTTATTCCTCTATTTTGCCTTAATTCTCGTCATTTAATCGAGTTATGATCGAAAATAGTTACGAAAACGGAAAAATTTACCGAAATTTCAATTGTTTTCCTCTATACTGCATTGATTTTCTTAATTTTATCGAGATATGATCGAAAAAAGCAAGGAATGGGGATGATAATAGTGAAATTGCTTTTTTTCCTCTCTTTTGCCTAAATAAACGTCATTTTATCCAGATAAGATCGAAAAAAGGAAAGAAAGGGGAAGTTTTAAGGGAATTTCAATTTTTTTCCCTATATTATGTCTTAATTTCCCTCGTTTTGTTGAAATATGATCGAAAAAAGCAACGAAAACGGATACTTTTTGCGAAGTTTCAATTTTATTCCTCTATTTTGCCTTAATTCTCGTCATTTAATCGAGTTATGATCGAAAATAGCTACGAAAACGGAAAAATTTACCGAAATTTCAATTGTTTTCCTCTATACTGCATTGATTTTCTTAATTTTATCGAGATATGATCGAAAAAAGCAAGGAATGGGGATGATAATAGTGAAATTGCTTTTTTTCCTCTCTTTTGCCTAAATAAACGTCATTTTATCCAGATAAGATCGAAAAAAGGAAAGAAAGGGGAAGTTTTAAGGAAATTTCAATTTTTTTTCCTATATTATGCGTTAATTTCCCTCGTTTTGAAGTGATATGATCGAAAAAAGCAACGAAAACGGATACTTTTTGCGAAGTTTCAATTTTATTCCTCTATGTTGCCTTAATTCTCGTCATTTAATCGAGTTATGATCGAAAATAGCTACGAAAACGGAAAAATTTACCGAAATTTCAATTGTTTTCCTCTATACTGCATTGATTTTCTTAATTTTATCGAGATATGATCGAAAAAAGCAAGGAATGGGGATGATAATAGTGAAATTGCTTTTTTTTCCTCTCTTTTGCCTAAATAAACGTCATTTTATCCAGATAAGATCGAAAAAAGGAAAGAAAGGGGAAGTTTTAAGGAAATTTCAATTTTTTTTCCTATATTATGTCTTAATTTCTCTCGTTTTGTTGAAATATGATCGAAAAAAGCAACGAAAACGGATACTTTTTGCGAAGTTTCAATTTTATTCCTCTATTTTGCCTTAATTCTCGTCATTTAATCGAGTTATGATCGAAAATAGTTACGAAAACGGAAAAATTTACCGAAATTTCAATTGTTTTCCTCTATACTGCATTGATTTTCTTAATTTTATCGAGATATGATCGAAAAAAGCAAGGAATGGGGATGATAATAGTGAAATTGCTTTTTTTCCTCTCTTTTGCCTAAATAAACGTCATTTTATCCAGATAAGATCGAAAAAAGGAAAGAAAGGGGAAGTTTTAAGGGAATTTCAATTTTTTTTCCTATATTATGTCTTAATTTCCCTCGTTTTGTTGAAATATGATCGAAAAAAGCAACGAAAACGGATACTTTTTGCGAAGTTTCAATTTTATTCCTCTATTTTGCCTTAATTCTCGTCATTTAATCGAGTTATGATCGAAAATAGCTACGAAAACGGAAAAATTTACCGAAATTTCAATTGTTTTCCTCTATACTGCATTGATTTTCTTAATTTTATCGAGATATGATCGAAAAAAGCAAGGAATGGGGATGATAATAGTGAAATTGCTTTTTTTCCTCTCTTTTGCCTAAATAAACGTCATTTTATCCAGATAAGATCGAAAAAAGGAAAGAAAGGGGAAGTTTTAAGGAAATTTCAATTTTTTTCCTATATTATGTCTTAATTTCCCTCGTTTTGTTGAAATATGATCGAAAAAAGCAACGAAAACGGATACTTTATGCGAAATTTCAATTTATTTCCTCTATTTTGCCTTAATTGTCGTCATTTTGAAGTGATATTATCGAATAAAGAAACATAAACGGATAATTTTAGCAAAATTTCAATTGTTTTCCTCTATACTGCAGTGATTTTCTTCATTTTATCGAGATATGATCGAAAAAAGCAAGGAATGGGGATGATAATAGTGAAATTGCTTTTTTTTCCTCTCTTTTGCCTAAATAATCGTCATTTTATCCAGATAAGATCGAAAAAAGGAAAGAAAGGGGAAGTTTTAAGGAAATTTCAATTTATTTCCTCTATTTTGCCTTAATTTCCGTCATTTTGAAGTGATATAATCGAAAAAAGAAACGAAAACGGATAATTTTAGCAAAATTTCAATTTTTTTCCTCTATTTTGCATTTATTTTTTTCATTTTATCGAGATCTGATCGAGAAAAATCAACGAAAGCGGATAATTTTAGCGAAATTTAAATTTTTTTCCTCTATTTTGCCTTTATTTTCGTCATTTTGAAGTGATATGATCGAAAAAAGAAATGAAAACGGATAATTTTAGCGAAATTTCAATTTTGTTCTCTATTTTGCCTTAATTCCCTCGTTTTGTCGAGACATGATCGAAAAAACCAACGAGAACGAATAATTTTAACGAAATTTCAATTTTTTTCCTCTATTTTGCATTAATTTACCTCATTTTATCGTGAACTGATCGAAAAAATCAACGAAAACGGATAATTACACCGAAATTTTGATTTTTTTACTCTTTTTTGCCTTAATTTTCGTCTCTTGGAAGTGATATTATCGAAAAATGCAACGAAAACGGATAATTTCAATTTTTTTCCTTTATTTAGCATTGATATACCTCGTTTTATAGAGATATGATCGAAAAAAGCAACGAAAACGGATAATTTTTGCGAAATTTCAAATTTCTTCCTGTATTTTACCTTAATTTTCGTCATTTTAGTAAGATATGTTCGAAAAAAGCAATGAAAACGGATAATTCTTATCGATATAATTATTTTCGTCCTCTATTTTGTATTTAGTTTCGTTATTTTATCGAGATATGAATGGAGAAATTAATGAAAACTGATAATTTTACCGAAGTTTCAATTTTTTTCCTCTATTTTGCCTTAATTCTCGTCATTTAATCGAGTTATGATCGAAAATAGCTACGAAAACGGAAAAATTTACCGAAATTTCAATTGTTTTCCTCTATACTGCATTGATTTTCTTAATTCTATCGAGATATGATCGAAAAAAGCAAGGAATGGGGATGATAATAGTGAAATTGCTTTTTTTTCCTCTCTTTTGCCTAAACAAACGTCATTTTATTCAGATAAGATCGAAAAAAGGAAAGGATGGGGAAGTTTTAAGGAAATTTCAATTTTTTTCCTATATTATGTCTTAATTTCGCTCGTTTTATTGAAATATGATCGAAAAAAGCAACGAAAACGGACACTTTTTGCGAAATTTCAATTTATTTCCTCTAATTTGCCTTAATTGTCGTCATTTTGAAGTGATATGATAGAAAAAAGAAACGAAAATGGATAATTTTAGCAAAATTTCAATTGTTTTCCTCTATACTGCATTGATTTTCTACATTTTATCGAGATCTGATCGAGAAAAATCAACGAAAGCGGATAATTTTAGCGAAATTTAAATTTTTTTCCTCTATTTTGCCTTTATTTTCGTCATTTTGAAGTGATATGATCGAAAAAAGAAATGAAAACGGATAATTTTAGCGAAATTTCAATTTTGTTCTCTATTTTGCCTTAATTCCCTCGTTTTGTCGAGACATGATCGAAAAAACCAACGAGAACGAATAATTTTAACGAAATTTCAATTTTTTTCCTCTATTTTGCATTAATTTACCTCATTTTATCGTGAACTGATCGAAAAAATCAACGAAAACGGATAATTACACCGAAATTTTGATTTTTTTACTCTTTTTTGCCTTAATTTTCGTCTCTTGGAAGTGATATTATCGAAAAAAGCAACGAAAAGGATAATTTCAATTTTTTTCCTTTATTTAGCATTGATATACCTCGTTTTATCGAGATATGATCGAAAAAAGCAACGAAAACGGATAATTTTTGCGAAATTTCAAATTTCTTCCTGTATTTTACCTTAATTTTCGTCATTTTAGTAAGATATGTTCGAAAAAAGCAATGAAAACGGATAATTCTTATCGATATAATTATTTTCGTCCTCTATTTTGTATTTAGTTTCGTTATTTTATCGAGATATGAATGGAGAAATTAATGAAAACTGATAATTTTACCGAAGTTTCAATTTTTTTCCTCTATTTTGCCTTAATTCTCGTCATTTAATCGAGTTATGATCGAAAATGGCTACGAAAACGGAAAAATTTACCGAAATTTCAATTATTTTCCTCTATACTGCATTGATTTTCTTAATTCTATCGAGATATGATCGAAAAAAGCAAGGAATGGGGATGATAATAGTGAAATTCTTTTTTTTCCTCTCTTTTGCCTAAACAAACGTCATTTTATCCAGATAAGATCGAAAAAAGGAAAGGATGGGGAAGTTTTAAGGAAATTTCAATTTTTTTCCTATATTATGTCTTAATTTCCTTCGTTTTATTGAAATATGATCGAAAAAAGCAACGAAAACGGACACTTTTTGCGAAATTTCAATTTATTTCCTCTAATTTGCCCTAATTGTCGTCATTTTGAAGTGATATGATAGAAAAATGAAACGAAAATGGATAATTTTAGCAAAATTTCAATTGTTTTCCTCTATACTGCATTGATTTTCTTCATTTTATCGAGATCTGATCAGAAAAACGAATGAAAACGGATTATTTTCATCGAAACAATAAATTTTCCCTCTATTTGGCGTTAAATTTCCTCATTTTATCGAGATGTAATCGGAAAAAGGAACGAAAACGGATAATTTTTGGGAAATTTCAATTTTTTTCCTCAATTTTGCCTAAAATGTTTTCATTTTAATGAGATATGATCGAAAAAAGCAATGAAAAAGGATAGTTATAGCGAAATTTCCATTTTTTTCCTCTATTTTTCCTTAACTTTCGTCATTTTGAAGTGATATGATCGAAAAAAGAAATGAAAACGGATAATTTTAGCTAAATTTCAATTTTTTTCCTCTATTTTGCATTTATTTTTTTCATTTTATCGAGATTTGATCGAAAAAAATCAACGAAAGCGGTTAATTGTAGCGAAATTTAAATTTTTTTCCTCTATTTTGCCTTAATTTTCGTAATTTTACTGAGATATGATTGAAAAAAGCAATGAAAACGGTTTTGTTTCTTTGAAATAATAAATTTTCCCTCTATTTGGCCTTTACTTCCGTCATTTTATCGAGATCTGATCGAAAAAAAAGGAACGAAAACGGATCATTATAGCGAAATTTCAATTCTTTCCTCTATATTGCATTTATTCACCTCATTTTATCGAGATATGATCGAAAAAAGCAACGAAAACGGATACTTTTTGTGAAATTTCAATTTATTTCCTCTATTTAGCTTTAATTTTCGTCATTTTGAAGTGATATGATCGAAAAAAGAAACGAAAACGGATACTTTTTGTGAAACTTTAAATTATTTCCTCTATTTAGCCTTAATTTTTGTCATTTTTAAGTTATATGATCGAAAAAACCAACGAAAACGAATAATTTTAGCGAAATTTCAATTTTTTTCCTCAATTTTGCCTAAAATGTTTTCATTTTACTGAGATATGATCGAAAAAAACAATGAAAAATGATAGTTATAGCGAAATTTCAATTTTTTTCCTCTATTTTTCCTTAACTTTCGTCATTTTGAAGTGATATGATCGAAAAAAGAAATGAAAACGGATAATTTTAGCAAAATTTCAATTTTTTTCCTCTATTTTGCATTTATTTTTTTCATTTTATCGAGATTTGATCGAAAAAAATCAACGAAAGCGGTTAATTGTAGCGAAATTTAAATTTTTTTCCTCTATTTTGCCTTAATTTTCGTCATTTTACTGAGATATGATTGAAAAAAGCAATGAAAACGGTTTTGTTTCTTTGAAATAATAAATTTTCCCTCTATTTGGCCTTTACTTCCGTCATTTTATCGAGATCTGATCGAAAAAAAAGGAACGAAAACGGATAATTATAGCGAAGTTTAACTTTTTTCCTCTACTATGCCTTTGTTTTCCTCGTTTTGTCAAGAAATGATCGAAAAAAGCAACCAAATGGATAAAAGCACCGAAATTTCAATTTTTTCCACTATTTTGCATTAATTTACCTCATTTTATCGTGAACTGATCGAAAAAAATCAACGAAAACGGATAATTTCACCGAAATTTTGATTTTTTTACTCTTTTTTGCCTTAATTTTCGTCTCTTGGAAGTGATATTATCGAAAAAAGCAACGAAAACGGATAATTTCAGCAAAATTTCAATATTTTTCCTCTATTTAGCATTGATATACCTCGTTTTATCGAGATATGATCGAAAAAAGCAACGAAAACGTATAATTTTTGCGAAATCTCAAATTTCTTCCTGTGTTTTATCTTAATTTTCGTCATTTTAGTAAGATATGTTCGAAAAAAGCAATGAAAACGGATAATTCTTATCGATACAATAATTTTCGTCCTATATTTTGTATTTAGTTTCGTGATTTTATCGAGATATGATCGGAGAAATTAATGAAAACAGACAATTTTACCGAAGTTTCAATTTTTTTCCTCTATTTTGCCTTAATTCTAGTCATTTAATCGAGTTATGATCGAAAACAGCTACGAAAACAAAAAAATTTACCGAAATTTCAATTGTTTTCCTCTATACTGCATTGATTTTCTTAATTTTATCGAAATATGATCGAAAAAAGCAAGGAATGGGGATGATAATAGTGAAATTGCTTTTTTTTCCTCTCTTTTGCCTGAATAATCGTCATTTTATCCAGATAAGATCGAAAAATGGAAAGAAAGGGGAATTTTGAGGAAATTTCAATTTTTTTCCTATATTATGCCTTAATTTCCCTCGTTTTATTGAGATATGATCGAAGAAAGCAACGAAAACGGATAATTTTAGCGAAATTTAAATTTTTATCCTCTATTTTGCTTTAATATTTGCCATTTTGCCGAGTATGATTGAAAAAAGCATCGGACACGGATGATTTCAACGTAATTTCAATTTTTTTCCTCTAATTTGCCATAATTTTCGTCATTTTACTGAGATATGATCAGAAAAACGAATGAAAACGGATTATTTTCATCGAAATAATAAATTTTCCCTCTATTTGGCGTTAAATTTCCTCATTTTATCGAGATGTAATCGGAAAAAGGAACGAAAACGGATAATTTTTGGGAAATTTCAATTTTTTTCCTCAATTTTGCCTAAAATGTTTTCATTTTAATGAGATATGATCGAAAAAAGCAATGAAAAAGGATAGTTATAGCGAAATTTCAATTTTTTTCCTCTATTTTTCCTTAACTTTCGTCATTTTGAAGTGATATGATCGAAAAAAGAAATGAAAACGGATAATTTTAGCAAAATTTCAATTTTTTTCCTCTATTTTGCATTTATTTTTTTCATTTTATCGAGATTTGATCGAAAAAAATCAACGAAAGCGGTTAATTGTAGCGAAATTTAAATTTTTTTCCTGTATTTTGCCTTAATTTTCGTAATTTTACTGAGATATGATTGAAAAAAGCAATGAAAACGGTTTTGTTTCTTTGAAATAATAAATTTTCCCTCTATTTGGCCTTTACTTCCGTCATTTTATCGAGATCTGATCGAAAAAAAAGGAACGAAAACGGATAATTATAGCGAAATTTCAATTCTTTCCTCTATATTGCATTTATTCACCTCATTTTATCGAGATATGATCGAAAAAAGCAACGAAAACGGATACTTTTTGTGAAATTTCAATTTATTTCCTCTATTTAGCTTTAATTTTCGTCATTTTGAAGTGATATGATCGAAAGAAGAAACGAAAACGGATACTTTTTGTGAAACTTCAATTTATTTCCTCTATTTAGCCTTAATTTTCGTCGTTTTGAAGTGTTATGATCGAAAAAAGAAACGAAAACGGATAATTTAAGCAAAATTTCAATTTTTTTCCTCAATTTTGCATTAATTTTTTTCATTTTATCGAGATATGATCGAAAAAAGCAATGAAAAAGGATAGTTATAGCGAAATTTCAATTTTTTTCCTCTATTTTTCAATAACTTTCGTCATTTTGAAGTGATATGATCGAAAAAAGAAATGAAAACGGATAATTTTAGCAAAATTTCAATTTTTTTCCTCTATTTTGCATTTATTTTTTTCATTTTATCGAGATTTGATCGAAAAAAATCAACGAAAGCGGTTAATTGTAGCGAAATTTAAATTTTTTTCCTGTATTTTGCCTTAATTTTCGTCATTTTACTGAGATATGATTGAAAAAAGCAATGAAAACGGTTTTGTTTCTTTGAAATAATAAATTTTCCCTCTATTTGGCCTTTACTTCCGTCATTTTATCGAGATCTGATCGAAAAAAAAGGAACGAAAACGGATAATTATAGCGAAATTTCAATTCTTTCCTCTATATTGCATTTATTCACCTCATTTTATCGAGATATGATCGAAAAAAGCAACGAAAACGGATACTTTTTGTGAAATTTCAATTTATTTCCTCTATTTAGCTTTAATTTTCGTCATTTTGAAGTGATATGATCGAAAAAAGAAACGAAAACGGATACTTTTTGTGAAACTTCAAATTATTTCCTCTATTTAGCCTTAATTTTCGTCATTTTGAAGTGATATGATCGAAAAAAGAAACGAAAACGGATAATTTAAGCAAAATTTCAATTTTTTTCCTCAATTTTGCATTTATTTTTTTCATTTTATCGAGATCTGATCGAAAAATATCAACGAAAGCGGATAATTTTAGAGAAATTTCAATTTTTTTCCTCTATTTTGCCCTAATTTTGGTCATTTTTAAGTTATATGATCGAAAAAACCAACGAAAACGAATAATTTTAGCGAAATTTCAATTTTTTTTCCTCTATTTTGCATTTATTTACCTCATTTTATCAAGATCTGATCGAAAAAAATCTACGAATACGGACAATTTTTGCGAAATTTCAATTTTTTTCCTCAATTTTGCCTTAATTTTCGTCATTTTACTGAGATATGATTGAAAAAAGCAATGAAAACTGTTTTGTTTCGTCGAAATAATAAATTTTCCCTCTATTTGGCCTTTACTTTCGTCATTTTATCGAGATCTGATCGAAAAAAAGGAACGAAGACGGATAATTATAGCGAAGTTTAACTTTTTTCCTCTACTATGCCTTTGTTTTCCTCGTTTTGTCAAGAAATGATCGAAAAAAGCAACCAAATGGATAATAGCACCGAAATTTTAATTTTTTCCACTATTTTGCATTAATTTACCTCATTTTATCGTGAACTGATCGAAAAAAATCAACGAAAACGGATAATTTCACCGAAATTTTGATTTTTTTACTCTTTTTTGCCTTAATTTTCGTCTCTTGGAAGTGATATTATCGAAAAAAGCAACGAAAACGGATAATTTCAGCAAAATTTCAATATTTTTCCTCTATTTAGCATTGATATACCTCGTTTTATCGAGATATGATCGAAAAAAGCAACGAAAACGTATAATTTTTGCGAAATCTCAAATTTCTTCCTGTATTTTACCTTAATTTTCGTCATTTTAGTAAGATATGTTCGAAAAAAGCAATGAAAACGGATAATTCTTATCGATACAATAATTTTCGTCCTCTATTTTGTATTTAGTTTCGTGATTTTATCGAGATATGATCGGAGAAATTAATGAAAACGGACAATTTTACCGAAGTTTCAATTTTTTTCCTCTATTTTGCCTTAATTCTCGTCATTTAATCGAGTTATGATCGAAAACAGCTACGAAAACAAAAAAATTTACCGAAATTTCAATTGTTTTCCTCTATACTGCATTGATTTTCTTAATTTTATCGAAATATGATCGAAAAAAGCAAGGAATGGGGATGATAATAGTGAAATTGCTTTTTTTTCCTCTCTTTTGCCTGAATAATCGTCATTTTATCCAGATAAGATCGAAAAATGGAAAGAAAGGGGAATTTTGAGGAAATTTCAATTTTTTTCCTATATTATGCCTTAATTTCCCTCGTTTTGTTGAGATATGATCGAAGAAAGCAACGAAAACGGATAATTTTAGCGAAATTTAAATTTTTATCCTCTATTTTGCTTTAATATTTGCCATTTTGCCGAGTATGATTGAAAAAAGCATCGGACACGGATGATTTCAACGTAATTTCAATTTTTTTCCTCTAATTTGCCATAATTTTCGTCATTTAACTGAGATATGATCAGAAAAACGAATGAAAACGGATTATTTTCATCGAAATAATATCTTTTCCCTCTATTTGGCCTTTAATTTCGTCATTTTATCGAGAAATAATCGATAAAAGCAACAAAAACGGATAAAAGCACCGAAATTTCAATTTATTTTCTCAATTTTGCCTTGATTTTACTCATTTTATCTAGATGTGATCGGAAAAAGGGACGAAAACGGATAATTTAAGCAAAATTTCAATTTTTTTCCTCAATTTTGCATTAATTTTTTTCATTTTATCGAGATATGATCGAAAAAAGCAATGAAAAAGGATAGTTATAGCGAAATTTCAATTTTTTTCCTCTATTTTTCAATAACTTTCGTCATTTTGAAGTGATATGATCGAAAAAAGAAATGAAAACGGATAATTTTAGCAAAATTTCAATTTTTTTCCTCTATTTTGCATTTATTTTTTTCATTTTATCGAGATTTGATCGAAAAAAATCAACGAAAGCGGTTAATTGTAGCGAAATTTAAATTTTTTTCCTGTATTTTGCCTTAATTTTCGTAATTTTACTGAGATATGATTGAAAAAAGCAATGAAAACGGTTTTGTTTCTTTGAAATAATAAATTTTCCCTCTATTTGGCCTTTACTTCCGTCATTTTATCGAGATCTGATCGAAAAAAAAGGAACGAAAACGGATAATTATAGCGAAATTTCAATTCTTTCCTCTATATTGCATTTATTCACCTCATTTTATCGAGATATGATCGAAAAAAGCAACGAAAACGGATACTTTTTGTGAAATTTCAATTTATTTCCTCTATTTAGCTTTAATTTTCGTCATTTTGAAGTGATATGATCGAAAAAAGAAACGAAAACGGATACTTTTTGTGAAACTTCAAATTATTTCCTCTATTTAGCCTTAATTTTCGTCATTTTGAAGTGATATGATCGAAAAAAGAAACGAAAACGGATAATTTAAGCAAAATTTCAATTTTTTTCCTCAATTTTGCATTTATTTTTTTCATTTTATCGAGATCTGATCGAAAAATATCAACGAAAGCGGATAATTTTAGAGAAATTTCAATTTTTTTCCTCTATTTTGCCCTAATTTTGGTCATTTTTAAGTTATATGATCGAAAAAACCAACGAAAACGAATAATTTTAGCGAAATTTCAATTTTTTTTCCTCTATTTTGCATTTATTTACCTCATTTTATCGAGATCTGATCGAAAAAAATCTACGAATACGGACAATTTTTGCGAAATTTCAATTTTTTTCCTCAATTTTTCCTTAATTTTCGTCATTTTACTGAGATATGATTGAAAAAAGCAATGAAAACTGTTTTGTTTCGTCGAAATAATAAATTTTCCCTCTATTTGGCCTTTACTTTCGTCATTTTATCGAGATCTGATCGAAAAAAAGGAACGAAGACGGATAATTATAGCGAAGTTTAACTTTTTTCCTCTACTATGCCTTTGTTTTCCTCGTTTTGTCAAGAAATGATCGAAAAAAGCAACCAAATGGATAATAGCACCGAAATTTTAATTTTTTCCACTATTTTGCATTAATTTACCTCATTTTATCGTGAACTGATCGAAAAAAATCAACGAAAACGGATAATTTCACCGAAATTTTGATTTTTTTACTCTTTTTTGCCTTAATTTTCGTCTCTTGGAAGTGATATTATCGAAAAAAGCAACGAAAACGGATAATTTCAGCAAAATTTCAATATTTTTCCTCTATTTAGCATTGATATACCTCGTTTTATCGAGATATGATCGAAAAAAGCAACGAAAACGTATAATTTTTGCGAAATCTCAAATTTCTTCCTGTATTTTACCTTAATTTTCGTCATTTTAGTAAGATATGTTCGAAAAAAGCAATGAAAACGGATAATTCTTATCGATACAATAATTTTCGTCCTCTATTTTGTATTTAGTTTCGTGATTTTATCGAGATATGATCGGAGAAATTAATGAAAACGGACAATTTTACCGAAGTTTCAATTTTTTTCCTCTATTTTGCCTTAATTCTCGTCATTTAATCGAGTTATGATCGAAAACAGCTACGAAAACAAAAAAATTTACCGAAATTTCAATTGTTTTCCTCTATACTGCATTGATTTTCTTAATTTTATCGAAATATGATCGAAAAAAGCAAGGAATGGGGATGATAATAGTGAAATTGCTTTTTTTTCCTCTCTTTTGCCTGAATAATCGTCATTTTATCCAGATAAGATCGAAAAATGGAAAGAAAGGGGAATTTTGAGGAAATTTCAATTTTTTTCCTATATTATGCCTTAATTTCCCTCGTTTTGTTGAGATATGATCGAAGAAAGCAACGAAAACGGATAATTTTAGCGAAATTTAAATTTTTATCCTCTATTTTGCTTTAATATTTGCCATTTTGCCGAGTATGATTGAAAAAAGCATCGGACACGGATGATTTCAACGTAATTTCAATTTTTTTCCTCTAATTTGCCATAATTTTCGTCAATTAACTGAGATATGATCAGAAAAACGAATGAAAACGGATTATTTTCATCGAAATAATATCTTTTCCCTCTATTTGGCCTTTAATTTCGTCATTTTATCGAGAAATAATCGATAAAAGCAACAAAAACGGATAAAAGCACCGAAATTTCAATTTATTTTCTCAATTTTGCCTTGATTTTACTCATTTTATCTAGATGTGATCGGAAAAAGGGACGAAAACGGATAATTTTTACGAAATTTCAATTTTTTTCCTCTATTTGGCTCAATATTCGTCATTTTACTGAGGTATGATCGAAAAAAGCAATGAAAACGGATAATTCTTATCGAAATAATTATTTACTTTCTCTATTTTGTATTAATTTTCGTTATTTTATCGAGATACGATCGAAAAAATGAATGAAAACAGATAGTTGTTGCGAAGTTTCAATTTTTTTCCTTTATTTTGCCTTAATTTTCGTCTTTTTATCGAGTTATGATCGAAAAAAGCTACGAAAACGGAAAAATTCACCGAAATTACAATTGCTATTCTCTACAATGCATTTATTTTCTCCATTTTATTGAGATATGATCGAAAAAAGCAAGGAATGGGGATGATAATAGTGTAATATCATGTTTTTCCTCTCTTTTGCCTAAATAATCGACATTTTATCCAGATATGATCGAAAACAGGAAAGAAAGCGGAAATTTTAGGGAAATTTCAATTCTTTTCCTCAATTGTGTCTCAATTTTCGTCATTGCATCGTATTATTATCTAAGAAAGATATGAAAACGGATAATTCTATCGAAATTTTAAGTTTTTTCCTCTATTTTTCCTTAATTTTCGTTATTTAATCGAGGCCTGATCGAAAAAAGCAACAAAAACGGATAATTATAGCGAAATTTAAATTTTTTCCTCTGTTTTGCCTCAATTTTCGTCGTTTTGTCGAGATGTGATCGAAAAAAGCAACAAAAACAGATAAAAGCACCGAAATTTCAATTTGTTTTCTCAATTCTGCCTTAATTTTCCTCATTTTATCGAGATGTGATCGGAAAAAGGAGCGAAAACGGATAATTTTAACGAAATTTCAATATTTTCCTCTATTTTGCATTTATTCACCTCATTTTATTTAGATAGGACCGAAAAAAGCAACGAAAACGGATTATTATCATCGAAATAATAAATTTTCCCTCTATTTGGCCTTTAGTTTCGTCATTTTATCGAGAAATGATCGATAAAAGCAACAAAAACGGATAACAGCACCGAATTTCAATTTGTTTTCTCAATTTTACCTAACGACCACGGATAATTTTAGCAAAATTTCCATTTATTTCCTCTATTTTGCATTTATTTACCTCATTTCATCGAGATATGATCGAAACAAGCAACGAAAACATAATTTTAGGGAAATTTAAATTTTTATCCTCTATTTCTCATTTATTTTCCTCATATTATCAAGATATGATTGAAAAAAGCAAGGAAAGCGGATAATATTAGTGAAATTTCAATTTGCTTCCTCTATTTTGCCTTAATTTTCGTCATTTTATTGAGATATGATCAAAAATTCAACGAAAACGGATAAATTCAGCGAAATTTCAATTTTTTTCCTCTATTTTTCCTCAATTTTCCTCATTTTATCGATATATGATCGAACAAAGAAACAAAAACGGATAGTTTTATCGTAATTTCAATTTTTTCCTCTATTTTGCCTTAATCTTTCTCATTTTGCCGAGATATGATCGAAAAGAGCAACGAAAACGGATAATTTCAGCGAAGTTTCAATTTTTTTCCTCTATTTTGCATTTGTATACCTCATTTTACCGAGATATGATCGAAAAAATCAAGGAAAGGGATAATTTTCGTGAAATTTCAATTTCTCTCCTCTTTTTTTCCTTAAGAATCGTTATTTTATCCAGATTTGATCGAAAAAAGCAAAGAAAACGAATAATATCACGGAAATTTAAAATTTTTTCCTCTATTTTTTCTTAATTTTCGTGTTTTTATCGCGATATGATCGAAAGATGCAACGAAAACGGATAAGTATACCGAAATTTGTTTTTTTTTTCTATTTTGCCTGAATAATCGTTATTTTATCCAGATATTTTCGAAAAAAGCAAGGAAAGCGGATAATTTCACCGAAATTTAAATTTTTCTCCTCTATTTTGCCTTAATTTTCGTTATTTAATCGAGATCAGGGGGTTATTGGGGAGACGTTCAACTCTACGATATCGGAGACCGAAGCGGCAAATACGTCATGACTACGGGTTTCTGCTTAAAACGCTACTCGGGAGGCATTAACGGCTGCCGACGCTTTCTCCATCTGCGAGAACGGACGCCGGGCGCCTCATAGCCGTAGATATCGGCGACCCACGTGTCTGTGGCTTTGTTTTGCGTTCACCTACCGAGATTTGTCTCTCTTCAGTGGTTAACTACGCTGCATAGGTGCTGTATCAATATTTGTATATTACTTTAAAAGGTTGCAGAATCATCTAATCAAGTCATAAACTTCAAATTGTTTATGAATAAAACCCAAATAGCGGGTTTTGGACGGTGATCTCCCTTTCTTAAATTATTTTATTATTTAATTTTACGCTGCATAGCTATTATTATTATTTTGTGTTATTAACCTTATGTTCATTAGAAACTATATTTGCTTCAAATACCGACTCTGAGTATTATTTTCTCTGAAATTAGTCCGTAAACATAGACGTTCATCTCCAGCCGAGGAACTAAGAACTGCTTCTTGCAACTTTTATGAGGATAACTGTATAAATATTACAATAAAAACATTCCATTACTAACCTAATGCTAATTAGAAACTATATTCACTCTAAATACTGACGGTGAGTGTGATTTTTTATGATAATTGTTCGTAAACGAAGACGTTTATATCCATCGGAGGACTGCTTTTTTGCAACTTTTAGGAGGATTACTTTATAAGAATTACAATTAAAACTTTCCATTAGTAACGTAATGTTAAATGGAAAGTATATTTGCTGTAAATACTGACTATGAGTATTATTTTCTCTGATATTTGTTCATAAACATAGACGTTCAAACCCAACTGAGTAACTAACGGGAACCTTACCCTCTGCGGAAACGGATCGTAATGCTACTTTAAGGATAGGTTCTTTGGCCAATTGTAATAACAACACTATTACAGTTTTCACCAGCACTTCCTAGTTTCTTAGTATAAAGCGTTTAAAAATCTCCGTTAATTTCCAAGTTGAATTAATTGCAAATGCATCACATGTGAGTCTTCTCCCGTAGTGTAATGGTTAGCGTGTCCGGCACGTGGATTCATTGTTGCTAGTCCAATCCCAGATATCTATCCAATTTTTTTCACCTTTTTCTGCCCCAAAATTACCCTGTTTTTAGTAAATATTTTATAAATTTAAATGCCACCATCAGGAATAACTATTTGCTGGTTTTACGCGTCATTTCGTTTTTAGCTGAATAATACTTATCTTTCCAGTAGAAGATATTTTCATCGACGCGGATATTTTCAGCGCAGATTCTCAAGATGCTGCTATTTGAAATTACTTACCCATGTTCTATCGGTACACTTTGATTAGGACGAAGGAAGGGGACCGAGAATTTTCATAGCTGAGAGAAACTTTATTGTCCTGCCCTAAGAAATTTAAACCGGCCATCCCCGAATAGTAAACCCCAAATGCCCAACATTCCATTACTAACCTAATGTTGTTGTTGCTGAAATGAATTCAATAGAATCAGAGTCCTATGATAATTGTCAGATCCAAGTCCCGCAGTAATTTATGCTAGGAATCTTACCTAGTTTCCGTAGTTATTTTGATTTTAAAACTTAATATATAAAACTATATCATTAATGAAGATGAATGTATCCATTAATACATCAATCTCAATAGTAGTTTGATGGAATGTTGAATTTGCAGTAATCTCTGTGATATTCTTTGGCAACATAAGAAAAGGATGAAAATTTTGCTGCAATTTGCAATACATAATCAGTCTCAATACTTAAAATACCAGTTTTTTTATGTCTGACAAATACAGCCCATCTTTGATATAATATTCCTATCATATACTCATTGAGTTATGCTGTATCACTAAACATTTTTATTTAAGTTATGGAAGATTTCCTGGCCATGAATATTTTGAGGAGAAGACGAAGGCAGCGAAAGAGACTGGCTTACATTCAGGCCAATAGAAATAGGTTGCGGAGCATAAGGGATACTTCAAACCCCTTTAGTGTCAGCGATGACATATTTAAGGGTTTGTATCGCCTTACCAAGGATATGGCTTGGGCACTTGTGGAGGAGTTACGCCCACACATAGTGGAACCGAGGAGGATCTCAGCCATTCCTATTGAAGTCAAGACAAGTTCATGGTTTATAGGAATGTATTGCAAGTTTTTAGGACTAAGTATTCATCTTACATGATATCTAATGTGAGGCATTCATCCAGATCCTGTGTGCACTGCACTTCTTTGGCCAAGGGAGCTACCAAAAAAGCACAGGTAGTGATAGCAACCTTGGTCTTAGCCAAGGTAGTGTTTCTACAATTATAGAAGAAGTGACAGCAGCACTCAACTTACCTACTGTGGTGTCAAAGTGGGTGAAATTCCCTCTAACGCAAGGGGAATGAAATGGTTGGTTCATAAGTAACAATTTTTATATTTGATCATCAATAATTTTATTAAATTACTTCTTATTAAGGAACTTGATGTGTCTGTAAAGAAAAAGAATATATATATATATATATATATATATATATATTCTTTTCTTTACAGACACATCAATATATATATAGGTGAAGAGATATAAGCTATTAATTTCTAATATATATATATTTCTAATATATATATATATATATATATATATATATATATTAGAAATATATATATATATATATATTAGAAATATATATATATTAGAAATTAATAGCTTATATCTCTTCACCTAGAAACTACCTGTAATCCCAAATTCCTGGAGTGATTGGCTACGTGGATGGAACACGTTGCCATCAGAGCCCCGAAAGAAGAGGAACATTACTATTACAACAGGAAGTCATTTCATTCCTTAAATGTAATGATTGTAAGTAAAAATTTGAATTAAGTTATTGTTGAAAAACAATCCAACTTAATTAATGAAAACAAGCAGTTAATACTTATGATAAATTAAATAATCACATGGTCATTGATTTCTCCATGAACTATTCCTCATAGGCTAGTGATTCAGGATTGAATATTCTGAATTGCTCTGCAAAGTTTGGTGGAGCCTGTCATGACTCCTATGTATGGAACGAGTCTGCCTTGAAGGCTTACCTGGAGGAGATCTGGACAAATGGCGAGCAGTGCTGGCTATTAGGTATTTACTAACTTACATATCATATGCACTGCAAGAGCTTTTGTGGATCATATAAATTACTCTTTGTGCTTCATTGATCTTTTTGGCTTTCAGGAGATTCTGGATATCCCCTACAGCCATGGCTGCATACGCCGATCTTAGATGCGGCTGTTGGCTCTCCAGAAGCCCGCTACACTGCCATGCATTTCCGGGCTAGGAGTGCAGTGGAAAGAACAATAGGCCTTCTCAAGGCAAGATTTCGCTGCCTGCTGAGGCACAGAGTTCTAGAGTATACACCAATCAAGGCTGGCCGGATTGTCAAAGCCTGTGTAGTACTTCATAATATGTGCCTCAGAGGTGGTTTGCTGGAGGATGATTTACTCCAAGAGGAGCCTGATGAAGGCAATGCGCTGCCTGAACCATTACCAGTGCTACAGTTGCCACAATTGGCATTGTTGCAGGAAGCAAGGGAAGTCAGGCAGCGAATCATTAACTGCCTACCACAATAACTTTTTAGCTCACAGGATGGTAGGCAGCAGCTCTTCCTGAACTAATGGTTATTTCAAAACTATCCTCATCAATGTGATGTAAGTTGGCTTAAATTGTCTTTCATACCATTGATGTTTTCTGTGTTTCAGTGTTTTTTGTATCCTTGTCTTTTATATATTACTTTCTTTTAAGTGATGAGGACATCCCTTCTCTGGACTACTACCTTGTTGTGGTGGAAGGGCTTGCGTGTCCCTATGATCTTAAGAGCTAGAGTGGCTAGAATTTTGTCATTCATATCAAACAGGTCAATAGGGACCAAACAAAAGGTAGTCCATGCAGCATCTGTTCCTCAGGGAGTAGGGCATTATGAATGCAGGTTTAACAACTAATTGCTGCTTAAATATTATGTGCCTATTATTGGTGCCAGCATAAACTGTACAATTGGTATATTGTTTCATTTTCATTAAAGATAATATTTATTCTAAATGATTGTGTATAAAATGGATTGTAATTTGAATTTTCATTGGTAATAAAACATTTTTAAGGGAAAAGTTTGTGAATAAATCTAATTTCTATTTAAAAAAGGATTCCATACCCATAACATTATGCGACTTACTCTTTTGCCACCCTATTGAAATTATCTGCAACCTCGCTCAACATGGAGGAAATCTCTTCATGGGCTGCCTCCTGCTGTAATTTAGCTGCCCGAATGGCAGCAGCTACCTCAGCTGTGGCAGCTGCCTGATTGACAGCAGCTGTTGCTGTCTCCTTCATGAAATTAACTGCTGCGGCAGTAAGTAGTTCAAAGGATTTGGCATTGCTTTCCATTGCGGCCAGCATTCTCTCTTCCACATTAGTTTTATCCAAATCTAGAGAACATGAGTATTATTTCATTGAAATCCATAAGTGCAAGAGCAGTCGAAACTTAAAAAAACCCAATCTTATCTTATATATCTATAAAAATGCCTGTATGTATGTATGTATATTCCACGTAATCTCGAAAACTAGAAGTCGCACGATGTTCTAACTTTAAACTTCATTAAATGTCTTCCCGGGGATGATCAAGTGATACTTTAAATTTGCCTAGAGTCCACGGTTCGATCCCAGACGACTAAAACAGTTTTTTCATAAGAAATACATGCAAAGTTCATTTTTTTCGTTGCAGGCTTCAATTCTTTTGAAATACTAAATTAGAAAAAACGGTCGTAAGGAGTCTAAACGAGCATCAAAAGAAGGGAAATAGAATAAAGATTCTTATTTTGGTCGAGAAATATCGTCTTCGATTCTAAATTGCGAGAATTTTGATAAAAAATGCAAAACTTTTTTCTAAATTTCCATGTAGTAAACAATTCATTCCCTTGACGATATAAATTTTTAAAAATTCGAATTTTGTTGACGAGTCTGTAGCAACCAAGTTTTATTTACATCAACTTAATTGTTTACCGTCTTCTTCGTAAAATTAATTGAGTTTTATAACAGTGGTTTACTGAAAATGGATTTCTATCGATCAATTCAACTATTGCGTATAAATATCCTGGTAAGTTGAGGATGTTAAGAATATATTCTTCTGAATTAAGTATTAAATCTAATCTATTTGCTTTGATGTATATTTAGCAAATTACGGAAATGGAGTTTGCGAAGAAAGAAAAAGAATTCCCAGATTCGTAGTTTGTAATCCTTGAAGAGTTGAACGGCGAGTGGTTAAGTTGTAGCAGACCTCCAGCATCCTATGATAGATCAAAAAGGTAAAGAAATTTTATTTTGTTAAATTCAGGATGCAAAAATTGATTTATTCGTTGTTTTAAAGTGCTTCCACTCCATATTCATTTACTATCCTTCTGTTATTGGTGTTTAATTTTTGTTTCTATTTTGACATTGCGATTACTTTTGTGGTTCGTGTTTATGTTACACATTTTAAGATTGAGATACCAGTCAGTTCCAAAATACATTTACTTTCAGTGTAGAATATTCATCCTTGGTTATTTGAGTGAAATGTTATTTATTTCTGTCATTTACGTTTAATGCTTGATTCATTTGGCCCCTTTGTACTTGTATGAAAATGTAACTTTAAACGTGGTACTGCTTATCCTAATGTGATCTTAGAATATATATATATATATTTAAAAGCAAGGGAAATAGAATAAAGATTCTTACATTGGCTGGGAATATCGTATGCGATTTGAAATTGCGAGAATTTTGATAAAATATACAAAAATTTCGTCTAAATTTTTATGTTGTAAACAAACCCATTCCCTTGACGATCGAGGCGATTGTTGATTCCGAACTCATGTGTAATTCTATAAGAAGACATGGCGGATCAATGGCCAGTTAAAATAAATTTTGAAAATAAGAGTTGAAGATTTATGGTGAAGAAAAAATTGAATGGCATTTTAAAATTTGTTGTGACAAACAATATCCTGTGAAGAAACGCACTTTGAAAGGTACGAACATTTTTTCATTTATGTTTTCAATTTTCTTTAAGCTTCTGTGAAATCCGAGTTTTGTTTATGGTTACACAATTGTTAACTGAATATTCAGTGAAATAAAATGATTTCGAAATTCGTACGTTGATAGAATTTGCATTCTCACTGTCAATTCCACTGATTTAAAATAATAACGTGGTAAGTTGTGGACATCTCTCATATTATTTTTGAGTTTTGACGGAAATTATGGACGTCCTTATTTCTTATGTTTAATCGGTCTTTGATTTCTTTTAAATTTTGAGCGACGAGTGGTCAGGAGCGAATAAGTAACATTTAAAAGCCTAAAAAGGTAAAGCGATTCCAGTTATCTGTAGACCGCAAAAAATCTAAGATATTGTACTAGAATGGGTAATCCCTTACTTCAATCCAAATCCAAACTACTGCCCGCGGGCCGCATCTGCTGTTTGATAGTTAATAAAGCTAAAAAGTTTGGAGACCCCTACTTGAAACGCAGTATATTGTGGATATCATAGACACAAGTATAATAGTTTTTGAAATCATTTCTCAGTTTTTCAATCACAAATGAATTAAGTCTATTCTACTGCACTATAATACTATGCTATTTTGTGTTGAAAATTCTTACTGCAACAGATGTAAAAACGTTTAAAAAACTTATGTAACATTAATGGCCGGTATTGTAATGTATATTTTGCATTGTTTAAGTTGTTTATCTTCATATAAATGGCTTTGTCTTTTCGTCATATTGTTTATCAGTTTCAATATTATGAAATTGCATGATTTTATGTATTGTTAATTGTTGAAAGTGAAAAATTGTTTTTTTTGAAACTGTATAGAAATATCTAATGCTGCGTAAATTATAGCTGCAGTAGCAATATCAACGTTCAATTATAATTACGAGCATCGTGATCAACTTACTGATTTATGCATTTCGTTATGAATATATAGTATGATTTACCTAGGTGTTTACTGGACGGAGTGCCATGTCGAAATAAAACTCTGATATTGAAAACAGCTAACCCAAATGTCAATATTTAACATACTGTACGCTGAAATTTATTAATTTCACCTCAGCCGAAGAATAGGTTATAAATCTTAAACATCATGAACATAATTTTGTTTTTGGGATAAGAAACTATACAGATAACCACAAAATGTAAATTTACTTAAGCCACTATACAACTTCTCAACGGAGGTAGGTGGTGTCTGTATTTATTGATTACTGTGAAGATTCTACGCTGAATGTATTTTGTGGGTCCAGGAAATAATTTATTTTATAAGTTTTTCATTGGTTACTGGAGAAGGAATTAATATATCAGATCATTTACATTGCCAATATTTTCCCCAGTCATACGTCACTCGCAGAGTACATAAATCTAACAATCTTAACCAAGTCCCGTACACAGACATATAGGCAAAGTGTTTACCAAGATCAAACTAGCATTTTTCAAAGCCTTATCACTTGGATCCAAAAGGAACTTTCCTGACATATTTCTGTGTGAGACTGCTAATGTTATTATTCGATCGAAAATATTTTCAGCAATAAAATAATTGCAAATATTTATTAGGTTTGTAATCAAATACTTTTCTGCTCACTTAACCCAATGCACTTATCATATAATGAATTTCGACTTAAGAGCATAGCTCCACAGACTGATTTCGGTAAAGTTGTCGCTCTATTGTCATGGCTTTTATCGTTTAATCCTAATATGGCGTTGTGTCTTGCACTTAACCATTCCCAAGATCTACGACTATGTTCCTGGGCATTAATTAACATACCACTACATTTTATACGAGTCACGAATTCTCACTAACAACCTCATGTTATAAGTATAGCCAAGATAAAACAACGAAACATACCTTCTGGTTCCATGATACACCATTTCTTATTTAATGTCTTTAGTTTTTTCTTCACGTAAGAAATTCAACAATGACGTCTTTGTCCATTCTCGGAATCAAACTTATTCAGTTACTGAAGATACCCTCTCAATGATGACCAGTCGAAAGTTTGCGGCTTCAGTCGGCTTAGAAAGAAGAAAATGCTCCTTTAGGAGATAAAAGTCAGAGGGGAAGAAGCTATTATATATGCCTCTTTTCATACGTAGATACATTTTGATACATTGTTACCGAAAAGCTCATTCAGATACTAGAACCTGCCTTCAGAAGATATAAGCCAAGAGAGAAGAAGCTACAAGTAAGCCTCACTTTCATATGTAGCTACATTTTGACACATTGTCACGGAAAAGATCATCTACCTGCGTTAAATTGAATATTGAGTTAGAGTGGATTTGTAGACTTAATTGTGACTTACATTTCTTGATATATTGGTTTGGAAACTCTGGTATTCGCTATTTACCAACAATTATGAAGAATTTGTTACGATCAAGGTATTTACACTGATATTTATGAAATTAAATATCACCGTTGAGAATCAACGGGTACTTCTGCTAGTTACTTTATAAAATTCTTATTCAAATGAAGAGAGATCCTATGCAATTGGATGTTAATGTAATACTGGATGAACAGTTCTTCTAACTGCAATACTTGCAATTTAGTGGTCTCCTTTCATGCTTTATACATTAATATTTCTACTGTGACAATCACCTAATTGTGAAGATTGTAGCATTTTACATCAAGAAAGGCAGTTTAAACATTGCATTTAATACATATAGACCTCATGCTGAGTACTTCAAGCATCATACATTTTTTAAGAGACTTATATTCATTGACCATATT
This sequence comes from Sympetrum striolatum, assembly GCA_947579665.1. Taxonomy (NCBI): domain Eukaryota; kingdom Metazoa; phylum Arthropoda; class Insecta; order Odonata; family Libellulidae; genus Sympetrum; species Sympetrum striolatum. The sequence continues at coordinate 27,551,678 of OX388347.1, read as the reverse complement.
AATTTTTGTGTCTTTCTTTTGCACCTACTTGCAAATATGTTAAAAACAGAAGATAATTGAATTCGATTAGAATATAGGTAGAAAGCAGTGTAATGCATTTTCATAAAATGCAAGTCAATAAAATGAGATGCAGTTCTTATCAAGCAACAGTAACACTCACCTACAATTCCCCTTCGTTTCCTTTTCTTGCCCCTCCTTTGAGGGCCTTCATTCCCTTGGAAGGGAGAATTGGGAGAAGGTGGAGGTGGATGGAGTGAGGAGGAACTTGAAGGGATGTGAGGAGGAGGAAGTGAGGAGGAGGAAGTGAGGAGGAGGAAGTGAGGAGGAGGAAGTGAGGAGGAGGAAGTGAGGAGGAGGAAGTGAGGAGGATGTTGAAGGGATCTGAGGAACAGGAAGTGAGGAGGAAGTTGAAGGGTTCTGAGGAATAGGAAGTGAGGAGGAAGAGGAAGGGATAGGAGAATGTAGAGGAAATGATGAGGAACTGAAAGAGATGTGAGAAGGATAAGGAAAGAAGGAGGAAGATGTTACTGCGCAATCCTCATGGATGGAAACAAATACTCCCTGAGGAATGCTTATTGAGGGGGTCTGGGCAGCTGTACTTCTTTGGACCTGAAAAAAATTACCTAGATATGAAAATATAATTTAACACATTGCATACGATGATGAAAAATTATACAACTACCATCACACAATGAACTTTGCAACAACTTTTTCTATTAGGCCAAACATTTGTGTAGCAACTGGCTCACTAAAGATTTTTATTTCTTTACTAAGAGTTCATTTGCTGGTTCATATTCAGTCAGTCAGTTCAGGGCCATTCAATGCCAACTGAATGAAGGGCAATTGTGGATTAAAGAAAAACTCGTCTGTTAAAAGGGAATTCATTTGGGCTTAAATATTTTAGATTTTTCTTGACTAAGGTTAAAACTAGGCACAGCAAATTATGTGAAAATCTGAGATAGTGAGGGTGGAAACCACAAAACATTGGGTGAAGTAATATGAAATTGACCAAACAGTTCCAGATAAAGTCATGCATGAATTTCTATAAAATGTTAATGCACCGCTATGGTTTCCTCCACTCCTTCGTTCCCCACTAGAGCAGTGTGGCCCAATAACATCAACAACCTCTCCTCCACCGCTGTTAGGGGATGTAGTGGAGGTCCTGCCCCAGTGCCACGGGCATGTTTCCTTAGCCTCTGCCCTTTCCCCTTGGTGTCTGATTTCCAGTACTGCCAAGACTGAGAACAAACATGAAATGAATCCATTATTGTAAGGAAACTGTATATTCATGACTGCTCAACAAAAGAGAAGTTTCAATTATGCATTCTGATAGTTACTTTTATCCACTTCTCAGTGGACTTGTGGGCCCCTGTGGCGCAGGAATTGAGGCGGCTGGCAAGTTCTGCCCAAAGCCACTGCCTCGTTGCAGACCCCTGGGGCCCACTAAATTTGTTATAAGCCAAGCTGGGGTGCTCCTCCATATATTGCAGCATCTGCTCCCTCTGCTGAGCAGACACCCTCACATTGGCGGCCCCTTGAAACATTGATCGAGCATCTGAAAGAATAATATTATTATTTCATCCACAGAACAATTGATATAAAATTTATCAAAGACAAATATAATTATAAGGTAAGGCTAGTATATGAAGCTGCACTACATTCAAAGTTAAGGAGTTATGCATGTAATCATGTACATCAAAGGAAATACCAAATGTAAACAAAACTTTTTCTCAAACACCTACCATATGTGAAAGTGGCTTCTTAACAAGGGATTAAATAACGTAATATCAAGAATATTTTTAAATACTACAGTGTAACTGAACGCCCCAATACCAAATAGAGCCGTGGACAATCCAATTAGCAACGCTCTGCATTTAATCATTCATGTAATAAGGCCAATACGAGTCTACATGTTCAGGGAAGGAATGCTAAACCGATTAAAAAACATACTCTCTCATGGGCTTCAAAACTTTTCAGTAGGCACATATTACTAATGCGTTAAGATGTTTACTAACGAAAAGAAAATTAATCATGTGTAAGAATTGTATGGGATCGTGTTAGAAAAAGAATTATCTTTTAACCATACAGTATACAGCATTGGGGTAAACTTGATAAGGAATGAATGAATGCTCAAATAATAATTACACTTTGCGGAATAATAAGGCCAAGTTCAAGAGTTGCTGTTTGCATGTTTACTCCGTAAGTAAATAAGCCACTCGTCGGAATTACGTATTTCCAGCCATTTCAGGCACATCCAAGCTACCTTCGCACTTTAGTTGTACCCAAATGATTCAATAAGCAAAGTCAATTAAATAAAAGGGATATTAACGATTAATATTATAAGTTAATATACAGATAGCTTACCTTGCGACGGACCGTCTGCTGCCATGCTGCGCGTTTAAAATGCGGCAGTAGTGGCTCAATCGTTCGATGAGAGACGGTTTTTCATTGGCTGGAGTCTAAGACGTCTTTTCTTCGGCCGCGAGCTATTACGTCACGAACGGAAGCCTCTGTAGAAAGTAGAATGTGCCTCCCGCGTAGGGGCAAAGTGTACCTTCGTTTCGTCTCCCACTTTTCGTCATCCGGCCTTCGGTCCCCGCGTTTCCCCAGCCGAATTTCCCCAATAACCCCCCAGAACTCTCCCGAGAGTTTCTCGGGGAGAAATTCCGGGGGTATCCGTTGGATGGGGGAGTCCTTGGCCGACGTGCGGTCGGTCGAATGGCAGCGGACAGACGGTGAGCCGCCACAAGTATTTCATTCCAAATTCAACAAATTTATTTTTACTTATTATTTAATATGGAAATATAAATGAGAATAAGACGAAGATGAAAATATAAGAATCGTCCTTTGTGCTGAAAGAGGTGGTGGCTCTCAAACAGCTTCCATTTGTAAAAAGGGTTGCCTTTAATATAAAAAAGATCATTATATGAAATACCATACAACTCCGTCCTTCTTAAAATGAAACCATAGATGGAGAAACTGAAAAGGTATTAAGTCAATTATTGAAAACATCACATTGAGAAGAAATACGTACCTCACACTATATTGTGTCTGTAGAAGGCATTCTTGAATCCACTCCCATAGCAGCAACTGCAGAAAGTGGTGCCCCAACATTTCCCTTTCCCTTTTCCAAATATGAAAACCCTTGAAATGGTCTTCGTAGAGTATGTTCACCACGAGTGCATCCTTTTTTCTCATTTCTGAAGTTTAGAATTTTAGATCTGAAAAGATAACTCAGGCTTCGATTAAAGAAAAATCAAAATATGATTAATAATTCAAGTAAATTATTTGTAAAAATCAATCTATTTCTATTAAGAATGTCTTATTACAACAGATCACTCACCAAAATCGACAGGATTGAATTTGAATTATGCACTAGCGGATGGTGAACAGAATATAACAGAGGGCAAGTGATTTTGTTGAGATAACTCTGTAAGAAAGGAAGCAAATATTCCTCATTTCGAGTTGGAGGTCATGGTGTGATTTCCGGAGAGAAGTTCATCATATTACCTAACTGTAGAGTAAAATAAGTAATTTTCTATCATCGTACCCTTTCATAAATTGTATCAAATCCCATTAAATGTCTAGACTATATCAGATGCTGAATTATTAAAGTTTCAAGCTGAATTTCGAATTTAATTAAAAATTACAGTCAATCAGCACTTGATTCATTCTATACAATTATACTTTACATTAATTGAACGCGTAAATTCTCAACAAATAGCCTACGAATCTTAACAGTAAACTTTTATTTACAGCCGTGGATTTCGAAAATGAATATAATACTCTGTTATACTAAGCGAGTAAGGTATGTTTGTAAGTATCGAATTTCGAAAACGGCTCTAACCAGTTCTTTCAATATTTGAATATAAGAATTTATTATTGATTCCAGGAATTGATTGCCCGCATCATAGACTAAGTAAAAAATTCCCGGGAACCCATATAAGGACCTTCTTTTACCAATGTTTACTCCATACATTCTTGCGTCAACAATGGCATGAGTCGCAGGGGAACTGGTTGCTTATAACTGCAATATAATGCATATTTTATCGCTTTATTCCTCTCAATTCTCATAATGTACAGTTCAAAACGATATTAATCGAACAAAATAAGAATTATTTAATTCTTTTTATCTTTTAGGATTCCTAACGATTCCGTAGGTCCATTATATCTAATTTTGCTCCATAGATGAAAGGAAGCCTGCAAACAAAACGGATCTTTACGTACATATCATATGGAGGCTATTCTAAAGCGTAATTGATCATCGGCAGCAACGATTAGAAGAAGAACGCCGGACAAATTCAAGACTAATACAAGCATTACGGCAGAAACAAGTTCCTAAAAGACAGCTACAACGGCTAATATTTCTTACTATGCACTCTTTAATGTTGCTTGCATTCGCTGTGGAGCATGAAATTTTACCGAAAAACGTGATTAAAATCGAATTCAAAGAGAACCATTGAGTGGTGATTGCGTGTTAGGATAAACTAATTAATTATTATTATTAACTAAACTAATTTTAACGTGATAAGGACCTTAATAGAGAACACAAATGAAAATTAAAACGGTAACGGAAAAGGTTAACACCGAAAAAAATATTCACTGAAAGCCAAATGTTGCTAAATGTGCCTTCCAGAGCCCTTAACGTTTCCCGTTTTCCATCCCGACAGCGAAAAAAATACATTGATTATTAACCTTCATCATAAATGGATAATCGTTACACCTTATGTGGTAAATCTGGATGGCAAGAAACACTCCATGTAGTCTTAGGTAGGGCCTGGTTATTTATCGTCGATATTTTAAATACTAAAAGTCATGAAAATTAGCTCACCTTCCTATGATCGACCATAAATCCTGAAAATTAATTCGATCTAGATTTGATCCGCAGGTTTGCTAACGTCCTGTGATTTTACGCTTACCGAAAACTTAGCGATAAGAACACGAATACATTATTTACTGGACGGAAAAAGAGTATAATCGATGAACAAAGCCGCACTGAATAAATACTTACTGACACCAGTCTATTAACACGTCAATTATCCTCGGTAGAGACGAAGCAATCGAAGGGACACGACTATCGAGTAATAAAAGACTTAAATAAGGAACAATGTAAAAAATCTCAAGCTATCCATTCAACTAATGAAAAAGTAACCGTTTATTTATAAAATGTTCAATATTATCCCAAACAAAACATTAAAAATGTTAAAGATAAATGATAGACAGTGGAAATTTCTTCAAATTCCGTTGCATATGCGATAACACTTGGATTAACATAAAATATCTAAAAAGTGACTGTTTTAGACTCCGAGAAACTTATGATGATGAATGCAAGATTTCTTTGATAATTCCTGCAATGTTCGGCTCAGTTACAGATTCATCTTAAGCATCGATAAAGAAATTATATTGATTTTCTGTTACCATCGCGACAATGACGAGCAGAATATGACGATACAAGTTATTAAAACTCAAAATGAACATCACGCAACGTAAGTTCACTTATTTCTCTTAATTAAATAAGGTACTGTTAACTGCAGTGAGTTACGATGGTCGAAAGGAATTAAATTTACCTAAAATTATGATATTGCATTTGCGTACACGAGGATCTATTAACTGGATTTCCACTTTTATTTCGCACAAAAGATTTCAAACCATATTAGAGCTATGGGTTGTTAATCATACCAATGTTAGTTGAACATACAAAGCCACTACATTGACTAATCCCAATATATTTACCATTCAGAGTTCGTATACGGAGCACACACACTGATTCACACCAAAATTCATTCAACATCCACAATCACTCATTCGATCTATTAAAGTCAAGCAAACTGAAGGCACTACACGCACTCATGGTACTACCTAAACTTATGCCATGGTCTTTTTGTCTAATCTGATCCTGTATTATTGGGAGAGATCTCATAAGTCGTCCCTGCTATAGCAAACCCAAGTTACTCTCTGTAACCTCCACCTATATGCTAAAGACTTTTCCTAAATAAATCTCCACTTCATTCTCTTCAGTCACTCATTTGGTCACCTTTTGCATTCTGAACACACACACAAATACATTCAATTTACATGCATTAAACTCACACCAAACTAAAAGACCAAGTACAAAGTCGCAAAGTGTTATAAATAAAAATGGAAATCCTTTTCTTCTTTCAAATTTTGATATTCGGATACAATCCTTACGACAACTATGCTTTTCTTAGTGGGGGTAACTTAAATTTTGATAGGATAAAATTTCTTCGAAATCAAATGGGCATAAAATTGATAATAGATCGTCAGTTAAAAAGCCAACTGCTAAATTTAATAACTAGAACCGCATTTTGCAATAACCGTCAGTTGATAAATCGAAAGATGTGCATCGAGACAAAGACTGAATTTACCTAAATCTTTCAATTTGAATGGGAATCTCTGAAAGCAAGGACATCAAGAAATATGGTTAAGATCGCTTCTTCAATTCTTGGTAATGACGTTTGCGGAAATCTAACCGTTTTACTATGCGACCCACCATACCGCTTAAGCCGGTCTGATATGAGCGTAAACTAAGAGAATGATACTACACGTCAAGTTTTTATAAATTCGTACTTTCCGCGTATGATAGGTAATGATAAATTAAAATTAATTTTAAGGCTCGGAGCCAATTGTCGTATGAAAATATCCCACCCTTAATTCTCTTGAAAATCTAAATGACTTACTTTTTGGTTGGACATGGAAAACAATCTAAGAAGGGCGAAAAACTTTTTTGCCATCGGACGGCAGTCGTGACCAGTAAGCGAAAGTTTTGGTCCGAATGCGAAACCTTCAAACCACGTTAACGCTCCTCAAAATATCGATAAAATATTTTCGCTTTATAGCTAATTTAATCGCCTGAGGTATTATCACGCTGCATAGTAAGAAGTAAAAAAATATACTACCTTAGCTCGAAAGGCCGTTTTGAACACCGGTGAAGGCCGTGTTGCCAGTACGCGTGTTCTACACCTGTCGCTTGAGAAATTCTTCGAGCGGAGGGTCAAATGCACTGAACGCGAGGTTTTAATTTATTTACCTATTTAAGGCGTGAATTGCTGATTCTCTATTAGACAAAAACTGTCTTCAAAGATACCAAAGGTTACCTTCAAGCAAAGTTTTTTTTTGAAAGACACGAGTCGTCTTTTACGAAATTAGGGTCTGCTGTCTACCAAGGATAGTCTAAAAGGAACTCGAGTCGTCATAATTGTTTAGAGTAATACTTATTGAAAGGTTAACGAAACTATTATCGGCTATGATTGTACACTTCTATTTTCCTCTAACAGAACGCGAACCCCATTTTAGTCAAAGATCGATAATTGTGGGACACCAACCTTCAAATGACCGTTCGTTATTAGACTGCTTAAGCGTACAAAAAAAAGATCAGGACATTCTTAGACAAATCGATGTATTAAGTCAAGAAACGATTATGAAACATCCAAGAATCGGAGCCCACAACAAAAAATATGTGCAATAGACTTACTCTGATAGCCTCTCGAAAATGGTGCCAAAACCTCGACAGTCTCGCTGAGTTTCTCCTTGCAGGGAAGTCGAGCGACTGCTGCTGAGAGTTCCTTCCCGAAGGTCACACTTCATGGAACTCAATGCTTAAGACGTCCACAATCAGAGACATCAACGCCACCAAAATCCCATTTTGCGGACCAAGTCAACTCAACCTGTCAGTAGCGATTCCTTATTTTCTACGATTTTCGGGTACATCTACATTAATACACTACATGCTGGCTTTCGGCTCGAGGCAGGTTTCATTTTAACTACTTCCTTATTCGGTTATTGTCGCGTATCGTTCGCAGAGGGAATGAATTTTTAAAACGATTCGTCGTAGCATCTATTTCTCTTAACTTACGTTCATTATCGGATCGAGCGAGGTAGCAGGTGGGGGTTGCATGATACCGATTGTATCTTCCGAAAATGTAGTTTCCCTGAATTTATTAAGCAATCGCAGCCTAGCTTCCAATCCTCTTTCTTTCAAGGATTCCCAACCTACGTCAGAGAGCATTTTTGTGCTTTTTTATCGAAGCATTTCTTAACAAAACGAACCGCTTTACGCTGCACTTTCTCGAGTTCGCAAGTACACGTTTCATCCGCCGGATCCCATATACTTGCCGCATTTTCCAGAAGGGGTCTGACCAAGGTAAAATAACATCGCTCTCTCACCTTTTATCGCATTTACCGACAATACGCTTTACAAACCCAAGCCTTTTACTTGCTTTGCCGCAGATTTTTCGAATATACGTGCTTTAATTTACGTTATTAGTAATGTTGATCCTGAGATTTTCAACTGAATCTACTACTTTTATATTAATTCCATAAATTCTGTACGGGTGATTTGGACGCAATTTTTTCTTTTTGATGAAATTAAATACGGAGAATTTACCAAACTAATATCTAATCCCATTTTTCGCACCACGAGTTCCAAAAAGGAAGCAATAAAAGCAGCAGGAAAGGGGGTTACCACCTCTCTTTCCTCCTCCCCTCGCGCATTGCATATTGCCTTTATTCCGGGGATACATGGTGTGTACGCAAAGTTTTACAAATAATAACAGATATATATTATTAAATTCCTTTTATTAGCATAAATCAGTAGAACCATGTGTACAATATACATACAAGTAAATTATATATCAAGTAAATCATTTACATACCTCAAATGATAAAAATCTACAATTGAGAAATAAACTTAGAACTTCTAATGCTCACAGCAATATATTTGGCACTACTACTTCCACCTACATGTAGACATCATCAAGCATGTAGATGAAACTAGTCATGCTAAATAATCTGTGAAGACTTTCCATAATTTCAAAAGTATGGCAAAATTCCACTAAGTCAATGTTGAACTTTTAAGTTCTAAAATATCTACTAGTAACAACATCAATTTGATATAATATGATATAGAATTATATTTTATACATATCAGATTGTAGTTGACAAGGTACATATTACCAAAAACTTTGGCCAACTACACAAGTGTTCTCTAAACAAAACCCTAATATGAATAAGTTTTTGGTGATTATTTCGTAGGAACAAAAAAAATGTTCATAGACATTGTTAACTTTCTATAGATGCAAGGTCAAAACTATATAGCAGAGGTCAGGAAGCTGAATGGGGATAATGAGGCATATTCTGATAAGCTATTTCAACCATTTCACACCCCCTGATAAATGATATTACCATGCATATCTTAGGTACATTAAATATATTTCATTCCTTCCTTACTTTTATAACTTTTTCATTAAAGGGAAAACCAACTTTTTACCAGGATTTGAAATTAATACATAGAAAATTGGATAAAACCGTTTATAGATGAACATTTTGTTCTTGAAGCAAAATTCAAACCAGGATAATGTCTGAGATCAAAGACAGGAGGATATAAAAAAAACAAAACTATCAGTACAATAAAAGGTACACGAGGGTATAGGAAAGGCTATCTTTTACTAATAGCAGTCCAAACAATGCCTTGCAATAAGACTTGCATATGTTTCATATAATCATGTACCAAATAGCAAATGAACAACAGGATATAAAATGAAGTTATTGAGATTTGTAGACACAATAATGAAAATACCCAAATATACAAATATATAAACATAGATTAATTTATGAATTAAATTATAAATTATTTTATTCGAAATTAATTAGTGTTAAAATTAATGGAGCATAGCATAATTAACATTCCATTTTTAAACCTTTCTATCACTTGAAACATAAGAAAAATGTGTATTTCTTTATTTATTATTTTATTTAGAATCCAGCACAGCATCCCTGCCAAACGTGGTTCAGCGCGTCACGAACTCTGTCAACGCCCTCTGAGACGAACGACACTCCAAGGTCGACCGCCATCTTGCAATCCAAATACATCCCCGTATCTAATAGACGAGACTAAATCCCCCTCCCCTCCTTCTCTTCCCACTCCCCTCCCTCCTTCCCCCTCCCCTCACCAAAACCATTCCCGATGTATTCTTATGGAAAATCCCCACGGATTCGACGATCCCATACCTCTCCACAGGTTGACAACTGCTTCAAAATCGGAAAAAAGGTCCGTTTAAACAGGTAAAATCCTCGTAATTTCGACGTTATAATGCCATTCAAATACATAAATAAGACATTCTGTTCGATTATCTTTCTATCGGTGCTAGTCTCGACTTCTTAAGGCCATTAATTCTACTTTTAAAGTGCGATATAAATAGAGACTGCAAAAACCAAAATGTACTAAACCTGTACATTTTGGGGGAAGGTTATAAACACCTCAACGCTCTCTTTTAAAGATGGTCATTCCCAAGTAGGGAGCTTCTTCAATAGCCTCTTATGAAGGTTCCTGTGTAAAATTACGACAGAATGCTTTTCGATACTCTCTTACAAGGAAACTATGAATCCAACTGAAGTGTGGCTCTTCGTCGCATTGAAATACGTTGCCTGTGAAGGAGGCTATTCTTGCAAGAGGTTCGATAGGCAGGAAGTGCCTTGGCTTGGTTACGGTTTCTAAGAGGAAATTGGAGAAGTTTTGTATCGGATTATATTTCGTGGGAGTTGTTGTTTGGATGAGTGGTGGAGGGGGAAGGGGAGGGGAAGGAGAGGCGGTAACCATGACGACAGAGGGAAGGCGAACAACAATACGGAAAGAAACAAAAGAGTAGCGACGGATTATTCGAATCGGAAACAAATGAAAGCGGAAAATACGCGAGTTACGTAAGTGAAGAGAGGTGTGTCGGAAACAGAAGAAAGACGATATTTGGCGCTTGAATTGCGAATAGCAGGGGTTGGTGAAGATTTAAAAGAGAAGGATGGGAAAGACAAAAGAAAGACGATATTCTGAATTCAAACGACACAGCTGAAGACGGAAAATGTTCGATTTACCTGTAATTAGGTAACCTAGGAAACGTGTTTAACAAAAGAGTAACGATATCGCGATTGAAATAAAAACAAATGAACTATGAATAGCTGAGTATCCTTTGGTAATAGCGATATCTAAGTGAATTAATAAAGTTAATTGATAAAATAAAAAATGAATTTAAGTAAAGTAAAAATGATTAAATTTAAACACACATTTTACTATATCAATAATAAATAAAGAGAATTTCCAATTGTTATTTACATGTAATCTGACTTGATTTAACGATTTTGATCCATAATAATTGGTGTGATCGAAAGCAATGATACCATTGAGAGAAGTATATTCTCTGTAATAAGTGTAAATCGATTATAATAACACTTTGATATTCACACATTCGAAACGGGAAGAAATAGTGCTTAAGATAAATAAATGAACGTTAGAAGTAATAGTTCAACATTTTAAAACTGCATGGTTACAAATTTATTAATGAAATAAATGATAGAATTTCAGCTTAAAAAATACATTATTGAAAAAGTCTTAAAAGAAGACTCGGAAATGGTTTTTAAGGAGTTGAACTGAAGGAGCAATTAAATCAATAAAATCACAACAACAGTGGAACATCGTTACGACGACATGAGGAAACTTCATTCAAGCGTCTATGAAACATTTTTTACATTAAATAATTAAGTATTGCAATCGGTAGTGCTTACATTAACATACGTAGAATAATAATATATACGTCAATCATAAATACACGAGTGTTCAAATCATGACTCATAAATTACGTTTCGTGGACGAGAGATGGCTCTGGAACAAAACAGTTCGATTCGAAGTCCGGTCGATTGGAGTGAAGAAATATCACCTGTTCTAATTGTGGGATTGAATCAAAATAATTGAGTAATTTTCAGAAGGGCTCAATATAATCAAATCAAAGATTGGAAGAGAGATACGCGATGGAATACTCGGCGTTGAAGAGGACCGATGAAAAAAGAAAAAGTGTCGGAATATATGATCACGATAATTTAAAATGATGAAAACGTTTTTACCGGACAAAAGGTTAACGTGGAAAAACATTCGGCTCTGCTCGAAATTAAATAAATAAATAGTTGAAACGATGATATAGGTACGAATAATAATAAAAATAATAATAATAAAAGGACTTTCTGCAGGGCGAGATTGAGACTATCAAGTCTCTTCTTACACCTAACCCTTTGTCATGTGAGAACAGAAAGAAAGAGATAGATTGCAAAAGTAGTAAACTACTATGTGGATTAAAAAACCTAAGCTAAGAGCATTGGAAAACATTTCCACTGCAGGAAAACAACCTCAAAAGCAGGGTGGTGTGTAAAACCTACATATAGAAAACTAAATTTAAATATGGTAGTAGATAAAAGAGCTATATAAGACAAGAAAAAAAGGAAAGTCATTAGAATGTACAAAAAAGCAAGTTATTACATATTAACATTAAATTCTGAGACAAAAGTATTACCAATTTGGAATTGGATTATAGAGTTCTAACTAGATTAAACTAGTTTTGTCAATTATATGTTAAATTATATAACAGACATATAGAAACATATAGGAAACAGGTGTACGGTGTATGATAGGAAATTACATGATTGAAAAAAGTCGATGGATTGGATTCAGATGAATCATTGAAGGAATATTTTTGTGGGCGAATTTTAGCCTATGAAGGCTATTCCTCCAATTAACCCCTTTCCTTGATTTTATTCCTTTTTTGCATTTTATTGATACCACACACACAGACAACCATTCCCTAACAGGAAAAATCCGATTAGCCGGGATTCAAACCTGGGACTGTGAGTTAGAAGCGTTAACCACTCCGGCGCCACGGCCGTGAGAAAATCGCAACAACGATGCGACGGGACGCACTGTTACGACAGCAGTTAGGCGCGTTACTATACACGTATTTGATTATTTTAATTTATAAAATATTGAATTATTAAAAAATGAATGAAAAATTTGGGCCATTTCAATTCAGGTTCATCGATAAAATAGCAAACTAATCAAATTTTGAACAAATGAATAATCGTATTGAAATTGTCCTTTTCTGCTGTGAATGCTGCAAATACGAATAAAAGAGGTGCAGCGGAATGACTGTTTTCTATTTTAAATACAAAGTTGTAATTGTGAAATAAGATTAGGGCAGAGCGGGGCAAAGCCGTACAGCGGGGTATGGCCGTACACCATGTCTAGAGTGGGGGTAGGGGAGTCTGCACCCTAGCAAAAGACCCCGCAAGGAGACATGTGGTTGCTGTATGATCAACGGTGTGGTTTATGTGAAACAAATAGTGTTTCCGCTTGATTTCTTACTATTTCTAAGCTTCAAGTAATTAGAGAGGTAGGGTGGAAAGCCTTTACATATTAGCTAGTAACTACCAAACCATAAGAATCTACGGTTCTTGAGCTATATTTTGGATACACTTGGTGATTCGTGTATGCTAAGTTTTTGAGGTTATGTTAATAATTTGTCACGAGGTCAAAGTCCCCCAACCGCTGGGACAATTCCGTACAGTGTAACTTTTATTCTTTAATTTTTACAAAGAAAAGAAGATAAATAATCCATCCGTTTGGTGACGATTTGGTAGCCAATAAAACAAAGTAACATTCAATTACGTGTCTATGCTTCTATACTAAATATTATAAGAGCTGTAATAAATCTCGCTTAAGTGTACGCCATTTCCCCGCTCTTCCCTACTATCGGATGAGTGTCGTTGAGTTACTGAATCGATGCGAAATTAGAATTGAAAGGGTCACCGAATTACGTTAAAGTGGGGTTTACTTTCGTCTTTTTTTAAGCTATTAGTCGATAGAATTCAACGACGATGGTGCAGTGACGCAACAGCAATGCTGAGTCACTATGGAAACGGAATTTACAAAAATTGCATCGTGTGATACGAATAGTCATAACAGAAAATCTCTAATTGGAGAACTAATCACAGACCGAGCGAAAAAATCGTGAATTAAGCGGATCAACACAATACTTTGAGATTAACGTGAAGAATACGACAGAATGTTTTATACATTGGAACGTTTTGATGCGAGAAAGAGTAACATTTAGAAGATCGAGTGAACGTACGGAAAGAAGGGAGACGAAGGTTTTCGATAAAATTCCATTATCATTTGGTACACAGCGAGGCTTTCAAAATAAGTAACACAGAGGGAATAAATTGCTTGTTCGTCCTGAAATACAGGCAACTTAAGATGCACTTGTGTGAAGTCAGTTGCATAAGATTGAGTCAGCTTGGAGTAAACTCGAATCTTCTCTAAATTTATTTATATCGGAGTGAATCGACACAAACTCAAAATATTCAGTGCATCCTCTCATTCGCTCGTGAATGAATCACGCCTCAAACCAATCAAACTGTGACAATTGCGAGTCAATAAAAACGTCGTCGATCGACGGAAATCTGGGTTAAGAATTCTCATTGACGAATAAGAATTCAAATTATTTTAATACATGTAGATAATTTTATAAATAACGATAAGAAAGCAAGGGATATATAAATATGAATTTCTTCCGAATGGGCAAGAGCAGTGATTATGAAAGGAAATTTAAAAAAACAGCTCCAATTAATGCGTTTACGACAAAGCACGAACTAATCAGAAGCTACGGAAACATGAAATAGCACACCAGGAGATGCTTCGACAATATCTGATTGTGTGCTAATTGTATAAATAAGGACGATTCTTCCAAAACCTATTCATTTGGAGCGGTCCATTCTATCGAATGGCTTCCGAAACAAGGCACAACATCTGCATATAATAACCAGATATTGTAGGAAACGAATGAAACATTGTACTCACCGAACAGGAGTGTTGGTCTGAACCAGCTCTTCCAGAGAAAGAAAGTTAAATTAAAACAATCATCAGCTAAAATAGAATATATTCATCTGAAATATACTTCAAATCCACGTTTGGCATCGAATACTAACGACAATGTATTTAGTGAATTTTATGTCGAATTATACACTATAATTGCGGCTCCACGAAAGGTTTAATTGCTTAGATAAATGCACTATTGCCTCACAAACAACGCCTTACGTCACATTGACCAAAGAGAGAGAAATCCTGTACACTCGTGTGCATGCTGAGTAAAAATCCCTCTCGCCTTACACAGGTTGTCTCCAAAAGTGGATGTAATCGGTAGTTTCTCAGAGGTTGAGCTCCTCTTTGTCTACCCCCAATCACCCCACTTAGCAGAGCTTTTTAATCGTTTTCCAGCTGTGAATGTTTTCGTACTTTTGAAAAAAAAAACGTGCATTTCGGGACATCCTTGGGTGCGCCAAAAAAACACACCGAAAATAAAGTAAGACATTGTATAACAGAACCGAAGAAAATCTAAAAGAAAAATAAAAATCGTGTGCAATTAAATTTAAAAGCCACAATCGATAGGAGTCTATTTATTTTCATTCGTCGAAGACTTAAGAATTTGTGTTACTCGTTCGACCGCAGAAATGGTGAATAATTGAGATAAATCGGGGTTCTTGTTTTCTCCAGAATTACCGAGTAGCAGTCGCCTTAACCGACGCAGAAAAAACTGTCGTCACGGCGATTTTCATCAAATCGGAATAAAACTTCATTTTAAAAACTTTTGACGTCTTCAATTTCCTCGATTCTTATAAAATAATGTCGAAAGTTAGTTAGCTAGTTAGACCCTTTGATGGTTACGCCTAGGTGGGCCTCTCTTCGACCTAACCTCGTATGCCGAATACATTTATAGTTAACTTATTAAAAAGAATACAAAAAGAAAGAGTAGGATGTGGGAAAAAAACTTTGCAACTGAAGGTTGACAAAGAAAAAATCAACGTCGCGGGAAAGTGGCTTTGGGGAAGTAACCGAATTGCAAAATTCATAAAATTAACCGAAACTTTAAAAAAATATCTCCCGATAAAATTATCTGCATCCCGCGTGATGTAAATATTCGGATAATTTTTCAGCTATTATTATGCCTCCATAAAAAAGGAATCAGCCATTACAGAATTAGCAAACTTCAGTTATTTGGGAAGTATTTGGAAAAATGCGCGAGCGAGAAATACGGCTTTTACTCCAAACGAATTTGGGTTTCGTCACTTATCCTTCAGATGTATTGAAGCGTGAATACGCTGGAACTCAGAACTTTAGTTTAATTTCCGACGATTCCCCTCGAACATCCAGAAATACAATTCAGTGAACCGATTGCGTCGGATCCACAATGAAACGCACTCTGTTATTCCCATTTGGTACTTCCAAAGACATCGTATAAAATGGCCTTTCTTTTTCCTGTTCACTTGTCTCTCTGAAATTCTGATCACACTTTTGGTCGTCTCTGTTTCTCAGTCCATTGCCTACTTTTCCTTCTTTTATCAGCTGTTGTACATCAATTTTTGGCTGTGTTCCTGAAAGTGGAAATACCGAATGATGTATCAGTTTCCATATCCGCAAAACCCATTATATCTATTCATAGTTTCCTTCAATTTAGCCTCCAATGAGAATATTCTTAGATTATAACGCTAATGAATGAGAATATTTGCCAACACGGCAGAAGAAACTGCTGTCCTAATTTCGCTGGAAAAGATCATTTTTTTTATTGCAATAATTATGTTTGAGCACTCGTCGAATCGTTACGAAAA
This sequence comes from Sympetrum striolatum, assembly GCA_947579665.1. Taxonomy (NCBI): domain Eukaryota; kingdom Metazoa; phylum Arthropoda; class Insecta; order Odonata; family Libellulidae; genus Sympetrum; species Sympetrum striolatum. The sequence continues at coordinate 27,535,184 of OX388347.1, read as the reverse complement.
TGTCGTCGACCATCGGAAAATCAAGAGTCTCGGAATTTCCCAAAAAACGAATCCGGAGAATTCACTGCATTTCACGTGTTCTTATTTTGCACCGAATGAATTATCTCGAGAACATCGCACGTCGCGTTTTCTTATTTTGCTCCGAATTCCCGGTGATGATTTCGCGCATTATGATTTCGCTAAGTAAAAACGATTTCTCTAGATTGGTCCCTGGAAGAAATTACACGACTAAACTTTTCAAGTATACGGCTTAATCGCCTCCATCTGATCGCTTCTTTGTCTGAGGTTGTCTAGCGATCGCGTCTGGACTATCGGGAGACAAAATGTGCAAAATCACGACTTTTCTGAGATGGAATAAAATTTGTCTCCCGTTCGAAATGTTTAACTTAAGACAACGTTCATTTTAGTAGCGTCGACGTGTTGAGAGTCAGGTACTTATCTCTGCACCTCTCGAAAAGGCAAGCGATCAGATACGATCATCATCATATATCATCAGCCGTATATAAATCGCTCTCTTGCTCTTAAGTAATCATACAGCAGGAAAATGCTAATATTTATTCAAATAAATTAGACTTACCTCAAGCAGAGTGGTCTTCTTAAACTATCATGGCTTATATATCTTATGAAATATTATGATGTGTTTACGCTCTTACGCATTCTTTGATACCCGAGACAGCTACTTTTAGTATATTGTTAGTGTTACAGTAGAATAGAAATAATAACCGAAACACGGTTACAAATCAAAATAAATAGAGTAATTTAATTTTACATGAAATTATTAATATGCTTGCTGATAGATTCCTTACAAAAATGGAACATTTTTCAAATATATTTATCTATAAATAATCCGGCCAATAACAGAGGGGCTTCATTATTTATATTCAATGACGAACTGCTACACAACAGTGTATTGTATTGTTGTCCTATAAAAGTGTTGCTGTTGTATTCTGTTAATTATAAAAAAGTTGATAATCAAAGTAATATTGAACATGCATACAAAAAAAATATTTTTATATAAATTTTTATTATTGTTTTTGCATTTGTTGTATATCAGTGCAAATAGTAAATAAAAGCAAAAAATTGTTTCTGTAATCAGCGGTCGGTTTTTTTAATTTTTAGCGTATGTAAAATTGGCAGAACATTATTGAATGAAAATGAAAAAAGGGAAGGCGAGCGACAATGTAACCCAAGTATAATAACTTATTACTAATCGAAGATTATCACGGGACCGCTTGTTTATGTGAAGTTTCTGTTGCCAACTACAAAAATTGCAGCGAAAAGAAATCGGTAACTGAAATTTTCACCAAGAAACTCTAGACATATTGCTGTAAGAAGATACATTGAAGTTTAACCTAAAAATGGAGCTATTTTGATAGATATCTGAAGGTATTTGTGAATTTAAATTATCAAATTAGCTTTGAGTCTAAGACTGATTTTGACCTGGATTATGATAGTATATTTATCTCAAATAGTATTCAAAATATATTTTTTAAATTCTTTCTTAACTTATGGACAATATTGTGCAATAGTGGAGCAGAATTCTTTTGGGAAGGTTTCTTTCAGAGGCTGTTTTCCAGGAATTTCCTAGTTTAAGACTGCATCGTTATTCACATTTTTTTGCCAAAGTATTACCACAGCTCTAAAAATGAGGCACTTTATAAACAATAGAATGCAATTTTAAGTATAATTTTTAATTTCACTATCTATGATAGTGTATTTTCTGAAAATATCCAAAGTAGAAGGATGTGCCCGATGGTTGTCATTGCTCCTGCGAATGGAACGAATTCACTTCTTCACCTATTTAAATCTCGGATCATCGAGTAAAGCGAATCAAGTTACGGTAGGAGGAGTAAGAAAGAGGCAAAACTACTATGCTTCTAACTTAAGTCAATAATACATCAATAAAATCCTAATGTAGATTCTTATTTCAAGACTCCCCAATCAGGAGATGAAGTGAAGGTCCTTCCTCTATTCTTATCTAGGACACGTTGCTGCAATGACAACAATCAAATGGAACGGATTGTTACGACGATATGATAACACTTTGTTTAAGCAACTGCATCGGTGAGACCATTAGTTTAATATTTGATTATATATTAACATATACATTACTGAATCATTGTCCACTAGGGTGTATCACGAAAAAAGTTGTCGGTATGCTCACATATTTACCCAAAAACATTTTAATTGAAAAATATTTGGGTCTCCCGCAACGAGCCTTGTTTGATTTTTTGTCAAAAACCTGGATTTTAACTCTTTTTTAAACATAAATGCAAAATAAATTTTGTTATCAAGTACAAATATGTAAAGTTTAGAATTTTATTGAACAGTATTAATTAATATATAAGTCATGTAAAATATTTACGCCTCCAGGATTAGCAGTTAAATTATAATTTTTTGCGTAATTAAGGTCTTGATTGTTGACCATTTCATTTCCTTATAGTTTACTTTTTCACTTTGAAATTCCTTAAAACCATACAAATCAATCAGTGTTCCAAATAATATAATATAATATTTTGCTAAATTGTAAACTAAACATTGTTGTTCTTGGAAACAAAAAGTTGCTCTGTATCTTTATTTTGTAATTTCCTAAGAAATATCTATTTCTGGGGATATGTAATTAACTCCGATTTTGAAATGGCAATTACTTTCTGGACATACTTCAGAAAACGTATCTTTGTGAACAAAGGACATGAATCGATTGAGTGAAACTCTATTTTGAAAAAGAAATGGCCAATAACTTCCATAGGAATTCCTCAGTAACGACGAGTTCCCAAAACTTTCTCGATAAGTTGAAATCGATAAAAGAGGAATTGGTGCAACTCTGACATTAAGCGGTTATTTAAATAAATGCATTCATAAAACCAAAATTCATACTCCTAGTTTGAATACGAGGAACAGAAACTCCTGCTGTTTTACGTAATTAAATATTATTATATTGCCATTAAATCCAAAAAACAAACTAGCTAACCATATGGTCTCTTTCTTTAAATGCTTAGATTAATACTAACACTTTAGAAAGAGAATTGATCAATATTTAAAATACTTCAACTTGATCTTTCCTGAATAAAAATAGTATCATGGGCTTGAATCCAGATGGATTCCATAGGAAATAATGTACTTTTTGCAGACTTAATTAGAATTTAAAAGAATATTCACAAATAGTGGTCCCAGGGAGACCTCACATATTCCAGAAGAAAAAAATTGAATATATATATTTTTTTTTGGCCGTAAAGACTGTTTAAATAGTTTGTTAGGAGAATGTGCAAAAAAATATATTCAATATATTTAGCGTTATAAAAACACTGATTCATAATTAATTGCAATAATAAAATTTCTATTGGAGAAATGCAAAAAGAAGAAAATATATTTCCGAGAATACTTTTCCGAATAAATGCAAATCGAATACGAATACTGAAAACGGAATAATTATTTCAAACGTTTGTTTTCACTGGAAAAAAGATTACTAAAAATATCCATAGAAAGGATAATTTCCATTATAAAAATACAGTAGGAGTAATGAATACTCAATAATATCTCATTAAAAAGAATTTGGAAAGGGGTTATACATTAAAAATATATTTCAAATACATATAATATATCAATAAAAATCGCTTTTTCTTATAATTAGGCAGAATCTGCGTATTTTAACAACACAATCCAAATTTTTTCAAGAGATTGCACTAGTCTGGAAGTTTAAAAAAGTAGTCAAAATATTCCTCAAGAGATGGCAGCAGTGGCAAAGTTTAAAACAAAAGTTCAAATTTTCCTCAAGAGATGTTAGCAGCATCAAAGTTTAAAGCAAAAGTTCGAATTTTCCTCAAGGGATGGCAGCAGCGGCAAGGATTAAAAACAAAAGTTCCAATTTTCCTCAAGAGATGGCAGCAGCAGCAAAGTTAAAAACCAATAGTTCGAATTTTCTTCAAGAGATGGCAGCAGCATCAAAGTTTAAAATCAAAAGATCCAATTTTCTGCAAGATATGACAGCACGTGTTTTATTTAATTTTCTACTCCTAATTTTCTTAAATTATCAACAGACCTTGATATTTTAAAATTGTATTTTTGCTATATTTAGAGTAAACATATTTTATTTTTGAAACTACATAAATCCTTAAATAAGTTTCACTTTGTTTTTCAATCAATACTTCAATTCCTCAAAGCTAAAGAACTATATTTTTAAATAGTTACAATTTTCTCTTAAATTTCTTAACCACAAATTAACATTTTATCGCCGAAACTTCCTCGAAAGAGTTATTGAAGTAAATTCATTATCTAAAACCAAAAATATATAACTATTTCAGTAATTGGTTTTGAAATTGATGTATTGGAAAAATAAATGCATTATGTGTGAAAACTTAAATTAAGCCATGATTTGGAGATTTCTAAGGCAAAACGTCATTTGAAGTCAAATAAATGTAAAGAAGCAACAAGGCGATGTAGCAAATGTACAACTTGAATTTCGAGTAGTAATTGAGAATCTTGATTTTACTTGTTCAAATAACTAACCTTCACGAATTCCTTGAGCTGTTCGTCACAATTTATCACAAAATTCTTCGACTCATTTTTCTCTGAAACTGTTGCTATAGTAACCATCTTGTGTAATTATCTGCAGTGTGCACATATTTATTTATATGATTTGAGAAACTCCCGTAAGACATGCACGGGAGATATTCTCGAACATTAATTTCATGCACATCCTAACATAGGATTATTAATTTAAATCGGAGTCATTAAAGGTCCAATGGAGCATTGTCTGTCCAAGCTCTGATGGTTATCAAAATATTTTTAAGTATGTTCATTTCTCAATACTCATCAGCTTAATATTAAATTCCATTGCAGGTAGATTGTCCTTGACAGAGTATCTGAGGAATTTATTCCATATGAAGACAAAGAATGTGCCAAGAATTTTCGGAATCACCTAGAATTATATTCTATTGATATTTATTCATTTTATTTGAAATCTTAAAAAAAGGTGATACTTGCAATATTTAACATTTAAATTCATCATTATAACAATTTGTCACTCTCTAATATTATATTATACTTAGATGAGTGTATTATTATTTTAAGAAGGTGATTACGTAATCTTTATGACTTATAAAGTTGTGTTTTATTTACAAATATGGAAAATATAGAATCATCATGTAAATACAGCAATTCAGTTAGGTGTCAAATATATTAGTTTTTAATTGTTTACATCATACATAATGTGTACGAGAAAACTATTTACAAAGAAGTGCGTAAGTAAACGAGTCAAAATATACATAACTCAGGCAAGAGATAACATAATTTAATCTAATCCAGCTAACTCTAATTGAAAATTTGCTTCCATAAATTATAAAATAAACAATAAACATAACATATGCTACATAACACAAACTTTTCTTGTAAGTATGTGAATAATAAGACAAAATAATAGAACAAAATACGCATATAACATCATTGTTAATCATTAGATAAGGCTAGAAAATTTTTAAGGTCTACTCAAAAAAGCGCAGGCAATTCTTTAATTTAGGAAAAATCATTTTAATGTTTGAATAAATGGACAAAATGAAGAAGTGTTATATAAATTTAGAGTGTTAGAGAAATTTTACAACCAAAAATTGAGTCATGCAAAATAAATACGAATCCAAAAGATATGCGGTGGGTAAATACAGCAATTATTATGTCAATATCTTAGAATTATATATTAGCAATTATGTCAATATCTTAGAATAGTATCTTGGTATTAGACAAACATGCAGGTCATATTTTAAGGAGTACCTTATTCATTTCAACATAGAAATATTGTAAAAAAACAAAAGGATATTAATAAATACTGTTGTAGAGGTATTTTTATTCTGAGGACTGGTTGGAGCTTTGCGATAATGACTTATAAACAATATGCTGCCAGGTGAATTAAAAAATGGGAAGAGAAATTAATTTCCTTAAGGCTGAAAAATACTTGATTTGCAAGCCATATTATGAATTGTAGATTAATTTAGATGAAGTGTAGATGAATTTATCAATGAAAAGAATATCGGCCGTATTCATAGACATTGATTTTTAGTAGCTCCTAAGGCTAACTCCATAGCAGCATACTACGAGAGTTAATGAGTCTCACTAAAATGTGGTATTCATAGACCTTAACTTGCGAGCTGCTAACATAAACGGTCACTATGGGTAGCAGACGGCGCGGGACATGCATCTACGCTTGGCAACAATGTATTAACGGTATTTACTATGGGGGATTCCCAAAATCCCGCATGGTTTGGATTGTACGCGCTACAAGCAATTGGTGAAGTTGGTTTCTCTCTCGTTTTCTTAAGTGTTTCATTTTCTTATAGAGTTCATTAGGTAGGTTTAGTTAGATAGTATTATTTGATTTCCTTATTCCTTTGCGTAGTTTGGTAATATAAATTTTGAATTTAGTTGTATTACGTTTGCTTAAATTTCGTCTTCTAACTTGAATATTCGTGTACATCTTGTTTAGTCACATATTTTAATTATTACATTTTACCTATTCAATTTATTTATGATTAGTTTTAGTTAAATTGCACCGTTTCTCTTCTTATTTGTAGATTTGGGTAACTTATTTTAGATTCTATTATTAAGGGTTAACGTAAATTTCTGTAGGTTTCTTTTGTATTTGCAACTTGTTACATCGTATAATTTAATCACTAAACTTAGCTTTATATTCCGTTTCTTTAGGTTATTATTTTCAGTATAATCTTAACAGTTTAGTTATTTATTTGTAGATTTATTTAATTTTGAAGGGTTGAAGGGAAGGTTTTCTTTGTAAAATTGTCTAGTTGGGTTGTAAGTTCGCGATGGAAATCATAAAGAGGGCTAGGTCCGGGAATTGGTCGCAAGAGGAGAAGGAAACATTGCTATCACTAATTCGAGAGAGAATCGAGGTAATAGAAAATAAAACGTGCGATGGCAGAATGATTGTCAGGAAACAGAAGATGTGGATGGAGGTGAAGAGTTTGTTTGATGCACAGCATGGAGGGGACAGGGAACTCCAAAGATTAAAGGAGCAATGGAGGAGGATGAAATCATCATCTAAAGAATCCGTGAATATGGTAAGAACCTTTCCAGTTTAAGTAATTCAATATTTTAAAGATAGAGTTCTACTTATACCTATCATTCATACAGTTGAAGAAGTACCAGAGAGGAACTGGGGGAGGAGGAGCATTTCCAGAAAATGGAAAAATAAATCCACCCACAGAAATGGATTACCAAATAATGACAATTATACCTGACCAATTTCGGAAGGACAGCTGCAGCTACGACGATGATGCTGAATTGGAGATATTGGTAAGCCTAAGAGTAAGGGATACCTTAGAATTAGCAAGTAATAAAAACTTCCCTATATTGTCAGTTTCATGTTAATGATTTTTCTTTCATGGTTGTTAACATAGCATTTGAAAAGCATATATTATATAATCATATTTACAGCAGGAGGAGGAGCTGGACACAACTTCAGTCATTGTTGTGCAAGAGGTTGAGCCAGAGATTGTTGTGCAAGAGTCAACATTTTGCAGCAAAAGCAACAAAAAGTAAGAATCAGTACAAAGTAACATATGCAGAACAGAATTGAAGATAATCTATAACCCAGTGAGATGTACATTAATCCATGTTTACATTATATTGCAGTGAACTCGTTGAGGGAGAATTTAGGGGAGATAAGGAGACGCCTCAAAGAAGGTATGAGACTATTCCAGTATATAACTTATGATGATGCTACTGAGATAATACTGAGTTGAATGTATTTTGTTTATCTTGGGAGGTATAGGTGTTTATGTAAGATCCTTAAATGAGAAGATTTCTATAAAAACTGTAGAAAATTTTAATAATTCATATGAAATTGTGCATAAAATAACTTTTTGATGCGTGTCATTGAGATTGGTAGAATAATGGTGTCAAAAGTGTCTTCACTTCAAAAGTACTCTATGACTTGTACTTTTAAAATTTAATGTACTTTAGTTTTAGTAAAATCCCATCCTTTTCTCTCTCTTTTTTCTTCTGGACTAAGTAACATTTTATAATCTTCTACTTACTATTATGTTGGAGTCAAGTTTTGTCTAGCAAAGAACAAATGAAAAGCTTTTCCTATGATTTGAACACATAAGATACAAGTAACAATTCTTAAGAGAAGATAAGCTTAATAACAAGAACAGAATGTTTGGTTAATTTTCTTACCTAAAATTTTCAGTGCTAAACGAAAGTGTAAGGAGATGTCTGCGTATGAAGAGGCCATGTGTGCGCTGCAAAAGCAGAAGATTGGTGAGCAGACAGAGCAGGTGAAAAGAAGAAGGGAGATGGAAGAGGAACTTCATAAGGAGGAGTTGGAATTGAAAAAGATGCAGATGGAAATTAGAAATGCAGAGCTGAAAATTAAAAAGGAAGATTTGGAAATTAAAAGACTCGAAAAACTATTTTGGCAAAGGAAGTTAGAAAATGGAAATATTTAAATTTCTTATTTTCATTCTCTATCTTCCTTTGCCAAAATAGTTTTTCGAGTCTAATCGAGTCGAATGAAAATAAAGAATTTTAAATAGATCCATTTCTTATTTTTTATTCAGAAGTGTTTGACAATGAAACTTCTACGAAATATGTTTCCTCTCCCTGTCAATGCTTCCTCATTGTCACTATCTTGTTCGTTTTCTTCTAAATTTTCATCCTCACTGTCATCATCGCTGCTTTCAGGTTCTGTAAAAGAAAATTAGTATGTATTAATTTGCAGTTCCAGGAGCAGACTATGGATACATCTTATTGTTATACAATGCCTACTTTATGCCAGATTAAGTTGTACTTAAGTGTATGTTAGTTCTTCCATAACTTACTTCAGAATGGCTAATCAATAATTTACTTTAAGGAAACAGCTGAAATTAACTTATTTTAACATTAACAGGTCATCTTAAGGACTATCAATGGAAAAGAAAATTCTATAGTGGAAAATCAGTCTCATAATTTGTATGCACTTTAAGTGATGATCAAGGGTTGCAGTTATAAAGAAATGTGAAGATAGCATTACCATAATAAATAGGGAAAAAGTTAGAGAAATCAAGTAGCACACACAAATTCAAAATTACAGGTTCCCTAGCAAATTCATTACCATTTATGTTATATTGACAGAGTAGTGGTTTATTTATTTCGATCTAGGTTATGGTAGGTTGGAAAATAAAAATGAGAGAAGGCAGAAAATGGTAAAACAGGCATGGGAAGATGTTAATTGAAGGGTGAAAGTGGGTGGATGATGATACAACTCTTATAAGTGATTCTGAAAAGGCATTATAGATGCCAGTCAGTTTGTTGAATGATGAAGCCAAGGAACTGGGGATGAAAATTAATATACAAAAGACTTAAGTCATGAGATTTACCAAAGGTTTGACACCCAGACTTAACATAATGGTGGATGATTAAAAACTGGAAGTTTTCTTATTTAGGGAGTGTTCTTACTTGAAATGGAATAAGTACTAAAGATATTAGAACAAGAATAGCCATATCAAAATATGCATTCATGAGATGAAAGGAATTGATGACAAGGGTCTTGATGAAAATATTAGGAAGAAATTGGTAAAACATTTGGTCTGGATGGTCTTATTGCATGGATAAGAAACATGGACTTTGAAAAAGATCAAAAGAAGCTTTTGAAGAGTGGGTGTGGTGTAGATTAGAGAAGATGAGCTGTGTTGATATAAAAACACATAATTAAGTATGACAGCAGAGGAAAGAATTCTGACTAAGGAAATAAAATAGAGACAGAAAATGGGTAGGACAAATTGCAAGAGGGGAGGGTACCTGATAGACTGAGAAAACATGGGGTACAAGCTCCTGAGAAGTAGGTATAAAGCAAATGGTAGAGATTTGGATTGACACAAATCAAGGGACTTCAGATGATGGTAAGAAAGGGAAGGGAATTGATGTAAGAAATAAGATAGGTATATAAGGATTATTGCCAGATAGAATGAAGAATGTAATTGTAGGAAAGAAAAATAATATAGCATACCTTCCAATCTGTTATCTATCCTGAGGTTATGGAGCACAGCCATTGCCACTATCATGGCCTTTGACGTATCCAGCGACCCAGTCAACCCTCTGTATAATGCTCGGAACGTCATCTTCCACACACCAAACAACCTCTCCACAGTGTTCCGTGTGACAACATGAGCATTATTATAATTTTCCTCTGCTGCTGACTGCAATTATAATTGTTGAAAATTATTGTTTAACATAGATTAACATCCATTTTTGACATTTATTAAAAGTAGGTACTTTCGATTTACCTGAGGATTTCTTACTGGGGTCAGTAGATATGGTCGACATGCATACCCACTGTCACCCAGAAGGATTCCTTTATATTTCCCTCTTTCAAACTCTCTTTTTAAATTACATTCGTTGAATATCCTTGAATCATGTGCACTCCCTCTCCATCTTGAAACAATATTTTTTATCTTTAAATCTGCTCCTCCAACAACCTTTTTCAAAAAAAATACATAATATTAATGACAAAGTCCATTGCTAAGTAAATTGCAGTAATTTCAATCTACATTAAATCACTACTTAGAATGTTACTTACTTGCACATTTAAACTGAAGAAGTTTTTTCTGTTAATAAATGCAGCTGCATTAGGCCCACCAGGATTCTTTATCTTTACATGAGTGCAATCTATGCAGCCAATCACTTTAGGAAACCTTCTGATTTGGTAATAGGCTGCCATTTCATTCCTTTGCTCAGCCTCAGAATCAGGAAAGGTAATGAATTCACCTCTAAGCTCGGCCAAAGCCACCGAAACCTTTCTTAAAACTCGGCTCATTGTGGCCTGACTTAGCCCATGCATTTCAGCATTCCCTTGTTGATAGGGTCCCTTTGCAAAGAAGCAAAGAGTAGCCAGGACTTGCAGTAAAGGCGAAACAGGAAGCCCACTATTGCCTCTTGAACCTTCGTTCAACTTATTCCCAATAATGGTTAGTATGTTTTCTACCCCAGCTTTCGAAAACCTATACCTACTTTCGAAATGCCTATCGCTATATTTATCGAAAGGATCAATACGCGGAAAATAAACTTTCCGACCGCGATTTCTAACAGCCCTCTCCATATCCATCACCTCCAACACTTCGTCCACCTCCTCAAAATCCGATCCGACCATTTAAAAGTCCCTTATAAAATATAAACACTAAATTGAAAAAAAATACGCGAAATAAACTAACTATCACCTAAAATATTCCTTATAAGTACAACTAAACTACTATACAACTTTACTATTTATCTGAATGACTAAAAATTGACAAAATTTAACGTTAACTAAAATTAATGTAATAAGAATATAAACGAATACAAATGAATTTAATACAGTGCAAAAACTAAACCGAAAATAAAATAATTGGTATGAAATAAACACGGAAATTGACTACAAAGAAACCAAAAACTACTCAACTCTGAATGAAATACCTAGAAATAATAAAAGTAAAGTAAAACCTAACTAAAGTATATTAATATTAATAATTCAATATGTAAGGAATATAAAATAAAGTAAATAAATTACCTACAATATATAAATATATAACTACACAAGCCTAAACTCACTCAATCACACGACCGCACTTCGAAAGCTGGAGAAAAAAATCCAATATGGCGTCGCCGGTTACAGCTATAATCACCCAAAAAGGGTAACTAGCGAACGTGCTACCAAGGGCGGAAATATATTGCTTACTATTGTTAGCAACCCCTAGTTACCGTCTATGAATACCATTTTTTGAGTTAGTAGCTACTAAGGGCTATAGTAGCATACTAAAAGGACTATGAATACGGCCGTATGTAATTTAGGTAAAATGACTTGCTAGTTTGACTTTTCATGTAAAAAAGTAATAAGAACTACCGCAAATGTGTTTATTGAAATTGTAATGAAATGTATGATAGTGAACCATTTTTGATACAGTAAAATAATGGTTATAAAATTTTTATGAGATTATTGTATTTAGAGGTGTGATTTGTAATATATTTAGTGAAAAGCTTTCATGAAGTTTTAATTAATTACAAAAGCCTATCTTATACTTGCTTCATATGTACATTCCGCAGCAAAAGTATTTTAAATTTTGGTTTAGCGTGAAATATAAGTATAATATAATATATATTATACAAAGTACTTATTAACAAAATAATTATAAAATGAATAAATAATTATTTCTTCCAAGAAAAAACATTTCATACAATATTTTTTGGAAATAAATAAGATATTTTGCAATAAAATGCTTTTTTTAAATGTCGTCATGACGTGCGTAATAGTAGTAGTGGGAAGGACTGACGTGCCCATATGGGAACAGGCTTTTGTAACGAACCTATAATTGTTAACTTTTTTAAACAATTTTCTCTAGTTAATTTAGGTCAACTGAATACCAATATACTAAAATTAGGGTAATTTTTAAGAAAAAATAATTCTTTGTGAAAAAAATGCTTTGTGATGCTTAGGATATGTTATGGCTATAATTTTACTTAATTTATGATTCTAAAATTTGATTATAGATAACCAGACAGGATTAGATTACCTAAATGTTGAGCTATCACAGTAATTATATATACTTTTATTATATTATTTATAAATACAAATAGAGAGAGGAATACTAATGAAATTAATTGCAGAATTTAAAGAAGCTCTGTATGCTGCCAAAATAAGCTGTTTTTATTAATTAATTTACTTATGTTATCATTATAATGTTTATCTATACAAATATTAGAATGGTGAATTCATTATGATTTTGAGTGATTTTTTGTTAAAACTGTGTATTTTAAATGCATAAAAATCATAGACATCTGACTGCATTATAGCAATTTCGAAAAATGAAAATTTGTACCAACAAGGGAAACCACATAAGTGGGAAATTAACCAACGGATTCGCACAAATCTTTCAGAGCACGTTCTTTGCTTAAAAATGGTGGACATGTGTCCAACCGTTTAACTCATTAGGCTTTTGTTTATAAGAAATTACCAACTGAATATCGAAGTTAGGCAACCACACCATACATTCCTATTTTGATCTCAATAGGAAATTATTTTCTTTCATTTATTTCACTGATAACTTATAGTTTTGCTATTACATTTTGTCTTGTTATCTTCCAAGCATTCTTTAATTTTATTTAGCATTTATTCTAATATACATAACTTTGTAAATTTAACATTGCTTCATGATAAAAGAACAAGAAATGAGATATCAGAGATAACTATTCTATTACAAAAAGCATCGGAGCAAAACCAACCCGACAGAACCAATTAAGGTTTAAAGAAGCAATTTGAAAAATGCTTTATATGCACCTTGGTCCGAAATTGGATCATAAAACCTTGGACCATGAGGAAGAAAACAACAATCTTAACAAGCTTTGAAATTTCACCATGAATACTCCATATTAATCAACCATAAATCCAATTCTAAACTATGCTTGCCCATTGAGGTTCTTCATATTTTTGGAACCAGAATAAGGTTAAACGAAGTCATGCATGGCAAATATGTAGCCTCGGACATCATGACAGTTGTTTTTTTGCAAAGAAATCACGAACAAGCAAATCTGTTTTTTCTTCAATTTTAAGTCACAAATTCTTTTCTAATTCTTTGTCATTATTGTGACATTTTTGGGTCAATAATGGAGATACAGGGTTTCTTTTTTTCTCTACCATAACTGAACACTTGCCTTAACTGATTGAAAACATTTTTCATCACAGATCCTAACAGTCTGTCAGAAAAATACTTTAATGTTTTGAGTTATTTCAAAGTCTTTTATACCAATTAAAAAAAAAGTCTCAATCAAACACTTTTGTGTACTTTATAACTTGCCTTATTCATTAGTAAATTACCAATAAGTTTTTAATGGAACTATCTTTATGACCACATACATGAAATTTGACTTAAATATAAATGGGTTGAAGAATCTCAATGATATCAGTAGAGTCGAGACTTTTTTAACTGAAATTGTTATTTTTATGTTTAATTATTGAAACCACGACAACTTTTTGATTAATTTAATAAATTTTCAATTAAGTTTTCACAACATTAATTACTAATTATCTATAAATATATATATATATATATATCAGATCACTAAAATGGAGGTGGGCCGGCCATATTGCGAGAAGAAACGACAACTGTTGGACATCTGCCGTTCTCAACTGGATACCAAGAGATGTGAAGAGACCAAGAAGACGACCTATGGACAGGGGGAACAGAGATATCATCAAGTACTTAGGTGTAACGTGGCAACGAGAAGCTCAGGACAGAGAAAATTGGAAAGTACTTGGGGAGGCCTACGGATTGAAAATGGCAGATGATGATGATATATATATTATATATATATATATCTATTATATATAGACGCTTCTCCGGATATACCTATAAGTTATATATATATAGGGGATCAAAAGTCTAACCATGTTCCACAACTGCCAACGACTTGAAATTTTTACCACGTATTGGCAATAACGTGTAACCTCCAGGAAATAGCCGACATTGAACCTTGGTGTCATTGGTTCGATTCCAGAAGGCCCCAAAGTCGCGATTTTCTCCATAAGGATACATGGCGGGGATTTTCGAAAATTTTTTTGGTGCACTTCCCGGAAAAGTATAGAGTTGAAATTCGAGGGATCGCTAGCAGCCGTGCAACTCCTACGTAAATCAGAAAGACATCACCAAATATGGTCCATGGTTCGATGCTAGATCGGTGCAAAAATCGGCCGTTTAAAATGCATTGCGGCGATTTTGAAGATTTTTTTTGGATCCTTTCCCGATAACATGGATACTTGAAACTAGGCACGTCGATAGATATCATGAATATATTTCATAATCAAATTTTACATGTATGCTGATGGTCCTTGGTTCGATCCCAGAGGACCATTTGAACTTCTCAATGCATTTCTTACGGAGATAACGGAAACCAAATTTAGGTACTTCCCGGCATGCTATCGACTTCAAACTTTGCATGTAATAAAAGCAAGTCTTTACAAATCAAACTTTGCATTCACAGGTTACAATATTTCCGGTGTTCGACACCAGGTGTCTCTGCAATCAGAAGTTGATCCGATTTTGAGGAATTATTTTGAAACCTTTCCCAATAATAAAGAAATTAGAAATTCGGCATATAGATAGAGATCATAAATAACTTTCAGAAACATCTTTTAGATTTCCAAGATCGTCCTTGGTTCGAATCCAGAGAGCAATTTACATTATTGAAAAGTAGGACGCCGTTTGAGGCAGTTGTTGCCAATATTTCTGCTTCAATTTTTACACATAGTGAGAGATGGTGATTTTCTCTTGTGCTGCATAGTAGGTTCACCAGGATGGTCTAGGTTCGATGCCAGACGATTAAATTGCAGAGAAATTTAAAGAATATTTTCAATCCCTTTTTTTCCCTTTACAGGGCCGTCCCAATATGATGCCGACATGAAATTAGTGTTGTCGATCTGCTTGCAGTATGCAAGCTAAATTTTACTCTATATATATATATATAGGTATTTAATATATTTATAGGTATTTATAAATACCTATAAATACCTATATATATATATATATATATATATATATATATATATATAAACACACACACTACGTATAGGGAGAAAGTAAAAATAATAATATTCATCCCACATTATGCTACCATAACCACAATACAACATTTACAACTGAGTAGAAATTTTTTTACGACTATATACATCTTAATAGCAAATTTGATGATTTTAATGATGAATGATTTTAACACATTCCAGTCCAATATGGCTCCATTTTAAGAATAGAAATTTAACAAAATTTTTCCTTTTTTGTAGAATTGTCTACTTTACACATGTGATCATTTTTCCTAATTAATTATGACAGTTTAGAGGATAAATCATTCCAGCTGGAAGTCCTGGTGAACTTATTTAATTGAACAGATCTTGTCAAGAGCTTTAAGATTAGACTAAATCAACTATTTTTTTGCTAAGTAAATTGACTTTGTAAAAATTTTGATCTAAATTTTGTGTTTTCTCTGCTTGTTTGCAAACTGGAAAATTATTTGGAAGAATCATTTTTGGTTGGACTTTTCTTGCCAAAGTTTTAATATTAGTCCGAATAAAATCAATTGAAAATCCACCCAAATGGCGAAGATTTAATTTCATAGATGATTGTTCATTAAAAATTGCCAATATCCTCCCTAAAGAAACCATTCAACCTGATTTCTACTATAGCCACAACCTAGGTTCTTACTTGGTGAACAATAAAGACAATATAGAAACAAAATTAAAATCAGGTATTTATAAATTAAAACCTTCAAACTAATTGTCATTTTTTACAAAAATTTAATATAAAATTTGATGTTTTCCTTTAACAAATGAAGATCAATAAGCACATCATGGTTTTTTATATAATCGTTACCATCGTTATAATTTGAATTAGCGTTAGGAGTTAATGGAAGTTGTTTTTAGCAGTGTCTTGATTTGATATAACCATGCTATATCACCATTATTTCTATGATAAATTTTTAATACCATTGTGTTTCAGTTTCCTAACGCATTTTTACTTTCTCCATATACGAAGTATAGAGAAAGTATTGTTTTCATGAAAAATTTCGACTTCGAGATTTCAACGGAAATACATGTTTTGGGGTCCCTAGAACACGTTTTGACCATTTTCGGAATGATGTCTGTGTGTATGTGTGTGTGTGTGTGTGTGTGTGTGTGTGTGTGTGTGTGTGTGTGTGTGTGAGTGTGTGTGTGTGTATGTGTGTGTGTGATAGTGGACGCTCTAACGTGAAAACTATTGGTCGTATCATCACCAAACTTCATATATAGTACTGTGGTGTGTGCTGTCAGAGTTGATTAGTTTTTGGAGTAAATCGGTCAACCGGAAGTCGAGCTTTATTCATTAAAGCTCATTTCCGGTTTTCAAAATATCTCCATAAATATGATATATAGGTATATTGTATACTTTATAAAAGTTTTAGATAATGTAATTTACTATAACTTTTGTATTTAACATATTTTTGTATCACCGGTTGATTAGGAGTTATTCGTGAAACACTGATAAACCGGAAGAAGATGATTATGTACTTTGTGGGCGCTCTAACATGAAAACTATTTCGCGGATCAACACCAAATTTCATATGTAGTACTTCTATTACAGTCTTTAGAGTTGATTAGTTTTTGGAGTAAATCGGTTAACCGGAAGTTGGGCTTCATTCTTCAAAGCTCATTTCCGGTTTTCAAAATATCTCCATAAATATGATATTTAGGTATATACTATTATCTATGAATGTTTTAGAAAATAAAATGTACTATAACTTTTGTATAAAACATATTTTCGTATCACTGATTGTTTAGGAGTTATTCCTGAAATACTGATAAACCGGAAGTTGCTGATTATGTACTTTGTGGGCGCTCTGGGCTCTATGGGCGAAAGGCCAAATTCATCTTTTTTCATCGAGCATTACCCGAAAAACATTATTTATAATGTTTGTATCGTAAAAGATAATAATATATAAATTAATCACTCATCTTCCAAGTTTAGTTTGAATATAGAGTTCGAAATTACCTTCGTAGATAAATATTTACATCTTATATATGGAGAAAGTCATGTGCTGGCCACATCAGATTTTTATTTGTAAGGTCTGAGTGATAGCAATGAAAGAAACTTGTGTAATAGTTAAACAGAGGCGATAAGTTGACATGGCAGCTGAAAGAAACAATTCTAGCATCTTAATCTTATCCGGTAAATATTCCTTACCCTATGGTACATTCCGCAGCAAAAGTATCTTAAATTTTGGTTTAGAAAGTTTTGAAAGAAGTTTTGGTTGAAATATAAGGTTAGGGATACATAATTTAAGGAAAGGGTTCGGGTGCAAATCTTGCAACAGCGTCGTAGCCTAGAACCGTTACCTAGGCCTGAGCCTCTTATCCCTCAATGAAACAAGAATAACACACTCCTTCCTGCTGTCATAAACACTAGGTTCCTATTCACGTTCTTCTTAAATCGAGCATGAGGAACTCTTCATACCTGTTAAGCGAGGGCTAAAAGCCGTCGAATACGTCTATTTACAACAACTCCAGCTAGAATACACGAGTTATATGCTGCTTGCATTCTGCAAGCAAAAGGTAAAGTTAAAGTAAAAATATAGTAATTGATTATAAGCATGCAGAGCAATCATGCATCTTAGCGTTAATAAACGGAAAATTTATTTCCGAATTCCCCAATCCTGGACCTCTTGATCCTTCTAAATAACGTTTCAGAAGATGAATTTTTAGCTAAGTGTAAGATTTGAAATATGAATCATGTCTTTAACTGCCATTTAATGTCCTTAATTTCCCATTTATTCGTTATAGGATATTATTTGAGGGGGTCTAGAATTGAACCCAAGATAACTATGGTTACAAACTAATTTTTTTCTATAGCATAGTATAAAAATCATCCACGTGCAAAGTGGCACCTCTATATCTTTTTTTTACAGGGGGATTTTTGCACCGGTCTGGCATCGAACAATGGATACTTAATGCAGTAGTTTTTACTGTTTCTATTAGATCTGAAAAATGTCTCTTAGTTCCTTTAATTTGAGTTCTCTTTCTTACCAAAAAATCTTTCTTTCTATTCCAAAAATCAGCGCAGTTCATTCTTATCTTTCATATACTGCACCAAATTTCGAGATAAAAAAAAAAACTTCTCGGAATAACAGAGAATTAAAATTTAGGAATCCAACAGATGAAAATATTGTCTATTGAATCTTTAAGAGAGTTTTTCAAAAATTACCCTGATTTCAAATGTATACCGGTGCAAATTTATCCTTCAAGGTGCTTAGAGATGTAGTCAATAGGAAATTCAATCTCTATATATCTCAAGGCACCTTGGATATGTATCCTCTGCTTTTCCGGAAAGTATTTTTTATCTAATAATTGGCGCAACTCATTCTAAAGGCAAAATTTGTGATTTTAGGGGCCCCTGATTTTGAACCCATGATAGTTAGGAAGGATATCTAATTTTTCCTGGGGTTTTGAGTTTGGGCCATTTACAAAAAATATAAGCGGCCCGATCCCTCCAGAAGTTTGGCCCCTGAATTAGTATCTTCCTACATATATGAATCAGTGAATCAGGAGAAGCGTCAACTATAATATATAGATGTTTGAATGTATATATCCTAAGAAGAAAATATATATAAACAAGTAAGGTATGCTAAAAGAGAGGTATTTCTGAGCAAGTAATTATAGTAAAAAGTTTAGAAACTAATCATCAATGTGGTAAATAATTGTGTATCTCATCGGTTAGGAGTTCACAATAACTTCTAAAATATCTACAATGTATACCTTACATAAGAATCGGGATAAGCCTGGCGTCGACCTCTGGGAGTTTTGGGTTATCTTCTTTCATATACAATAAAATGATCGTATTCGTTGTGCGAAATGTATGATGGAGATCACATCTTTGACAGCCTCAACCTACGCCCTACTTTTCCTATGTATTCTTTATAGGATAATATCTTGTGTGCCCTGGCATCGAATGCAAGATAGTTAAGGAAACAATTTAATGGTTTTATAAATTATACGGATATCTATCAATATAAAAAGCTTGAACGCTATATCTTACAGGTAAGTTCTCCCTAAAAAATACCTCCAATGTATTTTAAATTGGACATATTTTCACCGGTCTAGCATCGAACTTAAGATCATCTTAGAAGAATTCTCTACAATTTCTGTTAAATATTCACTGCTCCAGGTATCATAAAAAACAGTAATCTATCTTCCCGGTAAGAACTTTTTAAATAATCCCGAAAAAATCCCTTAACTTTCCATTCATTGTATTGTTTTAAATGGCCGTAACGGAGCAGCAACAAACCGATGATTGAACAGTAGATACTTGTGAGCTATCATATCCCTTGGGATATAACTATTTACGCATCTTTTAACAGGATGAATGATATAGGCAATGTATGTTTCACCGGCTGCTAAAATCCCATACTCCCTTTCTCCTATTCCCAAAAGGGCATTTCTATAAGCATCAACTATTGCACGCTTCCGACATTCTTGCAGACGAAGTCCTTGCCGCCTATGCCCCCCGCTGCGTAGGCTCTCTCTCTCTGAAATGGAGGGGTTTGGAATAACCTAGTAGATCTCCTGAGGATTTTTGTGCCCTGTATGAATTGAGGATTTGAGGGAAGGAACAGTTTGAGGCGCTTACTTTTAGTTACTTGCTCTCTTGGATTAGGATTTCAGCGACTAAGCGACGAAAAAACATTTTCGTCATGTTCGAATGGCCCTGTCGGTGTGTATAGACCTCGAAACTACAGATTCGACCTCCAATATGTGAAAGAGAGGGGCAGAAGTGGACGATTTTCTGTGCATGTCTGGGGGTGGATATCCTCCGAAGGTTTGTATGTTATTATAGGATGTATTAAATTAATTCGATAAATCCCTTATTGAACAGAATAATTATAGCGATTGAATTAGAAGCTGCCTAATTGGAATTGCGAGGGACATTAATGAAACTAAACGGGGAATTCCAGCCCAATTGCAATTGCAAAAACGAAGTGACAGTTTTTCTTACTATTGACCAAATAACTACAAACATGAAACATTGAAAATATTAAATTCTATGATTTTTATTTCATAATCGTGATAAAGAAAATTTAACTCCATAAACATAAAATATTTGTAATTTTATTGTGAATTTATCACCTGAATTTAAAAAACGTACTTCCGTCCAGAGAAATATACAACGCAGTCTAAATACAGACATACACCGTCCAAATTTTATTATGGAATCAAGAAACATTATTGAATATTTTAACTTTCCAGTAGTCGTAAGGGTTTTACTTACAGCAGCAGTCTGCCAGTATAGATTTCACCCTGTGCCTGAAACATGTAATAATATTATATATATAAAATGCAAAATCTGTCCGTCTGTTTCCTCTCTATCTCAGAAACTATTTGTTGTGGAGCAATGAGACAAACTGCATTGTATTTCTATAATAAGCTGAGAGCCCGCAAAAACTATTCTCATCTCCATGAAGGATCGGGTTGGAACGCAGGACTCTATAATACGTTTCCATAAGGAATACACCTAAAGTTCGTTTTTGTAACTTGCAGTCTTTGTTGCCTTTACAGGATTAAATCGGAAATAATGGTCCTACAAAGTCAAAAAAAGCACCAAAAGAAGATAATAACTCCCATAAGAGCAGAAAAAAATAATACGAAATATAGTTTACTTGCATAAAAATGATACAAAAAAGAAATAAGCCAGTATTATGGGTTTGGAATTAATCCGTGGTTAACAGAAGATAGTGCAATAATTTTTCTTTAAAAGATTGTGTCGAAGTGGAATTTTTAATCTGTACAGGCTGGTTGCTCCAGAAATTAGATGCAGTAATTGAGAAGGATTTCAAGCAAGTGTTAGACCGAGGGATTAGATATAATAGATAGTTACGGCTGGAATGGGTAGTTTTACAAGAAACAGAATATTAGAAAGTTAACAGGTCATGTGGTTGTGGTTGAAGACCGTGTAAAACTGAAAACAGAAATGAACCAAGCATTTATTTTCTTCTGGTATTTGGTCTTAAGCACTTCAACTAACGCCGGTAACTGGAGATATGAACATCTTTCCGAAGGTTAAAAATTTATCGAGTGAAGTTATTAAAGAGACAGAGTAATTTTAGGCCAGGCTTGGCTGTTAGGTCATTCTACTCTAGGGAACAGTAGTCAAATGCTGGAAGAACGAGAGTGGAGACTAGCATTTTACTTGAGGTAGATTGTTCTTGCGTAGTTTTAGCTGACATAAGAGGACAACAGAACCATCAACAATAATGTTTGGGGTGTTAACAAAGTCAATTTTACTGACAGACCTTGAGTAATCAAAGATAATAATTTCATTATTGTTTGTTAGATGAAATAAGATGTAATGAGATTTGAAAACATATTTATCATCAGACTGAATTTCAATGTTGCTATTTCATTATGACTATCCATGAAGTATGGCCAGAAATGATTCTATTAATGCTTAAGCATTATTATTATCCATAAAATATGCTGACAATCAACAAATTATAGCAGAAACAGATAAAGAGCTATATAAAATGACGGAAAGTATATGTACGGTCGGAGATATGTATGGAATGAAAATAAATACAAATAAAACAAAGATTATGAGGAATTGGAAAGAGGGAGGCCATTTAAATATTATATATTAGGAGTAAAATGCTGCTTGCATACTGCAAAGCAAATGGTTTAATTTTCAGTGAGAATACATTTATCTTTATTATATAAGAAAAACAATCCTTTATATATCCTACCCTATCCTTTACGAAGCTGCTTCTTTATTGCAAGCACATATTTTTTTGAAAGAATTATGAAAATTCAACCAATATGTTTTAAATGAGAGATATATTTACCATACGGCATCGAACCCGGGTCTTCCTGGTGATACTTACTATGCAGCACAACAGAAGATTACCATCTCTAACTAAGTGTGAAAACTGAAACAGGAATATTGGCTACAACTGCCTCAAACGATGTCCTACTTTTCCCTTATATTCCTTATGCGAGAAATTTTAATGTGCTGTAGCATTGCACCCAGGAACAACATGGTCTTATCTTAATTTTTTTATTAAACCGAGTTTTAACATATATCTTCTAGCAAAGCAAGTGCTTCCTATCATTTCGATAAATGCATCAAAAAAAATAATGAATAACTACCCCAATGTATTTTAATGGGAGATTTTTGCATTGTTCTAGCATCGAATCCAGGATATTTTCTGTAGAAGTCATTAATGTTTTCGATAGATAGACCATGACCATGACTTACAATGTCAGTTAATTGCCGCAGCCATTTTGTTGTACCCACAACAACTAGCAACAAAGATTTAATTATTATTTCGTATTGATTGAAACATGGTGCACTGTTTTTCTCCTCTGTGATAACTGTCAACATGATACTTGTTGGAGTTATTACGTCAATCCCATAGTTGGACTCCTACAAACACTTAAGCATATTAAACAAACGAGCCATTGATAAAATTTGGTACAAGCGGGCTGTTGAGCAGCATCATGTGGATCCAAAATCTTTTAAACATCATATAGCCCAAGTCTCACTGCTGCACGCATACTTTTTCATATTTTAACAAATGAAAGAAATTCGTTCTACATGGCCATTTTCCATTTCTCCAATTTAATCCCATTTTAAAATATAATCCTCTCTGGGCTCGAACCTATGACAAAATCTTGGGAAATTTTGATTTTTTCTTGAGCTGTTCATGGAATTAAATAATTAATATAAATATATACTGGAAAACATTGTTTCACAATGGTTTATAGACAGCTCAGAAACATTGTTTTGCAACAGTCTGTAAGCAATGTCTAGGATCATTAATGGACATTGTTACAATGTTGGACATTTTTATATTAATTTTGAGTATAGGACTCACATAATTTTGAAGGCAATTTTTTAATGAATAAACTGCGTCTTATAGTCCGTGAAATACGGTAATGAAGAATTTGACATTTTTTATCATAAAACATTCTGTGATAGAAGAAAACTTAGAAGTGAGACACACTATATTAAGCACAGGATTGAAAAATATCTGAAAAGAGTCAAATCCTGGTCAAGAAAGACCTGAACCATTCTGTTTAAGCATAAAATATCCGAGTATCTTTAATAAATTGCCAACACATCTGTTGTATTTAACATCATTAAGCGATGTTAAAAAAGTATGAAAAACTTCCTACTACAGAATGAGACAATATAATTTTTTAATTATTATTTAATAACCCATTTTTGATAATTCACGTAGTAGTCCTGTTTGGCATGGTATTCAGTGAGTTCTAGTTAATTTTTCGATTTATCGAGGAAAAATGGCTCCTAAACAACAAAAACGCTGTGGAAAGTGTAGCAAGAAAATTGAGGAAGACATTGGAGCAACTCAGTGCGGTGTCTCTGATTCCAGCGGTAATTACCATTGTGGAAAGTGGTACCACGAGGCTTGTGTCGGACTGTCGCCATTACACATCCAGATAATGGCTGATTCCGGTGAATCTTGGAGATGCTTCTGGTGCCAAGATAACCAATTAGAAAAATTAAATACTAGTGACATGCTTGGATTATTAATTAAAGAGCACCGGAACACAGTTCTAGCAATCAACACACTGGGTAGTCATTTATCCCCGATTGAAGGGCTGGTGGCGATGGTCGCTAGTTTATCAAATGAAAATAAAAGACTGAACGAAAAGGTCATATCCCTGGAAAAGAAACTCGACCTAGTGAAAGAACATTGTCAGAATGTGGAACTAGAGGAATTAGTGTCGGAGACGAGGGAAAGGGAGAAGAGATCGTGCAATGTAATTATTATGGGAGTTGAAGATTGTCCCACAAGGAACGAGGATCGAGCGAAAAAGGATGCAGCAGTGGTAGCTGATATATTGAGTGAGATCCCAGGTGTATCAAGGGATGCATTAAGGGTATTTTGGCTAGGGAATCCTAATGCCTCCAAAACTCGGCCATTGAAGGTGTGTATGAAAAGCCGGGAAGATGCTCTAAAAGTTTTCAAGAGGAAAAATATGATTATTGAAAAAGGATACAGAGTGAAGAATAACATGACGAAAAGGGAGCGGGAATATCTTTCATCACTCCAGAAGCAGGTTGAAGCCAGGAGGGAGGCAGGTGAAACTGATATAACTATAAGGCATTTCAATGGTATACCCAAGATTGTTGATTATAATGTGTTTTCAAAAAACTAAGTTTTGAATTGTACTACCAGAATATTCGTAGTATGAGAACGAAACTACCTCAGTTACGTTTATCAAGTGCATTTAATAGTCTTGATGTCATTTGCTTCACAGAAACCTGGTTAAATGATACTGTCTGTTCATCTGAGCTTCACTTGTCTTACAAATATAATATCTTCAGAAGGGATCGGAGTAAACAAACTAGCTCAAAAAGTGATGGAGGAGGTGTGTTGGTAGCTGTTGATAAAAAATATCAACATGAAATAAAGAGCTGTAATGAAATAGAGCAACTTGTTGTAGCAATGAAAATAGCAAGTAAAACGGTTATTTTGATTTGTGTCTACTTCCCTCCTAGCTCAAACGTTGAGATGTATGAAAAACATTGTCTAGATATAGATAAATTGTGCTATTCATATCCTGAGGCATATTTTATAGTTTGTGGTGATTATAATCTACCGAATTCAAGCTGGAACCAAAATGATAACACAACATCACCTCAGTTTTCTGAACAGTCAAGAAACTTGCTTGACTTGGTCAATTATCTAAATTTAATACAAATTAACTCTGTTCTAAATGTAAATGGTAAACTTCTTGATTTGGTATTTACTAATATGGATAATGTGATAGTCACCAAATCTGATGAGCCTCACTTGTTGGTTGATGGTCATCATCTTCCATTGCATTGTGTCTTCCAAATTAAAAATTGTAATAATTTTATTCAACCAGAATCATACACATATAATTTTAGTAGGGGTGACTACATTGGGATGAAAGAATTTCTTTCTTCACTTGATTGGAATATATTAATTAATCTTGATTATGCTGTTCATTGTTTTTATAGTGTCCTAAATCAGGCTATTGATATTTATATCCCAAAAGTTAATTTTAAATATACTTAATTTCTTATTCTTACTTAATAATATTTATTAATACTTAATATCTTATAATAATAATAAAAAAATATAATGAAAGTGCTGTGAGTAATCCAAATAAATGAAGAACCAAAATAAAAGAAAGCAAGCACTGTAACGACAACAAAAGTGGAAACATGAAATGCAAACAAAATAATCTTTAACAAAATGAAATGAGAATCAGTGATTCATTGCTTTCTTTATAATGGTTAGCCGAACCAGAACCTTATAATTGGAAACAGATACCGAATTACATATAAAATCAACACACTTTTATATTCCTTCCACAGACAAGGTACAACATATTCCAGTATATGTTTAATGTAGGAATTGTGGAACTTAGGAACAGCGAAATATTCATTCTGCATATCATAAGATTATGTAGGAAGAATACAGTAATTGCTGTGTACATCGAATTTGTTTAATATGCGTTGGTGAGTAGCAATGTATGTATTTGAAAGAAAGTTTCATTTAAAGCATAAGAAAAGTAATAATGGGCAATTAGAGTTCACGAAAAATTGCATAAGGTCAGCTTGAGCCTTACTTGGCTCATCAGGTGGTTCCTGAGTTTGAAGAATTAAATTGAGCATTTAAATAATCAAGAAAAAAATCTCAAACAAAATTAATACATAATGTATAATGTCAAAAGATGCTACAAAGAAAAAACTAAGGTATTCACTAGATAGATATGAAGAGTGGTTATTTAATGAATTAAGAATTTGTGCTCTGAATCTATCATACATCTATAAAATGTCATTTAAAAGATAGTCCTTTATTCTCGTTTTAACTTGTGTCATACCTATTGATGAATTGATTTGGCAATTTATTACATACCATAGACACCACAACATCTAATTTGTTTATACCATGCAATTACATATGCAAGCCTTAAATTAACTTACCACCTTGCATCTGTGAATTATCATACGTTCATACATATATGTATTAAGTTCAACATTACCATAAATATCCTACGTAATATATTAAAAGTATGCACTTCTCTTTATGCACCGAAAACTCTTATTATAACTACTACAAACAATCAGTTAAAACAAATCAACTTCACTAAACTGACATTAATTATAGATCAATTAAAATAAACGTTGAACAATGGGAGATAAATCTAAAAGAAATTAAGAAAAATGAAATTACATTAAGAAATACATATAAATGAAAAATTCAAAGGTCTAGTACACTGAAAATAATCTAAATCATAGTTCACAGAAAATAGCTAAAAGACAGCAACAGATAATAAACAAAAAATATATAAAAATGTATAAATAAATAAAAATATAATAAAAATTAAATAAAAAATAAAAAGATGTGCAAACATCAAAAAGAATAAAACATCTGCAGCTTACAATTTGAAAAATAATCTAAGTTAATTAATCATTAATTATGTACATATCTCTATGATGTGAAGCAGCGGATCAGAACCAATAATTCATAAAGGTATAAGATAAATTATATTTTAAATACATTTCATTTTTGTTAAGGTACTTATATAATTTTATTTTCAGTACATTAATTTTCACAAAATTTCACTACGCTGGCTCCAAACCTAAAATGTAATTCGTTGATTTCAAGAGTGAACAAGACAACAAAAATAGGCTAAAACCCCTCCTCTCCACTCCTTATAGATAAACACATTAGAAAATGTTTACTCCACGTTTTTTGTAGACTCCCACTCTCGTAATGTATTCAAAACATTGCATACACATCCAGTCCTTTTTTGGAACTTTCTCTTTGAGAAACCTTGGAGCCCATCGACATTATAGTTGGTACTAATACAATCTTCAAGGATTAATTCAAGGAGCTACGTACTTTAAAACTAGACATCGAGCATTACCTTAACGTTTTGCACATTTCCTTATAACAATGTAGATAGACCTCAATGGAAGCCGCCAATACTGTTTACTAATATCGTTTCCCTCGAGATACCGTGGTGTACTATCGATCCTATCTGGCGACGATAGGATTGTTGAAGTTTAAAGTTTGAGCGGTAATATGTTTACTTGCTTCTTAAGGATCCAAGGAATATTGTATAAGTTGTAATGGTAGTAGTAAATTTATATAGATACATACATTTATTGAATGCTCTGTAGAAATTAAATTTTTGTTTTCGTTAACAATAATATAAAGTTTAAAATGATGATGAACAGTATAAAAAAATACATCTGTCGTGTAACATTTAAGCCTCCGGGATTAGCAGTAAAATTATCATTTTTTGGCAAAATTAAGGTCTTAATTGTTGACCATTTCAATTATTTCTAGTCTACTTTTTCCTTTAAAACTTTTTTAAAACCATAAAAAAAAGTGTTCGAAATAATAATTTTTTATACTTTTAAACATCTACACTTTACATTTTTGTGTAGAGGGTTGTTTACAACATCGAAATTTTGACAACATTTTCGTATATTTTATCATAATTCTTGCAACAAGAGTATATCCGCTGATGGTTATAAATGATAAATAATTACCCAAATTCCAAAAACCATCAAAATTATTTTTTTTGTACATTTCGCTGTTGAGAACAAACAGCATCTT
This sequence comes from Sympetrum striolatum, assembly GCA_947579665.1. Lineage (NCBI taxonomy): Eukaryota > Metazoa > Arthropoda > Insecta > Odonata > Libellulidae > Sympetrum > Sympetrum striolatum. Next base: position 27,507,029 of record OX388347.1, on the reverse strand, counting down.
CAGGGTACCAAGGGAGAATGGTCAAATTTTGTGGAAGGTGAGGACTAGAGCATGCCTCAGACACTTCCTATCCCCGCAATTCTTTCCCTTTGGCACGCTTAGTGAGGCTAAGATCGCTCGATGGACTCGGACAGTAGCCCAGGGTAAACCCGGGTAACTTAAACCGCTCCATCCGTTGCAACGGAAACAACGCGTTGTCTCGAAATACAAATGCAGTATATGATACAATGTGGTTAGAGACGATTTATTTCAATCCCAACATGATGTGAAAAATTACTAAGTCTATATTCCGCAATAAATTTATTTTGCGACCAGCTACATAAACAAAAGGTTTTTACCCTGTTGCTATATAACGGATGAATTTTCAATGTTATGCAAACTATGTATTTTACAAAATCGCCTTTCTTTGTGGAATAATTAAAACAAAGAGAAAATATTACGAGAAGGAATTAGAAGAAATGTGGATTCAAAAAAACAAAGAGTTTCTTAGGAAAATATCTATCCACTGTAGGGAAACTCCTACTGATAGTAATAAATATATAAAAGATTAGACAAACAAAAAACATGGCAATATATATAAATACACTCCGTGTAAAATCTCGATAATTCGATTCAAAAACAATAATACACGATCAAAGAAAATAAGATTCTTTATATATTTTACCTGCTTTAGGTGCTTGTCTCCATTTCCTGACTATTTTTTATTTAATTTTGCTAAAGGAAATAAATCCTGCAGCGGCAAAAATGAACTTTATGTACATTTCTTATAGAAATGCTTTGTCTTGTCTGGGATCGAACCAAGGACTAAATGTCAACTTTTTTACAATAGAATTTTCTCGTATTTGAATGCAACGTTGTGTTAAAATTTTATATCAATTGACCGAGCATATTTCGAGTTTTGCGGCCACAAACATAAGCAGGCTGAATTTGTATACGTAAGATTATATAGCTAACCGATGATAACAGTTATTCGAAAGTTATACTTACGGGAAATAATAATTCGAGTGATTTTATGGCTTAGGAATCGGTGGTTTCGAAAAACACTACGGGTCCAGTATATAAGATCCAATGGAGTTATTACATGTTTGAGATGTTTGTTTGTCCAATTTAGTTAATTTCAATCGATTGCAGACATTTCTTTTTTGCAGAATGTAATCACAAATAATGGTTGTACTAAATGTAGATGTATCCCAAAAGAAAGGAAATTGAACAAGGGAAGGTAAAATATCACATTCGAGTCGAAATTGAGAGAATTCAGATGAACTTGACGAAATGTTTTTGTAATTCTGTGGGCATCAACAATTCCCTAACGACAGAGGTGATTGTTGAACTTGCCACTCATACAAATATATGGGAAAGATGGGATCATAATAAATGTATTGGGAAGAAGAGAATCCACCATTTACCCAAGGGATTATTATTTGAGATATGCGAACAATTAGAAATCCTCAACCATGAAAATAGTAATTTTAAACTCATTACCGGTCACCTCACGACCTCCTCCCCCTGCTATCAATAGCTAACCTGCGTCCACCAATATCCTAACCCTCGCTTCCTAATGCTCCACAGACGTCATTATACCAACTTGAAGACAATCACACCTTAGATTTTAAAGATCAACTCGCCCACCCCATTTATTGTTAGGGATATTCAAACAAATGGAAATCCTTCTCCGTCAAAATAGTAATTTAAACTCATTACGGTGCACCTTCTCACGACCTCCTCCCCCCTGCTGTCAATTGCTTCCTCCAATACCCTAACCCTCACCTCCCCCATTCTTTCACCTCCCCACCCCTCTCCTCATTCCATCCCTTTTTCCTATATATAGTTATAACTTTTCGAATATGTTACTTATTTCTTATCGTTACGTTTTACTGACTAGATCTTAGTCGCAGCCGTCGTAAAATAACTATTGTATTCTCGTTGTGCGTTGTATTCTTGATATTCGAGATGCCAAGTAGTTGCGTTGCTCCTGGATGTAACGAGGGATACGGTTCGAAGAAGTCGAGCTTATCATTTTTTAGTGCCCCTAAAGATGACGTAAGAAGGGCTAAGTGGGAACGTGCAATTCCGAGAGAGAATTTAAGTTGAAAGTTGTTAATCTCGTAGTATTTTTGGAAACTACCAATTCCTTAAGCCATAAAATCACTCGAATTATTGTTTGTACTGTTTACTGTTTACCGTTAGTGTAACTAAAAAATAACAATTATCCTTGGTTAGCTATATAATTAAGAATATAAACTCCATAATATCATGGTGAACTGCAAAGTTACTTGTTTCACCAATTATAAACATGCAATTTTAGAAAGGAATTCGTAATTCGTATATGCTCTCCCATGGGATCGGTAGTAGACCAGTGGGGAGACGACATAGTGCTGCCATTAGTTCACGCTGTCGCCACTGTCTCACTAAGGAGGACGTTTTTCTCCGGGAGTATCCGAGGCATGGACTAGAGCGGAAAAACAGTTGAAGGGCAAAATGTCAAGTAATGTCAGTTAAAGAAAATAAAGTTTTATCAAAGTCAGTGTAATTATTCATGATATTATTTAAATTTTTATAAATGTATAAATTTTCCCAAGCGTCCAATCCAAAATCTGTATTATGTAAAAGCGTTAAATTATTAATCGAAATATTATGAGCATGATCCGCCTTATGCATGGCAACAGCTGAATTGTCAAACCTCCCGTATTTGAAATGAGCAAGATGTTCCTTAAATCTTATAATTAACTTTCTAGTAGTTTGTCCAACATATTTTTTATCATAATCAGGGCACCAAATCATGTAGATGCCCGATTTTTCGAGTGTGTCTATTTCGTCTATTTTATCTTTCGTGGTGCCTAAAAAGTTTTTAAGATTAAACTGGTTGTAGAAGCAGATTTTTAAATTGTAAGCCTTAAAAATATTATGTAACCCTTTAGTTAGTGGTGGAAAATATGAAATTTTAATATATTTTTGACTAGAAGAACAAGACATAGCTGATAAAGTGGAGTTATAATGAATTAATAACTTATATTTATATCTTTTTACTAAAGTATCAATTAACGATATATTGTAGCCTAACATTAATGCAGTATTTTTAATAAAACGGAGCTCTTTACAAAAACCAGTATTGTCTAGAGGTAGGTTAATTAACCTGTGTACTAAATGGTGAAAGGCAGCATGTTTATGTTGTTCTGGATGAAATGAAGTATTGGGAATAAAGTTGTTGGAAGAAGTTGGTTTTCTATAAATATCAAAATGTAACCTGTTATTTAATCTAGAAACTGGAACATCTAAGAAAGGCAAGCAGTTATTATTTACTTTTGATGGTTTTTGGAATTTGGGTAATTATTTATCATAATTCTTGCAATTTTGAATAGTAAACGATATTCTACGACCAAAATACGAATCCTTCAATTACCCTTCTTTTGGTGCATGATTCGACTTCCTCCGATCGTTCCTTCTAATTTAATTCTTCAATAGAAATAGAGGATGCAACCGATTAAAATTAAGTTTATGTGTATTCGTTTTGGAAATCTATCAGAGCGATGTGCCAAGGTACGTTGGTCAGTTTTTACTTTCAAGCCGATTCCGACTACGGTGGTCTTTTTACTTTCTCCATATACGTAGTACAGAGAAAGTATTGTTTTCATGAAAAAAATCGACTTCGAGGTTTCAACGGAAATACATGTTTTGGGGTACTTAGAACACGTTTTGACCCTTTTCGGAATGATGTCTGTGTGTATGTGTGTGTGTGTGTGTGTGCTTGTGAACGCTCTAACGTTTAAACTGTTTGTTGTATCAATACCAAACTCCATACATAGCACTGTGGTGGGTGCTGCCAGAATTAATTAGTTTTTTAAGTAAATCGGTTAACCGGAAGTTGAGCTTTTCGCTTCGACGCAAATTTCCGTTTCTACAAACCATCTCCATAAATATTCTATCATTTTTAAAAGTTTTAGAAAATGTAATTTACTATAACTTTTGTATTAAAAATATTTTTGTATCACCGGCTTTTTAGGAGTTATTCGTGGAAGTAGCCGATTATGTACTTTGTGGGCGCTCTAACATAAAAACTATAATTCGAATCAACACAAAAAGTGACCACAACCTCTCCGCCACACCACCTCCTCCACCCTCTACCACCACCTCTCCCGTCCCGCACCCTACCCCACCCTATCCGTCGAACCCTCGAACCCACCTTCTACCATCCACACCACAGGGCGAGTCTAACGTCGGGAAAGTGAAGAAAAAAAAAAAAAAAACGCACCCCGCAGAGCACTGGTGAGAATGTATTTTTGGGGTTTTATTATCCTCTCATACGGGACTCAGGAGCTTGTCTATCCTATGACATGGACGCAGATAGTTTAAATGAACCTTTTACTTAACGATCATGTTCGATTTTTTTATCAAAGTCCTCTTGATTCTTTTCATCATGGAAAATAAAACATGCCTGCAATGTAAACTTCTCGGATACCGGTGTCGTCTGCTAGAGCGATATAAAAAACGAATCATCTGCCAACCTTCCGAAAACTGTATTAAAACCTCGTTGATTATTATAATGTTAATCTTATGTATATTATAATGCATTCATCCGACTTAGTTTTTAATCGATCAATACCAAGTATGGCATAAAAATTCCTTAATAATCGTTTACCGCAATGAGATAAAGCTACTCTATTATACATTATAATAGCTTATTAGGGTAATTAGAGATTTTCTGCTATTGCAAATGTTTGTTCTAATTCATAATTGGGGCTCAATGCAGTAAAAGTTGTCAAAATGACGAATCTGTTCTTACAGCCAAATGCACTGCAATTGGTCATATTGAAGGCAGAAACAAGCCCCTGCTTATTTACCTATTAAACCTTTAGAAACGCGAAAATAACAAAATTACTTCGTGTTACACATTGCTCAAACTACATTTTGTGTTCCAAAACGTTCGAATTACTCGATCAAACCTTGATAACTCTGTATCTAAGACGCAAAATCACGAAAAAACAATGTATTAGCATAGGGAGGTACGGAAAGTTCTCACCAGCATGGCGAAATGCGCAATTTGCCGCTTTACCCCTGGCTTAACTTTAGGTCGCTAGAGGGAGATAGGATATGCTACTCCTGTGATCCACACTATACCCAACCCTCTCTCGTACCACCCCCTACTCCACCCTCGACCGTACCACCCCTACCCAACCCTCTCCCGTACCGCCCCCTACCCCACCCTCTCCCGTCCCGCCCCCTACCCCACTCACTCCCGTACCACCCCCTACTCCACCCTCTCCCGTACCACCCCCTACTCCACCCTCTCCCGTACCACCCCTACCCAACCCTCTCCCGTCCCGCCCCCTACCCCACCCTCTCCCGTCCCGCCCCCTACCCCACCCACTCCCGTACCACCCCCTACTCCACCCTCTCCCGTACCACCCCCTACTCCACCCTCTCCCGTACCACCCCTACCCAACCCTCTCCCGTCCCGCCCCCTACCCCACCCTCTCCCGTCCCGCCCCCCACCCCACCCTCTCCCGTACCACCCCCTACTCCAACCTCTCCCGTACCACCCCCTACTCCACCCTCTCCCGTACCACCCCTACCCAACCCTCTCCCGTCCCGCCCCCTACCCCACCCTCTCCCGTCCCGCCCCCTACTCCACCCTCTCCCATACCACCCCCTACTCCACCCTCTCCCGTCCCGCCGCCTACCCAAACCTCTCCCGTCCCGCACCCTACCCCACCCACTCCACCCACAGCTCCTTCTATACACTTAGTACCCATTCCTAACCCTATTGCCTACCCAATTCGTACCATATGACCTACCTTATTCCTTCCCTTCCTCTATAATGCCCAACACCTACTCCATTCCACCCCTCTCCCAATCAATTGCTTCTTTCTTTTATTCTCCCATAACCATATCTCATCCCCTACCTTCACTCTTTATTCAGAATTAGACAGCACCAAAAATACGGGAAAAATTCAATAAAGGTACAGAATATATAAATTATACATAGCCCTGCCTTACATATCATAGTAAATGTATACATTCTACAATAGTTAGTTTGGCTATGGGCGCAAAATATATCCATATTATGTTCATTTCAAGTTATGGTACACTTCACTAGTTCTGGCCTTACAAATGTTTATACTATACATAATTGAAAATATATATTCAATCAATCGCCTCCTTCTCTTCCTCTCCAATAACCAACTCCCAATACCTTCAGATTGTCTTTGTATTTAGATATTAGGAAAAATACGGGCATTTCAATTAAAATGTACAGAATATATAAATTATTCATGGCCCTGCTTTACATATCATAACAAATCTATACATTCTGCAATAGTTATTTTGGCTAAGAGCGCACAGTTATTCAAATTACACATTATATACATTTCAACTCATGGTGCGCTATACATGGTCCGGCCTTACAAATTTTTATCCTATACATAATTGAAAATATATTTTGGCTCGGAAGAAAATGAATGCATTTCACTTGTAATTCATCTTCCGGAGTAGGGTGATGCTTTAGGGGTTCGCCCTCGGGTGCTACACCCTCTTCGCAACCTGAGTCGTTGTCTGGTACTTCAATACCATGGTGATGTTCTCAATGTAAGTCCTGAATCATTCTACTTTGGAGCGCCCGGATTTTTCGGGTGGGATTCTGGAGCCGCTAGAGGAGGAGAGCTCTTAGACCGTGTTGCTGATGCCGAATGCAAGGAACTCAGAAGCGCCTTCCCGCACCCACCCCGCACTATTCCCTCATCTTTCGCTTGGGCGTCAAAAGCGTTTTGCTGGTTAAATATAGAATTTTATGAGAAAAGGATTGTACGGAGTCTGTATAGTTTAATTTGAATAGATTATAAGCCAACAATTGTTCTTAATGCAACAGTCATCTAAACGTAGTGGTAAAGTCACATTCAAATCGTCATTTACACAGAAACTCCATATAATAGGAAAATATATATAAAGCAAATCAAAATATAATATAATTATATAATGCAATAATTTAAAGAGTGCATGCACTCAGAAGGAATATATGAATGTGATTATTAAATTTGAATAGTTGGCAATATGCTAAGAAGGAAATTAGTTATTTTTATATCATCTCAATATAATAATATGTCTCTTTCTTGTTTGGAATTTTAGAAGCAAAAGCTATAAATTATAATTTCTTTAATAAGCAAAAACAATGTATTAAAATGATGAAATCACAGTCAGAAATGTCTTCCTTAATTTGAAATATAATTTTTTTTAACATTTGAAATACCATAAGATCATGAAATAAAAATTAAACTTCAAAATATGAAAGTAAAGTCTGTTTACTTAACTTGGAGATCCAGCCTACCGTTGTCCCACGAGCCTCTTCCGTTGACGGTGGTCACTCGAATTTGTGAGGACTTATGGTAAAGCCTTATCGTAATTTGGGCAAGTTCACTTTTTAAAACTGGAAAGAATAGAAACACCAAAATAATAAATCAATTATTAGTGAATATAGTAATATCAAGAAGAGAATAATTTAAAAATTAAATTCCCGGTGACAAAAAAAAATATCGCATTAAGGTACATCTATGAATTTATATTTATATTATGGTGATCCACTTCGATGTTAAAACACCTTACTCATCAACACTTCTAAACAATAAATTAGAGTAGAGAAATTGTATTCGAGGGCACTTGGAATAGAAATAAGGATGGTTCTGACATAAGAGGAAAAAGAACTTAGTGAAGATCGTATGGAGACGAGAATATACGATACTACGCAACGATGGCAGTTTAGACGACCGAATAATTGATAGCAAATAATAATAGAAATACCGGAAAAGGTTCAGCATTACTTGCATAGATCTTAGGAGACCAAGCTATTTTACTGGTGTCATTTAGCTACATATTTAAATTAATTTGGAAAGAGTTTTTTCACAATAGCTACCCCTCGGCTAGGGTTGAGAAGAATTGGGCATATTCCCTCTGCCACTACGGAGCAAGTGTTTAATACATATCTATTAAATATAGATGCTTCTCCGGATTCATTCAAGGATATAGATAGATAGATAGATAGATAGGATACTAATTCACAGCCTAAACTAGAAGCGTCATCGACTTGAAATTTTTACGAGGTATTGGCCATAACGTATAACCACCAGAAAAATTGCGATTTTGAACCTCAGTGTCATGGGTTCGATTCCAGAGGGACCAAAAGTCGCGATTTTCCCCATAAGAATACATGGCGGGGATTTTCGAAAATTTTTTTGAGGCACTTCCCGGTAAAGGAGAGATTTGAAATTCAAGGGATCGCTAGATGCCGTGCATATCTAAAGGAAACCATAAAGACATATACAAATATTATCCTTGGTTCGATGCTAGGTCGGGGCAAAAATCGGCCGTTTAAAATGCATTGTGGCGATTTTTAAGATTTTTTCTGGACCCTTTTCCGATGGCATAGAAACTTGAAATTCAGTATGAGGTTAGATACAATAAAAATATATTATAATCAAATTTTACGTATTCGCTGATGGTCCTTGGTTCGATCCCAGAGGGACATTTAAATTCCTCAATGCATTTCTTACGGAGATAACGGAAACAAATTTTAGGTACTTCCCGGCACGATATCGACTTCAAACTTTGCATATAGAAAGATCAAGTATATACAAATCAAACAGTGCATTCACAACTATCAATGTGTCCTGGGTTCGACACCAGGTGTCTCTGCAATCAGAAGTTCATCCAATTTTTAGGAATTATTTTGAAACCTTTGCCAATAATATAGAAACTTCAAATTCGGCATATAGATAGATATCATAAATAACTTTCAGAACCATTTTTTTGATTTCCAAAATCGTCCTTGGTTCGAATCCAGAGAGCCATTTAAATTCGTGAAAATTAGAACGTCTCTTAAGGCAGATGTAGCCCATATTTCTGCTTGAATTTTCACACATAGTTAGAGATGGTGATGTTCTATTGTGCTGCATAATAAGTACACAGTGAAGACCCGGGTTCGATGCCAGACGATGGAATTTTAGCGAATTTTAAGAAAAATTTCTATCCATTTTTTTCTTTTGATTGCCGTCCCGATATGATGCCGACATGAAAATAGTGTTCTCGATCTGCTTGCAGTATGCAAGCTACATTTTACTCGTATATAATAGATATAGATGCTTCTCCGGATTCATTCATATATATAGCTATATAGATAGGATACAAATTCACAGGCTAAACCACAAGCGTTATTGACTTGAAATTTTTACGACGTATTGGCCATATCGTGTAACCACCAGAAAAATTGTGATTTTGAACCTCAGTGTCATGGGTTCGATTCCAGAGGGCCCCAAATTCCCGATTTTTCCCATTTAAATGCATTGCGTTGATTTTCGGGAATTTTTAAAAAATACTTGCCGGATAGGTAGGGACTTAAAACTCAAGGAGCCGATATATATGGTCATGATCTATCAAAAACATAAATGAGTTTTACGGAGAATATCCGGGGTTCGATGCTAGGTCAAGGCAAAAATCGGCCGTTTAAAATACATTGTGGCGATTTTTAAGATTTTTTTTGGACCCCTTACCGATGACATGGAAACTTGAAATTCGGTATGGGGTTTGATATCATAAATATATTTCATAATCAATTTTTAAGTTTTCCCTGATGTTCCTTGGTTCGATCCCAGAGGGCCATTTACATTCCTCAATGCATTTCTTATGGAGATAACGGAAACAAGTTTAAGGTATTTCCCGGCATGCTATCGACTTAAAACTTAGCATGATAGAAGAACCAGTCTTAACAAATCAAACTATGCATTCATAGCTATCAATATGTCTTGGGTTAGACACCAGGTGTCTCTGAAATCAGAAGTTAATCCGATTTTTAGGAAATATTTTGAAACCTTTTCCAATAATATAGAAACTTGAAATTTGGCATATAGATTGAGATCAATAATAACTTTCAGAAACATTTTTTAAATTTCCAAGATCGTCCTTGGTTCGAGTCACGAGAGCCATTTACATTTGTGAGCATTAGAGCGTCTTTTGAGGCAGTTGTAGCCAATATTTCTACTTGAATTTTCACACATAGTTAGAGATGGTGATCTTCTATTGTGTTTCATAGTAGGTTTTCAGTAAGACCCGGGTTCGATTCCAGACAATGAAATTTCAGTGAATTTTAAGAAAAAATTAAATCCTTTTTTTTTCTTAAGAGCACCGTCTCGATGTGATGCCGATATGAAATTAGTATTGCCGATCTGCTTGCAGTATGCAAGCTACATTTTACTCGTATATATATATATATATATATATATATATATATATATATATATATATATATACGAGTAAAATGTTGCTTGCATACTGCAAGCAGATCGACAACACTAATTTCATATCGGCATTATATCGGGACTGTCCTCAAAAGAAAAAAAAAAAGATTTAATTTTTTCTGAAAATTCGCTGAAATTTATCGTCTGGCATCAAACCCGGTACTTACTGGTAAACCTACTATGAAACAAAATAGAAGATCACCATCTCTAACTATGTGTGAAAATTCAAGCTGAAATATTGCTAACAACTGCCTCAAAAGACGTTCTAATTTTTACGAATGTGAATGGCTCTCGGGACTCGAACCAAGGACGATATTGGAAATCTAAAATATGTTTTTGAAAGATATTTATGATCTCTATCTATATGCCGAATTTCAAGTTTCTATAATATAGAGAAAGGTTTCAAAATAATTCCTAAAACTCGGATCAACTTCTGATTGCAGAGACACCTGGTGTCGAACCCAGGACACATTGATAGCTGTGAATGCACTGTTTGATATGTATGGACTTGATCTTTCTTTATGCAAAGTTTGAAATCGATATCGTGCCGGAAAGTACCTAAAATTTGTTTCCGTTATCTCCGTAAGAAATGCATTGAGGAATTCAAATGTCCCTCAGGGATCGAACCAAGGACCATCAGCGAATATGTAAAATTCGATTAAGATATGTTTTTATGGTGTCTAACCTCATACCGAATTTCAAGTTTCTATGCCATCGGAAAAGGATCCAAAAAAAATCTTAAAAATCGCCACAGTGCATTTTAAACGGCCGATTTTTGCCCCGACCTAGCATCGAACCAAGGATAATATTCGTAGATGTCTTTATGGTTTCCTTAAGATATGCGCGGCATCTAGCGGTCCCTCGAGTTTCAACTCTCTACTTTTCCGGGAAGTGCCTCAAAAAAAATTTCGAAAATCCCCGCCATGTAATCTTATGGGGAAAATCGCGACTTTGGGGCCTTCTGGAATCGAACCCATGGCACCGAGGTTCAATGTTGGCATTTTCCTGGAGGTTACACGTCATGGCCATAACGTCGTAAAAATTTCAAGTCATTGACACTTCTGGAACATGGTTAGAATTTTGATCCCCTATATATAACTTATGTATATATATATAGGTACGAGCAAAATGTAGCTTGCATACTGCAAGCAGATCGGCAATACTAATTTCATATCGGCATCACATCGGGACGGTCCTCATAAGAAAAAAATAGGATTTAATTTTTTCTTAAAATTTGCTGAAATTTCATCGTCTGGAATCGAACCCGGGTCTTACTGGAAAACCTACTATGAAACACAATAGAAGATCACCATCTCTAACTATGTGTGAAAATTCAAGCAGAAATATTGGCTACAACTGCCTCAAAAGACGCTCTAATGTTCACGAATGTAAATGGCTCTCGGGACTCGAACCAAGGACGATATTGGAAATTTAAAAAATCTTTCTGAAAGTTATTATTAATTTCAATCTATATGCCAAATTTCAAGTTTCTATATTATTAGGAAAGGTTTCAAAATAATTCCTAAAAATCGGATCAACTTCTGGTTGCAGAGACACCTGGTGTCGAACCCAGGACACATTGATAGCTATGAATGCATAGTTTGATTTGTTAAGACTGGTTCTTCTATCATGCTAAGTTTTAAGTCGATAGCATGCCGGGAAGTACCTAAAATTTGTTTCCGTTATCCCCATAAGAAATGCATTGTGGATTGCAAATGGCCCTCTGGGATCGAACCAAGGACCATAAGCGAATACAAAAAATTTTACTATGAAATATATTTATGATTTCTAACCCCATGCCAAATTTCAAGTTTCCATCCCATCGGGAAGGGGTCCAAAAAAAATCTTAAAAATCGCCACAATACATTTTAAACGGCCGATTTTTGCCCCGACCTAGCATCGAACCCAGGATATTTTCCGTAAAACTCATTTATGTTTTCGATAGATGATGACCATATATATAGGCTCCTTGAGTTTCGATTCTCTACCTATCCGGAAAGTATTTTTTTTAAATTCCCGAAAATCAAAGCAATGCATTTAAACGGGAAAAATCGGGACTTTGGGGCCCTCTGGAATCGAACCCATGACACTGAGGTTCAAAATCGCAATTTTTCTGGAGGTTATACGTTATGGCCAATATGTCGTTAAAATTTCAAGCCATTGACGCTAGTGGTTTAGCCTGTGACTTTGTATCCTCTCTATATATATATATATATGAATATATGAATATATCTATTATATTATATAGATGCTTCTCCGGATTCATTCATATATCATATATATATATATATATATATATATATATATATAGAGAGGATACAAAGTCACAGGCTAAACCACTCGCGTCAATGGCTTGAAATTTTTACGACATATTGGCCATAACGTATAACCTCCAGGAAAATTGCGATTTTGAACCTCAGTGTCATGGGTTCGATTCCAGAGGGCCCCAAAGTCCCGATTTTTCCCGTTTAAATGCATTGCTTTGATTTTCGGGAATTAAAAAAAAATACTTCCCGGATAGGTAGAGGATTAAAACTCAAGGAGCCTATATATATGACCATGATCTATCGAAAACATAAATGAGTTTTACGGAAAATATCCTGGGTTCGATGCTAGGTCGGGGCAAAAATCGGCCGTTTAAAATGCGTTGTGGCGATTTTTAAGATTTTTTTTGGACCCCTTTCCGAATGCATGGAAACTTAAAATTTGGCATGGGGTTAGAAATCATAAATATATTTCATAATCAAATTTTACATATTCGCTGAGGGTCCTTGGTTCGATCCCAGAGGGCCATTTGCACTCTACAATGCATTCCTTACGAGGATAACGGAAACACATTTTAGGTACTTCCCGGGACGATATCGACTTCAAACTTTCTATGAAATTAGATCAGGTTCTAGCAAGTCATTTTGTGCATTTACAGCTTCCAATACGTCCAGGGTTCGACACCAGGCGTCTCTACAATCAGTAACTGATTCGATTTTTAAGAATTATTTTGAACCCCTTCCCAATAATATTAAAACTTGAAATTCGGCATATATATAGAACTTATAGATACATTTCGAAACCACTATTTATATTTCCTAGATCGTCCTTGGTTCGAATCCAGAGAGCTATTAACATTCGTGAAAAGTAGGTCTTCGTTTGAGGCAGTTGCAGCCAATATTTCTGCTTGAATTTTCACACGTATTTAGAGAAGATGATCTTCTGATGTGCTGCATAGAACTTTCACCAAAAAGACCCGGGCTCGATGCCAGACGATTAAATTGAAGCGAATTTTAAGAATATTTTAATCCTTTTTTTTCTTTCCGGGACCGTCCCGATAAAATGCCGTTATGAAATTAGTGTTGTCAATCTGCTTGCAGTATGCAAGCTACATTTTACTCGTATATGATACGAGTAAAATGTTGCTTGCATACTGCAAGCAGATCGACAACACCAATTTAATGTCGGCAACCTTTCGGGACGGTCCTAAAAAGAAGAAAAAAACTGAAAATAATCTTAAAATTCGCTGCAATTTTAATCGTCTGGCATCGAACCCGGGTTTTCATGGTTAACCTATTATGCAGCAACACAGAAGATCACCATCACTAACTACGTGTGAAAATTCAAGCAGAAATATTGGCTGAAACTGCCTCAAACGACGTTCTACTTTTCATAAATGAAAATGGCTCTCTGGATTCGAACCAAGGACTATCTTGGAAATCTAAAATATGTTTCTGAAACTTATTTATGATCTCTATCTATATGCCGAATTTCAAGTTTCTGTATTATTGGTAAAGGTTTGAAAATAATTCCTAAAAATCGGATCAACTTCTGCTTGCAGAGACACCTGGTGTCGAACCCAGGACATATTATGAGCTGTGAATGCACAGTTTGATTTGTAATGACATGATCTTGTGTCATGCAAAGTTTGAAGTTGATAGCATGCCGGGAAGTACCTAAATTTTGTTCCCGTTATCTCCGTAAGAAATGCATTGAGAAGTGCAAATGGCCCCCTGGGATCGAACCAAGGACCATCAGCGAACATAAAAAATTTGATTATGAAATATATTCATGATATCTATCCACGTGCCGAGTTTCACGTATCCATATTATCGGGAAAGGATAAAAAAAAATCTTCAAAATCGCCGCCATGCATTTTAAACGGCCGATTTTTGCCCCGACCTAGCATCGAACCATGGACCATATTCGGCAATTTCATTTTCATTTTTGTTGGATATGCACGGCTTCTAACGATATCTCGAATTTCAACTTTCTCCTTTTACGGAAAGTGCCTCAAAAAAATTTTCGAAAATCCCCGCCATGTAATCTTATGGGGAAAATCGCGACTTTGGGGCCTTCTGGAATCGAACCTATGACACCGAGGTTCAAGGTCGGCTTTTTCCTGGAGGTTACATGTCATGGCCATAACGTCGTAAAAATTTCAAGTCGGTGGCACTTGTGGAACATGGTTAGAATTTTGATCCCCTATGAATGAATGAATGAATGAGTGAGTGTGTATATAGGTACGAGTAAAATGTTGCTTGCATACTGCAAGCAGATCGACAACACCCATTTCATGTCGGCATCATATCGGGACGGCCATCAAAAGAAAAACATGGATTGAAATTTTTCTAAAAATTCCCTGAAATTCCATCATCTGGCATCGAACCCGGGTCTTTCTGGTGATACTCACTAAGCAGCACGATAGAAGATCACCATCTCTAACTATGTGTGAAAATTCAAGCAGAAATATGGGCTACAACTGCCTCAAAAGACGTACTAATATTTACGAATTTAAATGGCACTCTGGATTCGAACCGAGGACGATCTTGGAAATCTAAAATATGTTTTCGATTTTTATTTATGATCTCTATTTATATGCCGAATTTGAAGTTTCTATATTATTGGCAAAGGTTTCAAAATAATTCCTAAAAATCGGATCAACTTCTGATTGCAGAGACACCTGGTGTCGAATCCAGGAAATATTGTAAGCTGTGAATGCAAAGTTAGATTTGTAAAGACTTGCTCTTCTATCATGCAAAGTTTGAAGTCAATAGCATGCCGGGAAGTACCTAAATTTTGTTTCCGTTATCTCCGTAAGAAATGCATTGAGAAGTGCAAATGGCCCTCTGGGATCGAACCAAGGACCATAAGCTTATATGTAAAATTTGATTATGAAATATATTCATGATATCTATCGGCGTGCTGAGTTTCAAGTATGTATGTTATCGGGAAAGGATCCAAAAAAAATTTTCAAAATCGCCGCAATGCTTTTTAAACGGCCGATTTTTGCCCCGGCCTAGCATCGAACCAAGGACAATATTCGAAGATGTCTTTCCGATTTTCGTTGGCTATGCACGGCATCTAGCTGTCCCTCGAGTTTCAACTCTCTGCTTTTCCGGGAAGTGCCTCAAAAAAATTTTCGAAAATCCCCGCCATGTAATCTTATGGGGAAAATCGCGACTTTGGGGCCTTCTGGAATCGAACCCATGACACCGAGGTTCAAACTCGGCTTTTTCCTGGAGGTTACACGTTATGGCCAATATGTCGTAAAAATTTCAAGTCGGTGGCACTTGTGGAACATGGTTAGAATTTTGATCCCCTATGAATGTATATCTATTATATATAGACGCTTCTCCGGATTTACTTATATATATACGAGTAAAATGTAGCTTGCATACTGCAAGCAGATCGACAACACTAATTTTATATCGGCATCATATCGGGTCGGTCCTTAATAGAAAAAAAAAGGATTGAAATATTTCTTCAAATTCGCTAAAATTTCATCGTCTGGCAATGAACCCGGGTCTCTCTGGTGAACTTACTATGCAGCACAATAGAAGATCACCGATTCTAACTATGTGTGAAAATTCAAGCAGAAATATTTGGCTACAACTGCCTCAAAAGACGTTTTAATTTTCACGAATGTAAATGGCTCTCTGGATTCGAACCAAGGACGATCTTGGAAATCTAAAACATGTTTCTAAAAGTAATTTATGATCTCTATCTATATGCCAAATTTCAAGTTTCTATATTGTTGGGAAAGGTTTGAAAATAATTCCTAAAAATCGGATCAATTTCTGAATGCAGAGACACCTGGTGTCGAAGCCAGGAAATACTGTAAGCTGTGAATGCAAAGTTTGATTTGTAAGGACTGGCTTTTCTATCATGCAAAGTTTGATGTCGATAGCATGCCGGAAAGTACCTTAATTTTGTTTCCGTTATCTCCGTAAGAAATGCATTGAGAAGTGCAAATGGCCCTCTGGGATCGAACCAAGGACCATCAGCGAACATCTAAAATTTGATTATGATATATATTCATGATATCCATCGACGTGCCGAGTTTCAAGTATCCATGTTATCGGGAAAGGATCCAAAAAAAATCTTAAAAATCGCCGCAATGCATTTTAAACGGCCGATTTTTGCACCGACCTAGCATCGAACCATGGACAAAATTCGAAGATGTCTTTTTGATTTTCGTTGGATATGCACGGCTTCTAGCGGTCCCTCGAATTTCAATTCTCTCCTTTTCCGGAAAGGGCCTCAAAAAAATTTTGGAAAATCCCCGCCATGTATTCTTATGGGGAAAATCGCGACTTTGGGGCCTTCTGGAATCGAACCCATGGCACCGAGGTTCAAAATCACATTTTTTCTGGCGGTTACACGTTATGGCCAATACGTCGTAAAAATTTCAAGTCAATCACGCTTGTGGTTTAGGCTGTGAATTAGTATCCTATCTATCTATCTATCTATATAGGTATATACATGAATGAATCCGGAGAAGCATCTATATATATATACGAGTAAAATGTAGCTTGCATACTGCAAGCAGATCGACAACACTAATTTCATATCGGCATCATATCGGGACGGACATCAAAAGAAAAAAAAATTCAAAATATTCGTAGAATTCGCTGCAATTTAATCACCTGGCAGCGAACCCCGGTCTTCCTGGTGTACTTACTATGCAGCAAAATAGAAAATTACCATATCAAACTATGTGTGAAAATTCAAGCAAAACTATTAGGTGCAACTACCTCAAACGACGTCCTACTATTCACATACACTCCTTATTTGAGAAATTATAATGTGCTCTGGCATCGAACCCAGGAACAGCATGGTCTTATCTATTTTTTTTCTTAAACAAAGTGTTAATATACATCTTCGATCTAAGCAAGAGCTCCCTTACATATCGATAAATGCATAAAAAAATTATGAAAAGATACCCCATAGTATTATATATGGGTGATATTTTTACCGCCCGGCATCGAACCCGGGTCTTTCAGGCAATACTTTCTATGCAGCACAAAAGAAAAACACCATCTCTAACCGCGTATGCAAATTCAAGCAGAAATATTGGTTACAACTGCCTCAAATGACGTCCTACTTTTCCTTTATATTCCTTATGAGAGAAACGTTATTGTGCTCTGGCTTCGAACCCAGGAACAGTACGGTCTTATGAAAATTTTTTTCTAAAACTTATTCGTACCATACATCTTCCAGCCAAGCACGAACATCCTATCATTTCGATAAGTGCATCTAAAAAAATAATGAAAAACGGCTCCCATGTATTTTAAAGGGCAGATCTTTGCATCGTCCTAGCATCGAACCCAGGATAACTTTTGTAAAAGTCATTGATGTTTTCGAAAGTCCAAGACCATAAATATAGGCACCTTGAGTTTTACTTCTCTACCTATCCGGAAAGTATTTTTTTTTAATTCCCGAAAATCACGGCAATGCATTCAAACGGGAAAAATCGGCACTTTGGGGCCCTCTGGAATCGAACCTATGACACTGAGGATCAAAGTCTCTTTTTTCCTGGGGGTTTCACGTTATGGCCAATATGTCATAAAAATTTCAGATCAATGACGCTTGTAGTTTAGGCTGTGAATTTGTATCCTATCTATCTATCTATCTATATAGGTATATATATGAATGAATCCGGAGAAGCATCTATATATAATAGATAAGATATATATATATATACGAGTAAAATGTAGCTTGCATACTGCAAGCAGATCGGCAATACTAATTTCATATCGGCATCATTTCGGGACGGTCCTCAAAAGAAAAAAAAAAGGATTTAATTTTTTCTTAAAATTCGCTGAAATTTAATCGTCTGGCATCGATCCCGGGTCTTACTGGTAAACCTACTATGAAACACAATAGAGGATCACCATCTCTAACTATGTGTGAAAATTCAAGCAGAATTATCGGCTATAACTGCCTCAAAAAACGTTCTAATTTTCACGAATGTTAATGCCTCTCGAGACTCGAACCAAGGACGATCGTTGAAATCTAAAACATGTTTCTGAAAGTTATTTATGATCTCTATCCATTTGCCGAATCTCAAGTTTCTATTTTATTGAGAAAGGTTTCAAAATAATTCCTAAAAATCGGATCAACTTCTGATTTCAGAGACACCTGGTGTCGAACCCAGGACGTATTGTAAGCTGTGAATGCACAGTTTGATTTGTAAAAACTTGCTCTTGTATCATGCAAAGTTTGAAGTCGATAGCCTGCCGGAAAGTACCTAAATTTTGTTTCCGTTATCTCCGTAAGAAATGCATAGAGAAGTGCAAATGGCCCTCTGGCATCGAACCAAGGACAATCAGCGAACATGTAAAATTTGATTATGAAATATATTCATGATATCTATCCTCGTGCCGAGTTTCAAATATCCATGTTATCGGGAAAGTATCCAAAAAAATTCTTCAAAATCGCCGCAATGCATTTTAAACGGCCGATCTTTGCCCCGACCTAGCATCGAACCATGGACTATATTCTAAAATGTCTTTCTGATTTTCGTTGGATACGCACGGCTTCTAGCGATCCCTGGAGTTTCAACTCTTTCTCTCTCCGAGAAGTGCCTCAAAAAAATTTTCGAAAATCCCCGCCATGTATTCTTACGGAAAAAATCGCGACTTTGGGGCCCTCTGGAATCGAATCCATGACCCTGAGGATCAAAATCGCAATTTTTCTGGCGGTTACACGTTATGGCCAATACGTCGTAAAAATTTCAAGTCAAGGACGCTTGTGGTTTAGGCTGTGAATTAGTATCCTATCTATCTATCTATCTATCTATCTATCTTCTATCTATACGAGTAAAATGTTGCTTGCATACTGCAAGCAGATCGACAACACTAATTTCATATCGGCATTATATCGGGACGGTCCTCAAAAGAAAAAAAAAAAGATTTAATTTTTTCTGAAAATTCGCTGAAATTTATCGTCTGGCATCAAACCCGGGTCTTACTGGTAAACCTACTATGAAAAAAAAATAGAAGATCACCATCTCTAACTATGTGTGAAAATTCAAGCTGAAATATTGGTTACAACTGCCTCAAAAGACGTTCTAATTTTTACGAATGTGAATGGCTCTCGGGACTCGAACCAAGGACGATCTTGGAAATCTAAAAAATGTTTTTGGAAGATATTTATGATCTCTATCTATATGCCGAATTTCAAGTTTCTATAATATAGAGAAAGGTTTCAAAATAATTCCTAAAAATCGGATCAACTTCTGATTGCAGAGACACCTGGTGTCGAACCCAGGACACATTGATAGCTGTGAATGCATTGTTTGATTTGTATGGACTTGATCTTTCTTTATGCAAAGTTTGAAATCGATATCGTGCCGGAAAGTACCTAAAATTTGTTTCCGTTATCTCCGTAAGAAATGCATTGAGGAATTCAAATTTCCCTCTGGGATCGAACCAAGGACCATCAGCGAATATGTAAAATTCGATTAAGATATGTTTTTATGGTGTCTAACCTCATACCGAATTTCAAGTTTCTATGCCATCGGAAAAGGATCCAAAAAAAATCTTAAAAATCGCCACAGTGCATTTTAAACGGCAGATTTTTGCCCCGACCTAGCATCGAACCAAGGATAATATTCGTAGATGTCTTTATGGTTTCCTTTAGATATGCGCGGCATCTAGCGATCCCTCGAGTTTCAACTCTCTCCTTTTCCGGGAAGTGCCTCAAAAAAAATTTCGAAAATCCCCGCCATGTAATCTTATGGGGAAAATCGCGACTTTGGGGCCTTCTGGAATCGAACCCATGACACTGAGGTTCAAAGTCGGCTTTTTCCTAGAGGTTGCACGTTATGGCCAATATGTCGTAAAAATTTCAAGGCATTGGCACTTGTGGAACATGGTTAGAATTTTGATCCCCTATATATATATATATATATATATTATATATATATATAGACGTTTCTCCGGATATACCTATATATATACGAGTAAAATGTAGCTTGCATACTGCAAGCAGATCGACAACACTAATTTCATATCGGCATCATATCGGGACGGACATCAAAAGAAAAAAAAAATTCAAAATATTCGTAGAATTCGCTGCAATTTAATCACCTGGCAGCGAACCCCCGGTCTTCCTGGTGTACTTACTATGCAGCAAAATAGAAAATTACCATATCAAACTGTGTGAAAATTCAAGCAAAACTATTAGGTGCAACTACCTCAAACGACGTCCTACTATTCACATACACTCCTTATTTGAGAAATTATAATGTGCTCTGGCATCGAACCCAGGAACAGCATGGTCTTATCTATTTTTTTTCTTAAACAAAGTGTTAATATACATCTTCCATCTAAGCAAGAGCTCCCTTACATATCGATAAATGCATAAAAAAATTATGAAAAGATACCCCATAGCATTATATATGGGTGATATTTTTACCGCCCGGCATCGAACCCGGGTCTTTCAGGCAATACTTTCTATGCAGCACAAAAGAAAAACACCATCTCTAACCGCGTATGCAAATTCAAGCAGAAATATTGGTTACAACTGCCTCAAATGACGTCCTACTTTTCCTTTATATTCCTTATGAGAGAAACGTTATTGTGCTCTGCTTCGAACCCAGGAACAGTACGGTCTTATGAAAATTTTTTTCTAAAACTTATTCGTACCATACATCTTCCAGCCAAGCACGAACATCCTATCATTTCGATAAGTGCATCTAAATAAATAATGAAAAACGGCTCCCATGTATTTTAAAGGGCAGATCTTTGCATCGTCCTAGCATCGAACCCAGGATAACTTTTGTAAAAATCATTGATGTTTTCGAAAGTCCAAGACCATAAATATAGGCACCTTGAGTTTTAACTTCTCTACCTATCCGGAAAGTATTTTTTTTAAATTCCCGAATATCACGGCAATGCATTCAAACGGGAAAAATCGGGACTTTGGGGCCCTCTGGAATCGAACCTATGACACTGAGGATCTAAGTCTCTTTTTTCCTGGGGGGTTCACGTTATGGCCAATATGTCATAAAAATTTCAGATCAATGACGCTTGTAGTTTAGGCTGTGAATTTGTATCCTATCTATCTATATAGTTATATATATGAATGAATCCGGAGAAGCATCTATATATAATAGATACACTGGGGATCAAAAGTCTAAGCATGTTCCACAAGTGCCAACGACTTGAAATTTTTACGACATATTGGCCATAACGTGTAACCTCCAGGAAAAAGCCGACATTGAGCCTCGGTGCCATGGGTTCGATTCCAGAAGGCCCCAAAGTCGCGATTTTCCCCATAAGATTACATGGCGGGGATTTTCGAAAATTTTTTTGAGGCACTTCCGAAAAAGCAGAGAGTTGAAACTCGAGGGACCGCTAAATGCCGTGCATAGCCAACGAAAATCGGAAAGACATCTTCGAATATTGTCCTTGGTTCGATGCTAGGCCGGGGCAAAAATCGGCCGTTTAAAATGCATTGCGGCGATTTTGAAGATTTTTTTTGGATCCTTTCCGATAACATGGATACTTGAAACTCGGCACGTCGATAGATATCATGAATTTATTTCATAATCGAATTTTACATATTAGCTTATGGTCCTTGGTTCGATCCCAGAGGACGCATTTGCACTTCCCAATGCTTTTCTTACGGAGATAACGGAAACAAATTTTAGGTACTTCCCGGCACGATATCGACTTCAAACTTTGCATGTGGAAAGATCAAGTCCATACAAATCAAACAGTGCATTCACAGCTATCAGTGTGTCCTGGGTTCGGCACCAGGTGTCTCTGCAATCAGAAGTTGATCCGATTTTTAGGAATTATTTTTAAGCCTTTGCCAATAATATAGAAACTTCAAATTCGGCATAAAGATAGAGATCATAAATAAATTTCAGAAACATTTTTTAGATTCCAAAATCGTCCTTGGTTCGAATCCAGAGAGCCATTTAAATTCGTGAAAATTAGAACGTCTTTTGAGGCAGTTGTAGCCCATATTTCTGCTTGAATTTTCACACATAGTTAGAGATGGTGTTGTTCTATTGTGCTGCATAGTAAGTTCTCAGTAAAGACCCGGGTTCGATGCCAGACGATGGAATTTCAGCAAATTTTAAGAAAAATTTCAATCCATTTTTTTCTTTTAATGGCGGTCCGGATATGATGCCGACATGAAAATAGTGTTGTCGATCTGCTTGCAGTATGCAAGCAACATTTTACTCGTATATATATACGAGTAAAATGTTGCTTGCATACTGCAAGCAGATCGACAACACTATTTTCATGTCGGCATCATATCCGGACGGCCATCAAAAGAAAAAAAAAAAGGTTGAAATTTTTCTTAAAATTTGCCTAAATTCCATCGTCTGGCATCGAACCCGGGTCTTTACTGTGAACTCACTATGCAGCACAATAGAACATCACCATCTCTAACGATGTATGAAAATTCAAGCAGAAATATGGGCTACAACTGCCTCAAAAGACGTTCTAATTTTCACGAATTTAAATGGCTCTCTGGATTCGAACCAAGGACGATCTTGGATATTTAAAATATGTTTCTGATAGTTATTTATGATCTCTATCTATATGCCGAATTTGAAGTTTTTATATTATTGGCAAAGGTTTTAAAATAATTCCTAAAAATCGGATCAACTTCTGATTGCAGAGACACCTGGTGTCGAACCCAGGACACTTTGATAGCTGTGAATGCACTGTTTGATTTGTATGGACTTGATCTTTCTACATGCAAAGTTTGAAGTCGATATCGTGCCGGGAAGTACCTAAAATTTGTTTCCGTTATCTCCGTAAGAAAAGCATTGTGAAGTGCAAATGGTCCTCTGGGATCGAACCAAGGACCATAAGCTAATATGTAAAGTTCGATTATGAAATAAATTCATGATATCTATCGACGTGCCGAGTTTCAAGTATCTATGTTATCGGGAAAGGATCCAAAAAAAATCTTAAAAATCGCCGCAATGCATTTTAAACGGCCGATTTTTGCCCCGGCCTTGCATCGAACCAAGGACAATATTCGAAGATGTCTTTCCGATTTTCGTTGGCTATGCACGGCATTTAGCGGTCCCTCGAGTTTCAACTCTCTACCTTTCCGGGAAGTGCCTCAAAAAAATTTTCGAAAATCCCCGCCATGTAATCTTATGGGGAAAATCGCGACTTTGGGGCCTTCTGGAATCGAACCCATGGCACCGAGGTTCAATGTTGGCTTTTTCCTGGAGGTTACACGTTATGGCCAATATGTCGTAAAAATTTCAAGTCGGTGGCACTTGTGGAA
Source organism: Sympetrum striolatum (assembly GCA_947579665.1). Taxonomy (NCBI): domain Eukaryota; kingdom Metazoa; phylum Arthropoda; class Insecta; order Odonata; family Libellulidae; genus Sympetrum; species Sympetrum striolatum. The sequence continues at coordinate 27,483,216 of OX388347.1, read as the reverse complement.
CATGCTTAGACTTTTGATCCCCAGTGTATATATATATCTATTATATATAGACGCTTCTCCGGATATACCTATATATAAGTTATATATATATATATATATATATAGGGGATCAAAAGTTTTACCATGTTCCACAAGTGCCACCGACTTGAAATTTTTACGACGTTATGGCCATGACGTGTAACCTCCAGGAAAAAGCCGACTTTGAACCTCGGTGTCATGGGTTCGATTCCAGAAGGCCCCAAAGTCGCGATTTTCTCCATAAGGATACATGGCGGGGATTTTCGAAAATTTTTTTGGTGCACTTCCAGGGAAAGTAGAGAGTTGAAATTCGAGAGATCGCTAGATGCCAATGATATCTAAAGAAAACGATAAAGACATCTACGAATATTATCCTTGGTTCGATGCTAGGCCGGGGCAAAAATCGGCCGTTTAAAATGCATTGCGGCGATTTTTAAGATTTTTTTTGGATCCTTTCCCGATAACATGGATACTTGAAACTCAGCACTTCGATAGATATCATGAATTTATTTCATAATCGAATTTTATATATTAGCTTATGGTCCTTGGTTCGATCCCAGAGGACCATTTGCACTTCCCAATGCTTTTCTTACGGAGATAACGGAAACAAATTTTAGGTACTTCCCGGCACGATATTGACTTCAAACTTTGCATGTAGAAAGATCAAGTCCATACAAATCAAACAGTGAATTCACAGCTATCAAAGAGTCCTGGGTTCGACACCAGGTGTCTCTGCAATCAGAAGTTAATCCGATTTTTAGGTATTATTTTGAAACCTTTGCCAATAATATAGAAACTTCAAATTCGGCATATAGATAGAGATCATAAATAACTTTCAGAAACATTTTTTAGATTTCCAAGATCGTCCTTGGTTCGAATCCAGAGAGCCATTTAAATTCGTAAAAATTAGAACGTCTTTTGAGGCAGTTGTAGCCCATATTTCTGCTTGAATTTTCACACATCGTTAGAGATGGTGATATTCTATCGTGCTGCATAGTAAGTTCACAGTAAAGACCCGGGTTCGATGCCGGACGATGGAATTTAGGCAATTTTAAGAAATATTTCAATCTTTTTTTTTCTTTTGATGGCCTTCCGGATATGATGCCGACATGAAAATAGTGTTGTCGATCTGCTTGCAGAATGCAAGCAACATTTTACTCGTATATATATATATATATAAGTATATCCGGAGAAGCGTCTATATATAATAGATATAGGTATATCCGGAGAAGCGTCTATATATAATAGATATATATATATATATATATATACATATATATATATATATATATATATATATATATATATATATATATATATATGCACTTCTTACTAAACTACCACAAACAAACACTGCCTCCACTAAATAGAAATTCAAATAAGCAGCGATTGATTACTACTAATTGTTCTGAGGAATTTAGGAAAGATTGAATAGAAGTATACAGTAAACTCCCGTTTATCCGAAATCCGCTTTATCCGAACAAACTGTTCCGAATGCACCTACCCCACCCACCGAATAATATCGCGACCCATTACTTATTTGCTCGTGACACCTCTTTAAAACTCTTGTTATTTACCGCTGCCAAATAAGGTGTATTTTTTCTGTAAGAACCCAAAATAAACGAGCTTTGTTATTCAGCATTTAAAATATTTTAGTTTTCAATCAAACTTTGGCGCCTTTTTAACACATCAATACAAATTTTTCAGTCAAAACCATGCAGGCTTATTCACAACCATATCAATAGCATTCTTCGTACGCACGTTTTACGGTCATATTTCGTTGTATTGACGCAATTCGGGGTGTTTCACGCGGGACTTCGGTTTATCCGGAAATTTCGTTGTTAGAACCGGCCGCCGTCCCGATCATTTCGGATAAACTGGAGTTTACTGTACTACCATTCATTGCATGGTTAATTACTTATTCTAAAGGAAAACTTAAGAACAGATTAAAATAACTGATTCCAGATATATCAAGTATTTGTCACCAAGAATCCTGAGCTTTAAATGACTACTTGAGTTTGTCAGATTGCCTCGCTATCAATGGTGAAATAATGGCATTTGAAAATTAAGTTGCAAGAAGGGTAGGAAGATAAACTGGATTACTTACAAATAAAGTCACTTCAGGAGTTTTAGAAGCCGCATTCAACCTGTAGAAAAAAATACAAGAATTAAAATCAGGTATTCTTTAAAAGTGTAAATTACATCCTCACTTTTCAACATAATTGGCTAAAAGTTTACGTTTTTTCTTATCAAACTGAACTTCATCTCCTTTTAATATTTTCGAATTACATATCCGCAAATATAAACGTCCTAAAAATCGTTCAGAGAAATGTAAGAAACGTTCAACCATTTCTATTTAATTGTGGTTATCTGAATAATACTTGTGCTTTTACTCACTAGTCCAATATTCCGTAAGAAGTAGGGAATAAAAACAAAACTAATTATAGTTTTATTTCATAATAGAAATTCTTTTTCTTGTCTGGTGTTAAAGTGGCGATAACTGCATAAACTTAGGATCAAACGCAGACCATCATCTGAATATTGTCTAAATGCAATAAATTTAAAAGCAGTATTTTATAAACTCTCAGAAAAACCGCCAAAGTTTCTTTTATATAGAAGGATTTATAATGATTCTGATTGGTTAAATATGGATTATGTAGCTCTCTGATTGGAAACTTTGTAAAAGAGAGTGGATATCCAATGAAAGATATTAGATAAAAAATCTCGTAACTTGGAATTCTTGCATGGCACACCACTCCAAGGTAACAGATTTTGGGAGTCCTACATACCGAAAGAAAGATCACAGGGTATATATAAGTTTACATTTACTCAACAGGAAGCGAATTTAGTAACTTCACGCATTCTGCTGTTGGAAAATGTAAAATTGATTGCAATACTCTTTGAAATGCTTACAATAAACAAAAAGACTTGCCGGGGTAACTTAAATAACACCAATCTAAGATTCGAGTGAGTGGGCACTTTTTTAAATTCATCCATCAAACCGTTTTCTTATTCACTGATAGTTTTACGACCACCGATGTCCATCGCTTCGATTGAGATGAATTCCCGATGAAGAGCCGATGGTTCTGATGACAGTAGCGGGTCATTGAAATGTGAATAACCTCATAAAAAAGCAAGTAAATGGCAACTTACAAGTATAACGTATTTATAATGCAAAAAAACGATGCGATGATTTACGTTTCAATAGAATTTAAGGAATTATGGAGATGGAACAAATTGCAAATGCAACAGAAGCAATCTAGTAAAACAGCAAAAAAAAACCTACGGACTGTTTTTAAATTCATCAAGAATTGATAATCCATCAAAGTAATCAGAAAAACATCGATGTAATCCAGTCAGATTGATGAATTTATAAACGTGACCAGTGCTATTATTTGCTCAAACATGAATTTCCTAGTTTCTCATTGATTTAAAGATTTATAGATTGCTCCAGAAAATGATGTAATTGTTTACATAAAGTATCTCAAATTTTCTTCCAAATTCTTGCCAAAATGAATAGGAAACGATCGAATTTTGAAGAATGTTATATTTTATGTGATTGAGATTCGAAATTTGCAAAAAGAATTAATCCATCAGACATGGACGTTTTCTTTCGTAAGCTTTTGGTTCTGAAAGCGAACATACAAATAAACACTGTACACAGATCTGAATACCTAATGTTAATGACAATAACGATTATCTTTTCTTCTACTGTGACATTGAAAGTGCTACTCAACACCTTTTATCATCCAACATCGTCTTATTCCTTCAAAATAGTCTAAAATTTACAAAGAATATTGTTAATGAAAAGCACAATTTTCCCTACGAAAACAAAAGAAAGATTGAATCGGGAATGTTTATTTTGGAATCCTTGACGGAGAAGCCGTTAATACAGTTGTGTTATTAATCATAGTTAATTACTGCTGAGAGGAGGAAATTGTGTGTCTTAAAGAAAAAGGAATGCGCAATTTTAATCAAACGGCTTCTTCTGGCTTGAGGATATGCAAATATAATAGATTTATCGTTGTCCTGACAACTTCCTTCTAATATTCTCTCAGTATTATAGTAAGTTCTTCTTCCTTTCTGTTCATAAAAGAGAGGTCAATTCTCATTTAAGATGGGAGATTTTGTCATGGAACAAATTGCAGACTCGGTCAAACACTTAAAAAGTAGTGGTTAACATTTGTAAGTGATAGAATGCGCAGGAATGTCATTGGAAGGCATTCCAGTGATAGAATTAGTAAATATCTGCATTATTTAGGATTAATTTGCCTTTAATGAACACAGTAAACCTATGAAATGGCGCACGGTGAATTGGTCCGGGGAGAATTCGTACGCGGGGAATTGATCCCCCGCGCTGATGTTGTACTACCACCCAACCCACCCCACGGTTGATTTATTTATAACATTAAACAATAATCAGGGCGTGTAGAATAACATAAGACTGAATAACAGTAGTACAACATCAGCGCGGGAGATCAATTCACCGCGTACGAATTACCGGCGCCCGGTGAATTGGTCCGGGGGAATTGGTACGAGGGATATATTACTGGGAAGTAGCACTCTAAAACATTGAGATGGCTCACAAGTGACTAAGGATTCATTTGCATTTCCTTAAATTGTGTCATGTTAATGGCATTATGTTTAAATTATTTGCGTTAATACTTAAAATTAATTAATTTATGACAAAGTGTTGTTCAGAGCCAGGATGTTTTAAATCACTAAGTTGCCTTTTATGAAGTTAAGCCTAGGTAGAAATCGTATTTAATGTATTGACCCGAAAACACTAATAAATTGGAATTAAGTGCATAAATATTTCAGTTTCGTTATAACTTTGAACAAGTGTCGTATATGAGGAGAATATAATCAGCAACAATTCACAGAATGAAATTAAATGTATTTATTATACGAATGTCTATTGATCTATAGAACAATTGAGTCCAAATATATTTACTGACAGCTGATTCAGGGATTTCAATTAAAGAGAATGGCATCTATATTTTAATCGCCTCGTGTCTCTCAATAATTTTTGCAATAATATAACAGACGAGCCTTCATGATGCATCGTGACTCCTAGGTATTAGTTGTCGTGCACTAACTCTAATGGAGGCCCTGAAAATTGGTACTGCGCGGGAATTATGTTTGTTTGATTTCAGTTAGATAACTCCCAGAAAATCATCTAAATAGATCTACTGTTATTCAAATTCAGTTTATTATCACTCCATGAAAATATCTAGTGACGTACAAAAAGATTATTATGTAACAAATATAGTTTTAAGAACAGCAAACGGTTGAAGATATTAATGAATCATTGCTGGATTTTATCAAATGTCTTATCGTGAAGATTACGTCTCTCGTCATTGCAGCATTAAAATAAGAGATTTAGTGCCACTCGATGTATATTTTATTTAATTGGATATAAATCGAGTGTCATGAATGTGCAAAAATTATGAAAAATTTCAAAATAGAAGTAACGTTAACAATATATTCTGTTTATGTATCCATCGTTTTCGTTGATAGTATCTTTTTCGCAGAAAAGGCGGCATATGCACGAAAGAAAACAAATACATAGTTCTCAACGAAGCAAACGATGAGTTCGCCTTGAACTTGAAGAAAAGCGAAGAATTGAAGGCCATTTAGAAGCAATTACTGGTCTTATGGCATTGTTAGCATAAGCCAACTTCTTTTATTGATCCCTCGAAAGTGATAGCAACGAAAAAGTAAATGAAAACGATGCTTGGAAAATTCGAAATGAGTTGAAGGACGTTGGAAACCCATTACTGCTCTAACAATGATTGTTTACGTGATCAAAGCTTCTTTTTACAGTACTTTGAAAGTGAAAGCAACGGTGAAAGGAAGCAAAATATAAATACATATTGGAAAGAGTTCATCGAAGAAAGTGAAAATGCATTTCTGCGCCTATTCACAGAAATATACAGAAAAAAGGGAAAGTGTATGTCTGACCATTACATTGCTGCACTGTACAAATTATTCCCCATTAAATTACATCAAATGAGAATTATAAAAGGTAGCAACTTACTACACAGTCGTTCAGATTTTGTTGTAATGCTCAAAGTTCTTGTAAAATATTTTTCTTTCACCCCCAAAACTATTGATCAATAAATCACTTAATTGATAGTCCGTTCCACAGGTTTTTATAATATAATACACGAAGTGAAAAAAAAACTTCGCAGTCCATAACGGGGGGATATTTTCAAAGTACGCGATATAAGAGATTGATGTAAAAATAAATAAATTGTGCGTACCTAAGCCGAAGCTCCAACCCACTGACTTCCACCATCGAAGGATCTCCTGTACGACTTTCACTTCTAGAAGACTCCAATCATCAATACGCCAAGACAATATCGGTGTGTAAGGTATTTCCTCCCAAATAATTAAAAATGATAAATTCCAAATTAATAAAATGTATAGGGAAAATAAGAAGTATATTCTCGGCTAATGCCATGGAAATGTAAAGCAAAATGGGTAATTTGAAATCTACGTATTCCCGTTCATTTGCAACCATTTCAGTAAACAGTATAAAATATCTTGTTACATCATCTCACAATATTAAGAGGATAATGACTAAGATTAATTATCATTTAATGAAGCCTTAATTAAACTCTTATACATTAACTGAAGATACTGAAATCATGACACGAAACAAAAAAACAGTACTAATCCGTACCAAATCGAACGATATTCATAAATTGATCAAGCTAAATTTCAATTGCAATTGAACTGTAAGAAATAAATATGATTCAGATTATGAAACAATGCCGTTTAAATTTAGAACTAAGTAGTTAAAGACAACAAGGAACTGTGGAATTATAGCAACTAAAACTTCTAAAAATTCTTCTAGATTGATAAAAATCAGAAGAGTATTCTAAACCCGTGAAAAATGAAAGTAAAACTTGAAATTTGAATATAAATAAATAATAAATATGGTTACATCAACGAACAATATTGAGAAGAAGTTTAAAAAATAACGACCGCTGACGGGAATTAATATTACAAATTGGTACAATATGGAATAGAATTCCTGGAATGATTAGGCTAAATTTAAACCTATATTATAATAATTAGACACATTCGGTTTTGATTATGAGATAATGAATTTAATGTTAAAGATGGTAAAGGCACTTTCATTACGGAACAGTTAGAACTTCTGAAATTTAAGCCACAAAAATAATTATAAATCAATTTTAGAATGTTTTATTAATTTAATCGATGCCGTTGATAAGAATGCATTTATTAAAAGTTTCCTTCAGATGCTGATTTACTTTTAAATTCAAACCAGGATTTCCGTAATGTTTAAGAGTGGCAGGTATGATCTTAACATTGCCTAAAAATTAACAGAAGGACTAATTGGAAAATATATTTAAGTAAAACTACATATTGAACTGTTTATTAATTATGAAAGGAGAGAGATCAAAGCGGAAATCTGTATTCTTGGAATAAAACTCATACATGAAAACTTCACTGAGATTGAGTCCAGGCTCTCTCGGAATTTTTTCTCTCGTTTCTTAATTTCAATTTCAACGTGTTACTCGTAATCAAAAGTTAGTTGAAATTTGCAAGATTTTAACATTCAAAACAAATATCCGATGACGACTTGAGATAGATAGCTGCGTATGTTCGATTTGTCAATTAGAGAATAAATTCAGAAGTATAATTCCGATTGCGAGAAGAAATGATAAACGAAACAGGGATCCAACTTCAAAATTAATCAAAATTCCAAAAAAGGATCACAGAATATTGTATCAGAAATAAACTTGGTGAGAATTAAATATTATTCTCATTGGAGGGATGTTGCAACTTAAATTCATTATAACATTATAATAGACGCGAGAAGACCGGAAATACTACTGCGAATGAAAAAGAAATACAAACAGGATTACGTAGATATAAAGAGGGCATAAATCTATTCCACTATATTACTCTTCTAATATATTAAGTTAATACATTCCATAAGTAAATGAAAAATGAAAAGCTACGATGCGACCAAATTTTCCGTTAAAATTCAAACCCCGATGCTGCCTTGTTTATGTGATGACGTCATGCACTTACCAAAGCATAAAAATTAACGACCGAACCATTTTAAAAAATATATTCAGATAAAAAATGTCGTAAAAACTGAGGAAAACGGGAATTCGGATCTGTATTCTTGGAAAATTGAAAAAAGATACGGCAAAGTCGAGGCTTTATCGGAATTTTTCTCTCGTTTCTTCTACGCAAATTTAGAGTGTAACTCGTACGGTTTTGGACGTTAATAAAAAAGCAATTTCAGTTTTTACAATCGCCTTAGACAAGGAAGTACAATCTTGAACCGAAAATAAACTTATTCTCGTAATCATTGAAGCAAGACCACCGTCATCCCCACGGGATGACATATTTGCAGTTATCGAATCATAAAAATCAAAGGAAAAATGTTTGGCTTTTACATTCGGGTATTGAGTTGACGTAGGCAAACCTTTAAACTCCAATTTCTCGAGAGGGATTGGCGAGAATCGGCTCCTAGACCCTGCAAAATTCCTTTCTTACTCTCAAACTGTCATAATATGTCAAAGGAACTGTCTTAGATTCCTTTTTACACGCGAACATGTTTACTTGATCCGCTAATGACCATGCTTAACGAGCTTTTAAACCGGAAATTGTACTTAACGAATCGTATAAGTTCCGGTGCTAAATAAACAGAATAAGATCATCTCATTAACTCACCCTAAATCAAAATCAATCACAACATGAAACAAATGATACGTCTTACACTGATTTTACACAAGGAATAAACTTAAATTCTTTAATTTACCAATATACTTTAGCAATATTTTCTCAGATAATACCTAATAAAGTATTAAATGAGACTTACCATAACTGGAAATCCCATGTGACAACTATGGACGTTGAACATGGCAACGAATTTCAACTGTTTTTCAAACACAGGTTGTCAGCACGACCTCGCTCGCAGAAATCCTGGAAGTGACTGACGAAAAAACCGACCGCGCAACCGATGAACAATAGTGCTGTCACCTGATTGGTCCAAATTTGAATATTTTTCAACTTGGCCCCGCCCACCAACCTTCATGAAAATTTTCCATTGCTAACGATAGCAATTGTATTTCAAGGAATTTAGTAAAGTATCATTTTAAATATATAATTTATGTTTTTCGTTGATTATAATTATTTTTTTTTAATTTCGTGAAATCGTCGAATTGCTGGATCGAAAAATATCAAAGTTTGCATAATCTAAATATTATATGTTCTTAAATAACATCTATATATGGTTCCGGATATTCAAGAGTTTTGGGTTCTTTACTTTCGAAAATGAAATAAAGATTTGCAAACTAATATCATAACCATTCATCCAGAAAGATAAAAATGTAGCAATCATATCGATGTAATTAATTTACGCACAACTACTAAAAAGATTTCATTGCAAGGACAAATTTTGATCAACAGAAATGCAGGATTTCAAGAAATGACGTCCATGTTTACGAGTAAAGCGGAAAAATCTTATATAAATTCCTCTTTAAAATACCGATTCTCTCGCTAATCAAACACGCTACGATGTTTTCCAAAGACACTTTTTATGAAGCAGAATCATTAAAACGAGATGTATAAGTTGATTGAATGATACATTAAACGTTGATCTTATCGAATTATAATATAATTTAATAATTTACCAACCAGGAAAGTATTATTGACCACTCAAGGCAACACGAAATATTCTAGAATAGAAAGACATTTGCTCTATGAGAGGTAAATCAGCATGTATGAATATCTCATTGCTAATCTATGAAGTGCATTCACAGCCATTCAAATTAATGCAAATACCACTCTCATCGTACTTACATGACCTCCATCTTGCGTCGATGGTAAATGTAGTTTGATGGAAGGATTCCGAGCTCTTAGAACTGCGATATGAAATACATTCAAATTGAGTGCCAGTCTCGTTGATGATTGTTTCATCGCCGATTTATAATAATACACGTGTCCACTATTATTCAAGGAAGTCACTGATCGACAGTTAGATCGTTATTATTTGATTGGTCTTCGTTAATTGTTAATAATACTAGAAAAACCAGCCATGAAGCTGTCCTAGTATGCAACTTTCTAACCACGAGTTAAATAAGGTAATCAGATAACGAAAAGAAATGGCGAAATTAACATCAAACACTTGGAAATCAACAACTTAACGTCTTTAAACACTACGATCGCAATTCAAAGCAATAATTCTGCAATGAGATAAAATCTAACAAGTTTTTTTGTCGTAGAACTGGTAACAAGTACTTTCACACTACTTTCGTATCGACAAAAATGGCGGGTTTTCAAGAAAATATCTGCTAAAATTTGATTATTCTACAGATACGTTTTTACGTAGCACTCAGTTATACACTCACAGTGAGTAAATTGAGAAATTACATTATCCGAAGCACTGTTATCAAACTTATTCCATGAATATGAACACTTACAAGCACTTTAAATGGTATTCCAACTCTAGAACGCCATTTCAGCGTTTCTGCTCGCCATCACGTGATTACGCACCACGCCTTAAGAGAATTCCGATTGTCTTCGAAAATATGAAGTACGCAAGTCGCGTTTCTAAGGCGGTGAATAATGGAGGGAAATAGTTTTGTTTCCTGTTATCAAAGTGCTTATTGCTGAAGTAAAAGGGCTGCGTATTAACCTCACGATTTAAGCGAGGACCTGTGTGAAATCTAATGTCAGATGGATCTAAATCTTTATAAATGTTCATCTGTGCACAGTTCGTTTGTTGAAAGTTGACAATGTTGCTTTAACTTCTGTATTTCTTGATTGTGAGTGTGAAACATGTGCCACGGAAGAGAATGAGTGTGGAATCTAAAATCAAGAGTTGAAGCTCTCGACCTGACCTTACCAAAAGTAAGTGTTGAAAAGTGCGTTATTCTAAATCTGTGATATAAGAATAGTCAAGATAGAAAACCTCATGATTGATTGATTTCACGCTGGAGCTGTCTGAATTGGGCATCCTTCGTTCAGCTTACGATCACAAAATGCAAGATTTGAAAGTAAGTACAATGATGATGATATGTGCTTTGAATTTTATTTTAATCTACGTGTATGTGAGACTTACGTATCCACTTCGAGGGTTATGACACAATCACCTAGGCAACTACAATGATATCGAATTCTTAATGCAAATTTATTCGTGTTCGCGATTATGTAGTAATGTTACCATGACGCGATTGACACTACTTTCAAGGAAGGATATTTCATTGGATGATTAATCTAAATACACTTATTAACTCTTAATTATGGCGGTCAAGTATAGTAATGTTTATCGGTAGTGAAATATGAATGTCAAAGAAGAAATTTATCGAAACGACTTCTTCGTTGTCACTTGTTTCATCTTGCTACTTAAGTGTATTTGTGAACCATTAATACTGCGAGTGAAGATACCAGATATTGCCGAAGTTTCCGGGACCTCCACATAACTGTTAAATGTATCTTTCGATCCACTTATATATCTTGTTTAAATAATTTTGCTTTATAAAAAGCATCTTTGGTTGACATCGTAGGATACGTGTTGGAATTTGCGAGAGAATTGGTATCTTAAAAAGGAATTTATAAGAGTAAAATATAGGTTTCTCGGCTTTATTCGTAAAACGGACGTCATTTCTTGAATACTGCACTGCTTTACCTCAAAACGTATCCTTGCGATCAAATCTTGTTAGTAACTGTGCGTCAATGTATTACATCGATATAATTGTTACATTTTCCTCTTTCTGGATGAATAGTTATAATATTAAATTGTAAATCATTATTTCATTTTCCGAAATAAAAAAACCTAATCATCTTAAATATCCAGATAGAAATATAAATATTTTCTTAAGAACATAAAATATTAAGATTATGCAGACTTTGATATTTTAAGATCCAGCATTTCGACGATTTCGCGAAATTTAAACAAAATTATTTAAATCTACGAATAAATTAAATATTTATTTATAATGATACTTTAATAAATTCGTTAAAATATAATTACTATAGTTCGCAGTGGAAAATTTTCATGGCGGTTGGTGGGTGGGGCCAAGTTTAAAGGCGGTTAAATTTGGTACTTATTGTTTGTATTGTTTAACGGTTGCGCGGACGGCTTTTTCGTCGGTTGCTGCCTGGACTTCTGCGAGCGAGGTCGTGCTGACAACCTGTGTTTGAAAAACAGTTGAAATTCGTTGTCATGTTCAACGTCCAACGTTGTAACCCAGGATTTACAGTTAATGGTAAGTCTCATTAAATACTTTATTAGGTATTGTCTGAGAAAATATTGCTAATGTGTGTTGGCGAATTCAAGAATTTAAGTTTTTTCCTTGTGTAATATTATTTTACGACGAATCATATGTTTCATATTATGATTGATTTTAATTTAGGGTGAATTAATGAGATGACATTAATCGTTTTATTAAGCACCGAAACTGATTAATACAATTTCCTAAGTACGTTCTCCGGTGTAAAAGCTCGTTATCGATGGTGATTATCGAATTAAGTAAATATTTTTGCGTGTAAATAGTAATCTAAGACAGTTCCTTCGACATATTATCACAGTTTGAGATCAAGAAAGGAATGTCGCCGGGACTAGAAACCGGTTCAAGCCTATTCTTCTCGAGAAACCGGAATCTATAGGTTTGCCTATACCGAGTTAATGCCCGAATGTAAAAGGCATACATTTTTTCTTTTGTATGTCATCGCGTGGAATTGGGGGTATTTAGTAGTAGTCCTACTTCTGAGATAACGATAAATTCTTTGATAGTAATTCGTCGTGTAAGGCGTTTGTGAAAATTAAAATTACCTCCGAAACCGTGCGAGTTACACTCTGAATTTAAATGTAATAAACGAAAGAAAAATTCCGATAAAATCTCGAACTCGGCTTTGCCACTTGTATTTTCAATTTGCCAAAAATACAGATCTGAACTACCGTTTTCCTAAATTATACCCGTTAGTATGACATGTTTTATTTGAATATATTTTTAAAATAGTTCTGTCGTTAATTATTATGCTTCGGTAGGTGCATGACGTCATCACATAAACAAGGGAGGATCGGGGTTTGAATTTTAACGGAAAGTGTGGACGCATCGTAGCTTTTCATTTTTAATTTACTTATAGAATGTATTAAATTAATATATTAGAAGAGTAATATAGTGGAATAGATTTATATCGTCTTTATATCTACGTGAAATGTATTTCTTTTTCATTCGCAGTAGTATTTCTGGTCTTCTCGCGTCTATCAAAATGTTATAATGATATTAATTTAATGATATCCATTTAATGAGTATAACAATTATTTCACACCAAATTAGTTTCGGATTCAATATTGAGTGATGCTTTTTTGGTATTTTGATAAATTAATTTCAATTCGTCATCGGAAATTTGATTTGAAAGTTAAAGGTCATGCAAATATCAACTTCCTTTTCTTTTCGAGCAACAAGTTGAAATTGAATTTAAGAAACGGAAGAAAAAGCTCCGAAAGAGCCAAATCTCAAATTCGGTGCAGTTTTAATGGATGAGTTTTCAATTTTCAAAGAAATCAGACTTCCGTTTAAAATTCCATCCTTCCGTATTTTATCAACAGTTCAATACGTAGTTTTACTTAAATATGTCTTCCAATTAGTCCTTCTGACAATTTTTAGGCTTTGTTTAGATCGTATGTGCCACGCATAAACATTACGGAAATCCTGATTTGAATTTAAAAGGAAATCAGCAGTTGAATAAAACTTTAATATATTCATTCATATCAAAAGATCGATTACATTAATCAATCATTCTAAAATTCATTTATATTCGTTTCTGTGGCTTAAATTTCAGAAGTTGTAACTATTCCGAAATGTTCGTGACTTTTATAATGACTTTAATGTTGAAGGTGACTTTGTCACCTTCAACATTAAATTCATTATATCATAATCAAAACCGAATGTGTCTAATTATTATAATATCGGTTTAAATTTAGCCTAATCATTCCAGGAATTCTATTCCATATTGTACCAATTTGTAATATTATTTCCCGTCGGCGGTCGTTATTTTTAAAACTTATTCTCAATATTGTTCGTAGATGTAACCATATTTATTATTTATTTATATTCTAATTTTAAGTTTTACTTTAACATTTCACGGGTTTTGAATACTCTTCTGGTGTTTATCAATTTTGAAGAATTTTCAGAAGTTTTAGTTACTATAGTTCCCCAGTTCCTTGTAATCTTTAACGACGTAATTCTAAATTTAATTGGCATTATTTCATAATCTAAACCATATTTATTTCTTACAGTTTAATTGCAATTTAAATTAAGCTTGATCAATTTATGAATATCGTTCGATTTGGTACGGATTAGTACTGATATTAAAGTCTTTGTTTCGTGTCATGATTTCAATATCTTCAGCCAGCATCTAAGAGTTTAATCAAGGATTCTTTAAATGTTAATTATTATTAGCTATTATTTAATTAATATTGTGCGATGACGTAACAAGATATTTCAAACTGTTTGGTCAACGGTTGCAAATGAAAGGAAATAGGTTTTTTTCAAATTACTCGTTTCACCTTACATTTGCATGTCTTTAGATTAGAACATATTTCTGATTTTAATCCTTGTATAATTTATAAATTTGGGATTTATCACGTTTTATTGTTTGGGAGGCAATACCATTCGCACCGATATTGTACTGCCGTATGGCTCATTGGCGTCTTCTAGAAGTGAAAGTCGTACAGGAGATCCTTCGATGGTAGAAGCCAGTGGATTCGAGCTTCAGCTTAGGGTAAGCAGAATATATATTTTTATATCAATCTCTAATATCGCGTACTTTGAAAATATGCTCACGTTATGGACTACGAAATTTTTTTCACATAGTGTATCATATTATAATAACCAGTGGAACAGACTATCAATTAAGTGATTTCTTGATCAATAGTTTTGGGGGTGAAAGAAAAGTATTTCATAAGAACTTTGAGCATTACAAAAAAATCTGAACGACTGTGTAGTAAGTTGCTATCTGTTATCATTCTCAATTTAGGGTAAATTGATGGAGAATAATTTGTACAGCACAGTAATGCAATGGTCAGACATACTCTTTCTCTTTTTCTGTATTTTTCTTTGATTAGACGCAGAAATGCAGTTTCGCTTTCTTTGATGAGCTCTTTCCAAGCTATGATCACGCAAACAATTCTTAGACGAGTTATGGGTTTCCAACGTCCTTCAACTCATTTCGAGTTTTCCAAGCATCGTTTTCATTTCCTTTTCCGTTGCTTTCACTTTAGAGGTATCGGTAAAAGAAGTAGGCTCATGCTAACAATGACAAAAGACGACTTATGGCCTCCCATTGGCCTCCAATTCTTTGCCTCGCTTTTCCTCAAGTTCAAGGCGAACTCATTCGTTGCATCGGTGAGAACTACGTATTTGTTTTCTTTCGTACATTTACCGCCTTGTTTGGGAAAAAGATAAAATCAAGGAAGGCAATGGAGAGTGAAATAGAATATATTGTTAAGATTACTACTATTTTGAAATAATACTATAATTTTTGCACATTCCTGCCACTCGATTTATATCCAATTCAATAAAATATACATCGAGTGGTACTAAATCTCGTATATTTAAGCTGCAATGACGAGAGACGTAATCTTCACGATAAGACATTTGATAAAATCCAGCGATCACTTCCTGCATTAATATCTTCACCCCTTTGTTGTCCTTTGAACAATGTTAGTTACATCTTCTATTTTATATAGATGCTTCTCCGGATTCATTCATATATACGAGTGAAATGTTGCTTGCATACTGCAAGCACATCGATAACACTAATTTTAAGTCAGCATCATATAAAGGGAGTCCTTAAAAGAAGAAAAATCGATTGAAAATATTCTTAATATTTGCTGCAATTTATTCGTCGGGAGTCGAACCCGGGTCTTTCCGGTGATACTTACTATGCAGCACAATAGAAGATCACCATCTCTTACTATGTGTGAAAATTCAAGCAGAAATATTTGCTGCAACTGCCTCAAACGACGTCTTACTTTTCCCTTATATTCCTTATGAGTGAAATTTTAATGTACTCTGGTATCGAACCCAGGAATAGTACGGTCTTATGAATTTTTTTTCTTAAACCAATTCTTACCATACAACTTCCAGCCAAGAACAAACATACTATCATTTCGATATCTGCATCAAAAAAATTAATGAAAAACTACTCCCATGTATTTTAAAGGGCAGATAATTGCATCGTCCTAGCATCGAACCAAGGATATCTTCAGCGAAAGTCATTTGTGTTTTCGGTAGATCATGACCATATATATGTATAGGCTCATAGAGTTTTGATTCTCTAGCTATCCGGGAAGTTATTTTTAGCATTCCCGAAATTTGAAGCAATGCATTTAAACGGAAAAAATCGGGACTTTGGGACCCTCTGGAATCGAACCCATGACACTGAGGTTCAAAATCGCAATTTTTCTGGCGGTTACACGTTATGGCCAATACGTTGTAAAAATTTCAAGTCAATGACGCTTGTGGTTTAGGCTGTGAATTAGTATCCTATCTATCTATCTATCTATATGAATGAATCCGGAGAAGCATCTATATATAACGAGTAAAATGTAGCTTGCATACTGCAAGCAGATCAGCAATACTAATTTTATATCGGCAACAATCGGGACGGTCACCAAAAGAAAAAAAAAAGGATTGAAAAAATTCTTATAATTCGCTGCAATTTCATCGTCTGGCATCGAACCGGGGTCATACCGGTGATCTTACTATGCAGCACTATAGAAGATCACCATCTCTGACTGTGTGTGAAAATTCAACCAAAAATATTGGTTACAACTGCCTCAAACTACGTTCTACTTCTCACGAATGTAAATGGCTCTCTGGATTCAAACCAAGGACTATCTAGGAAATCTAAAATATGTTCATGAAATTAATCTATGATCTCTATCAATATGCCGAATTTCAAGTTTAGATATTATTGGGAAAGTTTTCAAAATAATTCCTAAAAATCGGATCAACTTCTGATTGCAGAGACACCTGGTGTCGAACCCAGGACACATTGATAGCTGTGAATGCACTGGTTGATTTGTATGGACTTGATCTTTCTATATGCAAAGTTTGAAGTCGATAACATGCCAGGAAGTACCTAAATCTTGTTTCCGTTATCTCCGTAAGAAATGCATTGAGAAGTGCAAATGGCCCTCTGGGATCGAACCAAGGACCATCAGCGAACATGTAAAATTCAATTATGAAATATATTCAACATATATATCCACGTGCCGAGTTTCAAGTATCCATGTTATCGGGAAAGGATCCAAAAAAAATCTTCAAATTCGCCACAATGCATTTTAAACGGCCGATTTTTGCCCCGACCTAGCATCGAACCATGGACCATATTCGGCGATGTCTTTTTGATTTTCGTTGGATATGCACGGCATCTAGCGATCCCTCGAATTTCAACTCTCTACTTTTCCGGGAAGTGCCTCAAAAAATTTTTCGAAAATCCCCGCCATGTATTCTTATGGGAAAAATTGCGACTTTGGAGCCTTCTGGAATCGAACCCATGACACTGAGGTTCAAAACCGCAATTTTTCTGGCGGTTATACGTTATGGCCAATACGTCGTAAAAATTTCAAGTCGATGACGCTTATAGTTTAGGCTGTGAATTAGTATCCTATCTATCTATCTATCTATATCCTTGAATGAATCCGGAGAAGCATCTATATTTAATAGATAGATAGGGATATAGAGAGATAGATACATAGGATACTAATTCCCAGCCTGAATCACAAGCGTCATTGACTTGAAAATTTTACGACGTATTGACCATAACGTGTAACCGCCAGAAAAATTGCGATTTTGAACCTAAGTGTCATGGGTTCGATTCCAGAGGGCCCCAAAGTCCCAACTTTTTCCATTTAAATGAATTGCTTTGATTTTCCGAAATAAAAAAAAATACTTACCGGATAGGTAAAGAATCAAAACTCAAGGAAGCTATATATATGGTCATGATATATCGAAATCATAAATGACTATAACAAAAAATATCCTGGGTTCGATGCTAGGACGTTGCAAATATCTGCCCTTTAAAATACATGGGAGTAGCTTTTCATTATTTTTTTTGATGCTTTTATCGAAATGATAGGAAGTTCGTGCTTGGCTAGAAGCTTTATAGTAAGAATTGGTTTATGAAAAAAATTTAGATAAGACAATACTATTCCAGGGTTCGATACCAGAGCACAATAACTTTTCTCCCATAAGGAATATAAGGAAAAAGCAGGACGTCGTTAGAGGCAGTGGCAACCAATATTTCTGCTTGAATTTTCACACATAGTTAGAGATGATGATCTTTTATTGTGTCGCATAGCAAGTATCACGTAAAGGAAACAGGTTCGATGCCGGGCGGTAAATATGTCGTCCATTTAAAATACATTTGGTTAGCTTTTTATTATTTTTTTAATGTACTTATCGAAATGATAGGAAGTTCTTGCTTAGTTAGAATATGTATATTAAGACTTGGTTCAAGAATAAAAATTAAATAAGAATATGCTGTTCCTGGATTCGATGCCAGAGCATATTACAAATTCTCTCATAAGGAATATAAGGGAAAAGTGGGACGTCGTTTGAGGCAGTTGCAGCCAAAATTTCTGCTTGAGTTTTCACACATAGTTAGAGACTGTGATTTTTTGTTGTTCTGCGTAGTAATTATCACCAGGACGGAGCCGGACATTATGCCGGATGGAGAAATTGCAGCGAAGTTAAAGAATATTTTCAATACTTTTTCTACTATTGAGGACCCTCTCGATATGATGTTGACTTGAAATTTGTGTTGGCGATCTGCTTGCAGTATGCAAGCTACATTTCACTCGTAATTATATATTTTTGTGTCAATAGATATACTTAGGGAGTGATTAACTGAATTTGAATAACAATAGCAATTAGATGATTTTCAAGTAGTTATCAAACTCAAATCAAGTTGAACTAAATAACTATTCTCTTTGTAACATTTCTTGGTTTCTTAACTGAATATTTCCACTCCAATTAAAAGATAATACTGCATTAATTTTCGAAGATTAACTCCACGGTAAAAAGAATTTCATTACTTCTTCTATTACTCCCAACTAAACTTAAAATACTTAATTTCCCTCTGCATCATCGTTTTAAAACAATCGTATGTCTAAGCTTGTCAGTATTGTTACTAAGCGGTATATATTATTTAGGAGTTAGGCCGTAAATGAATTGAATGTTCGATTTAGCAAAGTAGAACCCTATTGCTTTAAACATATTTGAGCGAACTCAATGACGATACAACTTCGTTCTTCTTCAACCACAACTTAAAGATCGTATATCGTTCTACTCCAGTTCATTCTTCTTTGTAATGCATAAGTTTCCTTACATTTTTCTTAATCTATTATCCAATCATTTTTACAGATTACCTACTTATTGATGCTAAATTGTTAGAACTTAATTGTGACTTTTTACGTTAGCTAACGCAAACTTTCCGCGTTGATTTACCACTGTTGTAGTCAACATTGCACTTTAATTTAATATATCTCGCTACGTTTGTTCAATAAAATTTGCGCTTTCGTGTCTTTAATTCGTATCTGAACCACAGACCGGAGTTATGAATTGGGACATCATATAAACAAGGCAAGGAATCACCTGAACTTATTTATTTAAGGCAAATTTTATAAGATTGCTTTATAAAAGAGATTATTTGGAGATTCAGCTGTTCTTTAGATAGTATTTGCTTTTTATTTCAATCTCGCAATGCCATAATGTAGTGATTAAAACTTTTAATAGTATTTATAAATATGGTAGATATTATTTCACAAGCATTAGGTATATTGTTACTAACCTCACCTTTTATATCTGTATTTGATTCTATTGATCTCCAGAATAGTTCGTAAAAATCATAGCTTCTTATTATTAATTTAGAATGTGTTCAAACTATACTAAAGAAAGAGGTATTTCCAATTATTAGATATTGATGGATTTTGTTAGTAACATGAAGGCTCATCTGTTATTTTATTGCAGAAATTATTGAGAAAGACGAGGTGATTAAAATATAGATGCCATTCTCTTTAATTTACATTCCTAAACCAGCAGACAATAAATATTATTGAGCTCAATCCTTCTATTGATCAACAGATATTCGAGACATACGTGTAGTAAATACATTTAATTTGATTCTGTAAATTGTTGCTGATTCATTAATTTGATTCTGTAAATTGTTGCTGATTCAATTCCCCTTATATACATCACGAGTTCAAAGTTATATCGGAACTGGAATATGTATGCACTTAAATCTAATCTATTAGTGTTTCCAGGCAAAACCATAAAATACGATGAGACATTTCTACCTCAGCTTAACTTCATTAAGGACAACTTAGTGATATCACACATCCCGGCACTGAATATCACATTGTCATAAGTATATGAAATTTAATTATTAACGGGAATAATTTAAACATAATGCCATTACCCGCATAGGTGTAAAATACAATAAGTATAGATTCAATCTAATATTAAGACTACTCTTATACAAGTATGGTAGATAGCGCATTCTTTTAATAAACATAGTGTATCAGTTGTTCAGATGATGTTTTATTAATTATTTTTAATTCTATTCTTCAAAAATACACTCAGAACTGTTACCAAACATGGAAGGACGAGAGAAGGGGTGAAGAGATGCCGCGGAGTGTCATTTGGTCCAGGGATGGAATTCAAAACTATATGAGTAAAATTACAATCTAATATTAACGCTCCTCTTATAAAGGAATAGCAGACAGCGCGTTCTTTATAATTAACATAGTGTATGGGTTGATAATATTATGTTTTATTAAGTATTTTAAACTTAATTCCTTATAAATACGCTCAGACGTGATATCAATCATGGAAGGTCGAGAGAAGGGATGAAGAGATGCCGTGGAGTGTCATTCGGTCCAGGGATGGAGTTCAAAATATAATGATAATAATTACAATCTAATGTTAAAGCTCCTCTTATACAAGTATGGTAGATATCTTATTTTTTTAATTAAAATTCACTTTCGAATGTTCATATAATGTTTAAATAATTATTTTAAATTCTATCCGTCAGAAATACAATGGAACTGTTCTCAAACATGGAAGGTTGAGAGACAGGATAAAATGATGCTGCGAAGTTTAATTCGTCCAGGGATGGAATTAAAATAAAATGAGTATGATACAATCTAGTATTAAGGTTCCTCTAATATAAGTAAGGAAGATAGCTAGCTCTTTTAATTAACATACTGTTTTGGTTGATAATATGATGCATCATTAATTATTTTAAATTCTATTTATCAGAAATACGCCAAGAACCGTTCTGAAACATGGAAGGTAGAGAGATGGGATGAAAAGACGCTGAGTAGTGTCACTCGGTCCATGGATGCAATTCAAAATACAATGAGTAAAATTACAATCTGATGTTAAGACTCCTCCTATATATAATTATGGAAGATATCTGGCTCTTTTTATTATCATACTTTTTTGATTGATAATATGATGTACAATTAATTATTTTAAATTTTATTTTTTAAAAATACGCTCAGAACAGTTCTCAAACATAGCAGGTAAATAGATGGGATGAAAGGATGCTTAGTAGGTTTATTCGGTTCAGGAATGGAATTCAAATTAAAATGAGTATAATTACAACCTTATGTTAAGACTCCTCAAATATATTTAATGAAAGATAGCTCTCTGTTCTAATTAACATACTTTTTTGGTTGATAATATGATGTGTCAATAAATATTTTAAGTTTTATCTTTCAGAAAAACGCTCGGAACTGTTCTCAAACATGGCAGGTAGAGAGATAAAAAGAAAATATGCTGGGTAGTGTCATTCGGTCCAGAGATGCAATTCAAAATACAATAAGTATAATTAGAATCTAATTTTACGGCTCCTATAATATAAATATAGAAGATAGCTCACTCTTTTAATTAACATACTGTTTTGTTTGATAATATGATGTATCATTAATTATTTTAAATTTCTTTTTCAGAAATACACTCAGAACTGTTCTCAAACATGGCAGTTAGAGAGATGGGATCAAAAGATGCTGAGTAGTTTCATTTGGTCCTTGGAGGAATTCAAAATAAAATGAGTATAATTAAAATCTATTATTAAGGCTCCTCTAATATAAGTATAGAAGTTAGCTCGCTCTTTTAATAAACATACCTTTTTGGTTGATAATATGATTTATCATGGATTATTTTAAATTGTATTTTTCAGAAATACACTCGGAACTTTTCTCAAACATGGCAGTTATAGAGATGGTATGAAAAGATGGTGAGTAGTTTCATTTGGTCCAGGGATGGAATCGAAAATAAAATGAGTATAATTACAATATAATGGTAAGGCTCCTCTAATATAAGTATGCAAGATAGTTTGTCTTCTATATAACATTCTATTTTGGTTGATAATATGATGTGTCATCAATTATTCTAAGCTTTATTTTTCAGAAATACGCTCGGAAATGTTCTCAAACATGGAAGGTCGAGAGATGGGATGAAAAGATGCTGAGTGGTTTCAATTGGTCCAGTGATAGAATTCAAAATAAAATGACTATAATTACATTCTAATGTTATCCTCCTATACATAAGTATGGAAGATAGCTCGCTCTTTTAATTAACATACTATTTTAGTTGATTGTATGATGTACCATTAATTATTTTAAAATTTATTTTCTAGAAATACCTTCGGATCTGTTTTCAAACATGGCAGGTAGAGAGATTGGATGAAAAGATGCTGAGTATTGTCATTTAGTCCAAGGATGCAATTCAAAATACCATGAGTAGAATTAAAATCTAATGTTAAGGCTTCTCTAATATAAGTATGGAAGTTAGCTCGCTCTTTTAATTAACATACTGTTTTGTTTGATAATATGATGTATCATTAATTAATTTAAAATTTATTTTTCCGAAATACGCATGGAACTTTACTCAAGCATGGCAGTTAGAGAGATGGGATCAAAAAATGCTGAGTAATTTCATTCGGTCCAAGGAAGGAATTAAAAATAAAATGAGTGTAATTATAATCTAATATTAGGGCTTCTCTATTTTAAGTATGGAAGATAGCTCGCTCTTTTAATTAACATACTGTTTTGATTGATAATATGATGTATCGCTAATTATTTTAAAATTTATTTTTCAGAAATACGCTCAGATTTGTTCTCAAACATGGCAGTTATAGAGATGGGATGAAAAGATCCTGAGTAGTTTCATTCGGTACAGGGATGGAATTCAAAATAAAATAACTATATTTACTGCATAATATTAAGGATCCTCTAATATAAGTATGGAAGATAGCTCGTTCTTTTAATTAACATACTGTTTTGGTTTACAATATGATGTATCGCTAATTATTTAAAACTTTATTTTTCTGCAATACACTCTGAACTGTTCTCAAACATGGCAGGTAGAGAGATGGGATAAAAAGAAGCTGGGTAGTGTCATTCGGTCCAGGGATGGAATTCAAAATAAAATGAGTATAATTACAATCTTATGTTATTGCTCCTCCTATATATTAGTATAGAAGAAAGCTCGCTCTTTTAATTAACATACTCTTTTGGTTGATTGTATGATTTATCATTAATTAATTTAAAATTTATTTTTCAGAAATACGAATGGAACTGTTCTCAAACATGGCAGTTAGAGAGATGGGATCAAAAAATGCTGAGTAATTTCATTCGGTCCAAGGAAGGAATTAAAAATAAAATGAGTGTAATTATAATCTAATATTAGGGCTTCTCTATTTTAAGTATGGAAGATAGCTCGCTCTTTTAATTAACATACTGTTTTGATTGATAATATGATGTATCGCTAATTATTTTAAAATTTATTTTTCAGAAATACGCTCAGATTTGTTCTCAAACATGGCAGTTATAGAGATGGGATGAAAAGATCCTGAGTAGTTTCATTCGGTACAGGGATGGAATTCAAAATAAAATAACTATATTTACTGCATAATATTAAGGATCCTCTAATATAAGTATGGAAGATAGCTCGTTCTTTTAATTAACATACTGTTTTGGTTTACAATATGATGTATCGCTAATTATTTAAAACTTTATTTTTCTGCAATACACTCTGAACTGTTCTCAAACATGGCAGGTAGAGAGATGGGATAAAAAGAAGCTGGGTAGTGTCATTCGGTCCAGGGATGGAATTCAAAATAAAATGAGTATAATTACAATCTTATGTTATTGCTCCTCCTATATATTAGTATAGAAGAAAGCTCGCTCTTTTAATTAACATACTCTTTTGGTTGATTGTATGATTTATCATTAATTAATTTAAAATTTATTTTTCAGAAATACGAATGGAACTGTTCTCAAACATGGCAGTTAGAGAGATGGGATCAAAAAATGCTGAGTAATTTCATTCGGTCCAAGGAAGGAATTAAAAATAAAATGAGTGTAATTATAATCTAATATTAGGGCTTCTCTATTTTAAGTATGGAAGATAGCTCGCTCTTTTAATTAACATACTGTTTTGATTGATAATATGATGTATCGCTAATTATTTTAAAATTTATTTTTCAGAAATACGCTCAGATTTGTTCTCAAACATGGCAGTTATAGAGATGGGATGAAAAGATCCTGAGTAGTTTCATTCGGTACAGGGATGGAATTCAAAATAAAATAACTATATTTACTGCATAATATTAAGGATCCTCTAATATAAGTATGGAAGATAGCTCGTTCTTTTAATTAACATACTGTTTTGGTTTACAATATGATGTATCGCTAATTATTTAAAACTTTATTTTTCTGCAATACACTCTGAACTGTTCTCAAACATGGCAGGTAGAGAGATGGGATAAAAAGAAGCTGGGTAGTGTCATTCGGTCCAGGGATGGAATTCAAAATAAAATGAGTATAATTACAATCTTATGTTATTGCTCCTCCTATATATTAGTATAGAAGAAAGCTCGCTCTTTTAATTAACATACTCTTTTGGTTGATTGTATGATTTATCATTAATTATTTTAAAATTTATTTTTCAGAAATACGAATGGAACTGTTCTCAAACATGGCAGTTAGAGAGATGGGATCAAAAAATGCTGAGTAATTTCATTCGGTCCAAGGAAGGAATTAAAAATAAAATGAGTGTAATTATAATCTAATATTAGGGCTTCTCTATTTTAAGTATGGAAGATAGCTCGCTCTTTTAATTAACATACTGTTTTGATTGATAATATGATGTATCGCTAATTATTTTAAAATTTATTTTTCAGAAATACGCTCAGATTTGTTCTCAAACATGGCAGTTATAGAGATGGGATGAAAAGATCCTGAGTAGTTTCATTCGGTACAGGGATGGAATTCAAAATAAAATAACTATATTTACTGCATAATATTAAGGATCCTCTAATATAAGTATGGAAGATAGCTCGTTCTTTTAATTAACATACTGTTTTGGTTTACAATATGATGTATCGCTAATTATTTAAAACTTTATTTTTCTGCAATACACTCTGAACTGTTCTCAAACATGGCAGGTAGAGAGATGGGATAAAAAGAAGCTGGGTAGTGTCATTCGGTCCAGGGATGGAATTCAAAATAAAATGAGTATAATTACAATCTTATGTTATTGCTCCTCCTATATATTAGTATAGAAGAAAGCTCGCTCTTTTAATTAACATACTCTTTTGGTTGATTGTATGATTTATCATTAATTATTTTAAATTCTATTTTTCAGAAATACGAATGGAACTGTTCTCAAACATGGCAGGTAGAGAGATGGGATGAAAAGATGCTGATTACTTTTATTCAGTCCAGGGATTGAATTGAAATAAAATGAGTATGATAACAATCTTATGTTATTGCTCCTCCTATATATTAGTATAGAAGAAAGCTCGCTCTTTTAATTAACATACTCTTTTGGTCGATTGTATGATTTATCATTAATTATTTTAAATTCTATTTTTCAGAAATACGAATGGAACTGTTCTCAAACATGGCAGGTAGAGAGATGGGATGAAAAGATGCTGGGTAGTGTCATTCGGTCCAGGGATGGAATTCAAAATAAAATGAGTATAATTACAATCTTATGTTATTGCTCCTCCTATATATTAGTATAGAAGAAAGCTCGCTCTTTTAATTAACATACTCTTTTGGTTGATTGTATGATTTATCATTAATTAATTTAAAATTTATTTTTCAGAAATACGAATGGAACTGTTCTCAAACATGGCAGTTAGAGAGATGGGATCAAAAAATGCTGAGTAATTTCATTCGGTCCAAGGAAGGAATTAAAAATAAAATGAGTGTAATTATAATCTAATATTAGGGCTTCTCTATTTTAAGTATGGAAGATAGCTCGCTCTTTTAATTAACATACTGTTTTGATTGATAATATGATGTATCGCTAATTATTTTAAAATTTATTTTTCAGAAATACGCTCAGATTTGTTCTCAAACATGGCAGTTATAGAGATGGGATGAAAAGATCCTGAGTAGTTTCATTCGGTACAGGGATGGAATTCAAAATAAAATAACTATATTTACTGCATAATATTAAGGATCCTCTAATATAAGTATGGAAGATAGCTCGTTCTTTTAATTAACATACTGTTTTGGTTTACAATATGATGTATCGCTAATTATTTAAAACTTTATTTTTCTGCAATACACTCTGAACTGTTCTCAAACATGGCAGGTAGAGAGATGGGATAAAAAGAAGCTGGGTAGTGTCATTCGGTCCAGGGATGGAATTCAAAATAAAATGAGTATAATTACAATCTTATGTTATTGCTCCTCCTATATATTAGTATAGAAGAAAGCTCGCTCTTTTAATTAACATACTCTTTTGGTTGATTGTATGATTTATCATTAATTATTTTAAATTCTATTTTTCAGAAATACGAATGGAACTGTTCTCAAACATGGCAGGTAGAGAGATGGGATGAAAAGATGCTGATTACTTTTATTCAGTCCAGGGATTGAATTGAAATAAAATGAGTATGATAACAATCTTATGTTATTGCTCCTCCTATATATTAGTATAGAAGAAAGCTCGCTCTTTTAATTAACATACTCTTTTGGTCGATTGTATGATTTATCATTAATTATTTTAAATTCTATTTTTCAGAAATACGAATGGAACTGTTCTCAAACATGGCAGGTAGAGAGATGGGATGAAAAGATGCTGATTACTTTAATTCGGTCCAGGGATGGAATTCAAAATAAAATGAGTATAACTACAATCTAATGTTAAGGTTCCTCTAATATTATATGGAAGATAGCTTACTATTTTAATTAACATACTGTTTTGTATGATAATTTGACGCAATATAATTATTTAAAATTTATTTTTCAGAAATACTCTGGGTAATGTTTTCAGAAATGGCAGGTCATGAGATGGGTTGATAAGATACTGAGTAGTTTCATTCGGTCCAGGGATGGAATTCAAAATAAAATGAGTATTATACCAATCTAATGTTAAGGCTCCTCTAATATAAGTATGGAAATAGCTCGCTCTTTTAATTAACATACTGTTTTGTATAATTATATGATATATCACTAATAATTTGAAAATTTATTTTTCAGAAATTCATTCGGAAATGTTCTCAAACATGGCAGGTCGAGAGATGGGATGAAAAGTTGCTGAGTAGTGTCATTCAGTCCAGGGAAGGAGTTCCTCACACAATGAGTATAATTAATCTCTAATATTAAGTCCCCTCATATATAAGTTTTGAAGATAGCTTGTTCATTTAATTAACATACTGTTTTGGTGTTTAATATGATGTATCAGTAATTATTTTAAAATTTATTTTTCGGAAATATGCTGGGAACTGTTTTCAAACATGGTAGGTCGAGAGTTGGAATGAAAAGTGCTGCGGAGTGTCATTCGTAGCAGGGATGGAATTCAAAATACAATGAGTATAATTAGAATCTAATGTTAAGGCTCCTCTTATATAAATAGGGAAGATAGGTCGCACTTTCATTTAACATACTGTTTTGGTTGTTAATATGTTGTATCATTAATTATTTTAAATTTTCTTCTTCAGAAATACGCTCGGAACTGTTCTAATACATGGATTGGTGAGAGTACGAATTCAGGGATGCTGCGGAGTGTCATTATGTCCAGGGATGGAATTTAAAATACAATGAGTATAATTTGTATCTTAAAATTAGACTACTCTTATACTTGTATGGTAGATAGCGCGTTCATTTCCTTAACATATTGTTTTGTTATTTTCAGATAATGTTTTGTTAATCATTTTTATATTTATTCCACAGAATTTTGCTTGGAACTGTTCTAAGACAGGGAAGGGGGGTATTTCGAATACAGAGGTTTTTGGGTTGGTAGATAAAAAATTATTTGTTAAACTTTATGTCTTTGTACTTTTTCGGTGTTTATTCAATCATTTAAGTTTAAAAGTGTTTATTTATCTATTCACATCTTTATATATAACATGTGATATGCATAAAAACTGAAATATAATCTTTTTCTTCCCACCCAAAATATATTTTTAATCATGTATATTTTGAAAATTGTAAGGCCAGAACATTTATAGTTTCCCATTACTAGAAATGTATATATAACGAATATAAATATGACGTTGAACCCTGAACCGAATTATCTATTGCAGAATGTATAGATTTCTAAAGAAGTGTACGGCAGGGTTTTTGTATAATTTAAATATTATGTAACATATCGTTGTATTGCTGATATTTTCCTCTGAATAAAATCTCATGGGGATGTGGGAGAAAAAGTAGAGGATAGGGAAGGTTGCTTATGTAGACATGATAGGGTGGGAAGGGAGAGAGTGAGAAGGAAGAGGGTGGAAAGGATGAGGAGTGGAAGGGAGAGGGTGGGAAGAGAGAGGGTGGGAAGGGAGAGGGTTGGAAGGGATAGGTTGGGGAGGAGAGGGTGGTAAGGGAGAGGGTTCTAATGGAGAGGGTGGTAAGGGAGAGGTTGGTAAGGGAGAGGGTATTAAGGGAGTGGGTGGGAATGGAGAGGTGGTGAAAGGAGAGGGTGGGAAGGGTATGTGGTGGGAGGAAGAGGATGGGAAGGGAGAGAGTGGGTAGGGAGATGTTTGGCAGTGAGAGGGTTGTAAGGGAGAGGGTTGGAAGGTTGAGGATGGGAAGGGAGAGGGTGGAAATGTAGATGGTAGGGAGAGAGAGGTGGGGAAGGGAGAGGGATGGTATGGAGAGGGTGGGAAGGGTATGGGGTGGGAGGGAGAGGATGGGAAGGTCTCTACCTAGGGTGGGGAGATAGTGGGTGTGGAGGGAAAGGTAGGGAGGGGAGAGGTTTGGAATGTAGAGGGTGGGGAGGTAGAGGGTGGGAAGGGAGGGGGTGGGAAGGGAGAGGGTCGTTAGGGAGAGGGTGGGAAGGTTGAGGATGGGAAGGAAGAGGGTGGGAAGGTAGAGGGTGGGGAGGGAGAGGGTGGGAAGGGAGAGGTGGGCAAGGGAAAGGGATGGTAGGGAGAGTGTGGGAAGGGTATGGGGTGGGAGGGAGAGGTTGGGAATAGAGGTTGGGTAGTGAGAGGGGGGGAAGGGTTAGGGTGGGGAGGGAGAGGGTGGGGAGGGAGAGGGTCGGGAGTTGGAGGATGGGAAGGGAGAGGGTGGGAAGGAGAGGGATGGTAGGGAGAGGTTGGGGGTAGAGGTTGGGTAGTGAGAGGGGGGAAGGGTTAGGGTGGGGAGGGAGAGGTTGGGATGGTAGAGGGAGTGGAGGTAGAGGGATGGTAGTGAGAGGGTGGAAAGGATATGGGTAGGGAGGGACAGGATGGGAAGGGAGTGGTAGGGAGGGAGAGGGCGGTAAGGGAGAGGTTGGGAAGGTAGAGGGTGGGGAGGGAGATGGTGGGAAGGGAGAGGTCGGGAAGGTATAGGGTGGGGAGGGAGATGGTGGGAAGGGAGAGGATGGAAAGGTAGAGGGCGGGGAGGGAGATGGTAGGAGGTAGAGGGTTGAGAGGAATAGGGTAGGAGGGAGAGGGTTGGGAGGGAGAGGGTTGGGAGGGAGAGGTTGGGTATGGAGTGGGTGGGACGGTTATGGGGGGGGAGGCAGTGGTTGGGTACGGAGTGGGTGGGAAATTTATGGGTGGGGAGGGAGAGTGTGGGAAGGGAGAGGGTAGGGAGGGAGAGGTTGGGTTGGAGTGGGTGGGAAGGGTATGGGTGGGGTGGGAGAGAGTGGGAAGGGAGATGGTGGGAAGGTTTAGGGTGGGAAGGGAGAGCGTGTGGAGGGTTAGGTTGGGGAGGGAGATGTTGGATAGGGAAAGGGTGGGAAGGGAGAGGTTGGGAATGGAGAGTTTGGGTACTTGGGATCTGGTATGGTCGGGTTGGGTACATCCAAGGCTACTTGTTCAAATCAAAATCTTAAATCCATTTAATCAATTGAACAATATTTATTTTTTTATAAATTTAATGTAGTCATCAATATTCAAGGGAGTCTAAAATTATGTGATAGTGAAAAATTTTGGGACTCTTTTTAACGAATTAAGAGGAACCTCTTTCCTTCATACAGCCACTGCCCTTTTCAAAACATTATACGTTTCTATCTGCCGAAAACTCGCAGCAATCGCTGGTATGGTATTACTTGAGGTCTCATGGTATGAGCCATTCTAGTGCTTGGACATCTGCTGTTACCAAGTCCAGTAATTAAATGCCTCTCATTCTTATCCACCAAAAGCTACGCCATTTGATTTTTTAGTGGAGTGCTGTACTTGACGTAGAATTCGATGAAATTCATTCGCCTCTGATTAATGCAGTAGTATTATATCATCAATGCCTTTAGCGGAGGAGAATGAGATGGGCTCAAGAGTATTTGAACAAAAATAGTTCATTAAATTATATTCGGGCAATCACTTCTTCTCATGAATTAAATTAAAGAAATATTTTCCTTAAGACCATCATACACGAGGAAATATTTTTGTAAATATTAAAAAAAAATATTTCTTTCAATAATCATGGCAGATTTGCCACACACGGGGAAATATTTCTTGAAAATATTTCCAAACATGGCGGATCTGCGATATTCGTGCAAGATTTTCATGCTCATCGTAATTGCGCGAGTGTTTCGAAAAGCAAAAAAGTGCATTTTGGGCTATCAT
The DNA here is from genome assembly GCA_947579665.1 of Sympetrum striolatum. NCBI lineage: Eukaryota > Metazoa > Arthropoda > Insecta > Odonata > Libellulidae > Sympetrum > Sympetrum striolatum. The sequence goes on along the minus strand of OX388347.1, from coordinate 27,452,124 downwards.
TTTCATATTGTAAGGTGCGTACCTTTGTATTCTTTATACCATGCAAATTCCATTATGTATTATAAGTCCATAAAATATAATAAGATTTAAAGACTTAAGGTTGACATACACATCATTAGACGTAAAACATGTCTTATTACAGATAATACGAGTAAAATGTAGCTTGCATACTGCAAGCAGACCGACAGCATTAATTTCACATCGGCATCATATCGCGACTGTCCTCAAAAGAAAAAAAAGTATTGAAAATATTCTTAAAATTTGCAGCAATTTAATCGTCTTGCATCGAACCCGGGTCTTCTTGAAGATACATATTATGCAGCACAACAGAATCTCACCATCTCTAACTATGTGTGAAAACTCAAGCAGAAATATTGGTTGCCACTTCCTCAAACGACGTTCTACTTTTCCCTTTTATTCTTTATATGTGAGAAATTTTAATGTTCTCTGGCATCGAACACAGGAAAAGCATTTTCTTATCTATTTTTTTTTTCTTAAACCGTGTCTTAATAAACATCTTTTATCGAAGCAAGAGCTCCCTATTATTTCGATAAGTATATAATGCCCGAAAATTAAAGCAATGCTTTTAAGGGGGAAAAATCGGGACTTTGGGGCCCTCTGGAATCGAACCCATGACACCGAGGTTCAAAATCGCCTTTTTCTCTGAAGGTTGCACGTTATGGCCAGAACGTTGTAAAAATTTCAAGTCAGTGGGACTTCTAGAACATGTTTAGAATTTCTATGAATGAATGAGTGTATATATAGGTACGAGTAAAATGTTGCTTGCATTCTGCAAGCATGTTGATAACAAAAATTTCAAGTCGACATCATATCGAGAGGGTCAAAAGTAGAAAAAGTATTGGAAATATTCTTCAAATTAGCTGCAATTTCTCCGTCCAGCATCGAACCCAGGTGTTCCTGGTAATACTTACTATGCAGCACAAAAGAAGTTTACCATCTCTAACTATATATGAAACTTCAAGCAGAAATTCACACTTTAGACAAATAGTTGGTAAAACAGGAAAATGATAGTTCACCAAAGAGTGTGTTCCTTCAAGAAGCTATTTGTAGTGTATGCATATGTATTTCTACAAAGATGCCTGATCATACAATACTACAGAAGGATAAGAAAAACAGATCCGAAATGTGAGCTAAAATCAAAGTTGATAACTGAACAAATGATGGCTGTAATTTCTTCATCGACTTGAAATTTTTACGACGTATTGGTCATAATGTGTAACTGCCAGAAAAATTGAGATTTTGAACTTCAGCGTCATGCGTTCGATTCCAGAGGGCCCCAAAGTCCCGATGTTTCCCATTTAAATGATTGCTTTGATTTTCCGAAAATTTTAAAAAATACTTCCCGGATAGGTAGGGAATCATAACTCTAGGAGCCTATATATATAGTCATGATCTATCAAAAACATAAATGACTTTTACGAAAAATTACCTGGGTTCGATGCTAAGAAGATGCAAATATCTGCCCTTTAAAATACATGGTAGTAGTTTTTCATTATTTTTTTGATGCACGAATCGAAAGTTAGGAATTTCGTGCTTGGCTAGAAGATATATTGTAAGAATTGGTTTCAGAAAAAAATTTCATAAGACCGTACTATTCCTTGGTTCAATGCCAGAGCACAATAACTTTTCTCTTATAAGGAATATAAGGGAAAAGTAAGACGTCGCTTGAGGCAGTTACAGCCAATCTTTCTGCTTGATTTTTTTTACTCATAGTTAGAAATGGTGATCTTCTATTGAGTTGCATAAGAAGTATCACCAGAAAGATCCGGGTTCGATTCCGGGCGGTAAATATGACTCCTGTTTAAAATACATTGGGTTAGTTTTTCATTAACGGACTGTATATGAATGACTGTAAATGAATAGTCATCATCAGGTTGCATTTATTGCAGTCAGTTGTGTTTACCAAATATTGCAATTTCTCAGTAGATTTGTTGTATTGGCGTCTTTCCATTTTATTCAGGGTTTTTGTTCCGGTTTCTCTTAACATAAGTTTTTATATAATTAGTAATTTATTTATTTATTTATTTACTGCTTTCCAACAACCTTCATTCAACCTTCAAGATGTGTTGTGCATTCTTTTGCATAATTTGCATTTTGACCTTGTTATGACTCTAAAGAGGTGTTCCTCTTAACGTTTGTATTGACCTTGTATAATTGTATGGAATTGATGGAGGTTTCACCCTTCCCCCCCAATCCTTACCTTCACCCCTTTTCCCCCCTTACTCCTTTCCTTTTCCTCTACCCTCCATCCCTTCATTTCCCCCCTCCTTTCCTGCTTATATTCGGGCTGTTTCCGGAGTTTAGCCTTTCACTTGTAGATGTTACTCTGTAACGAAACCTAGGTTGTGCTTGAGAATAGTAAAGATTGTGGACTCTACAAAGTTGTTTTTTCATTTTATATAGATCTATTGATTGCACCTATAATCCATCTGAAAATACGTGGTTTGCTTTAAGACAACCTATCTCTTTCGTTTGAAATAAATTTTGTTTTAACATTTTTCTGAACAAAAAACAACAACAAGGGGTTATAGCACTATTATTTATACAATTTTCGAAAAAAAACGCATTTCCTCCACTCCGAAATCATCCGAAAATAAATATAATACATATTTTTTTAAAATCCAAAGCTCTTAGTTAGCCGAATGTTACAACGAAAAGTAAACACAATAGGAGACCTACTAAGCGTGCGCGGAAGCCGAGATGAGAGTCTCTTGAGTAGGCGAAGGTGTTGCAATAAACTAATCCCTGTGTTAATCCTCTAGCTAGTTTCTTATTGTTTCCGCAAACGTTCTTATCCGTTTAACCATAACGCATTCAATGGATGCTGCCAAAGCACTGTGATCTTGGTAGAAACATTTGACAACCTCAAGTGGCTTGTTATTTCTCTATTGCAACAATATATGATTCTCTACCCAAGATACAGGAGCCTGCAGAACAGTTAGTACCAATCGAGGAGATACATCTACAGTAATGAAGACCAAAAAGTAACTACATGAATTGGTGGCAAATTAATGTTGAAAAAAACAATAAAAGGCGCAATATTCTTAGTTTTGCTGCTGTAACGAATAAGAGGAGGATCGCAGTTGCTCTAAGGAGTTTTACAGATTAAATTCACCGTGTGGTGAATCATTTCGCTTCATCAGTAGTACACCTCGCATCGTTGACCCCGGGTTGACCTCAGTTTTTTGTTCTATTTTGCTTAAAATGCAATTAAACCCAGTCGAAATTGGACTCCTTTCGAAGATATCAACGAGAAATATCTAGATTTTGAACTAAAACTTCATTCTCTTTGGCAGTTCACGAAAAAAATCAGCAGAAGCTGGGCATTTTTGAAATATTTTCAGTTTTTTAAAGTTCCAGTAAATCTAGTCAAATTTGGACTCGTTTTGAACAACACAATGAGATGTTTTTAGATATTGAAGACTTTTTTTCATTTTCACTGGTAATTTAAGTAAAATACAGCGAAAACTGTAAATTTCTGCAAAATTTTCCGTTTTCTGGCTCAATTTTACTTAAAATTCAAATAAATCTAGACGAATTTGGACTCATTTTAAAGATCCCATCGAAATGCTTTTTAATATTAAATAAAAGCTTAGTTTATTCCGGAAATTTACGAAAGAATTAGCGAAAACTGTGTAATTTTGCGAATATTTCTCAAATTTGCACAGTTTTCGCGTAATGTTTCGTTGATTGCCAGAGTAAACGAAATTTTACTTCAATATTTAAATGCATCTTCTTGAGATCTTTAAAACGAGTCCCAATTTGACTAGATTTACTTAAAATTTAAACAATTTAGAGCCAAAAAGCAGAACATTATGCTAAAATGCGAAGTTTTTGATGATTTTTTCGTAATTAAAGCAGGAGAAAAGTAAATTAATTGTTAAATTTTATGAAGCATCACGGCGGTATCTTCAAAAAGAGTCAAATTTTCATAAGGTTTTCTTGATTTTAAAGTAAAATAAAAAAAACTGAGGTCAACCCGATGTCAACGAGGTCTTTGACCCGAAGTCATTGAAATGAGGATTTTGACCCGAGGTCATTGACCCTAGGTCATTGACCCGAAATCAACCTCCCGAGGCGATTGGCCTGATGTCATTGACCCGAGGTCGTTGATCTCACGTTGTTGACCTCGCTTAGGTGACCTCGCGTAGGTGACCTCGGGTTGACCTCAGTTTTTAGGTTCTCTTTTGCTTAAAATACAATAAAACCCAGTCGAATGTGCACTAATTTCGAAGATATCAACGAGATATATCTAGATTTCCAACTAAAACTTCATTTTCTTCGGCAGTTTGGGAAAAAAAGCGAAAACTGTGCGTTTCTGCAAAAGTTTCCGTTTTTTGGCTCAATTTCGCCAAATATTCAAGTAAATCTAGACGAATTTGGACTCTATTTGAATCTCAACGATCTGTATCTAATTTTTCAACTTAATCTTCATTATCTCCAACGAATAAATCATCGATAACTGATCATTTTTACGAAATTTTCTGTTTTATTGGATCCATTTTGCTTAACCCATTAACGGCCAATGTTAGAATTTTCGAGAATCATACCGTTTTATTGCATCAATCTTCTCTTAACCACTTAGAAAAAGCTGAAAAAAAATTGGGTTTCTTAAAAAACATTATAAATAAAAAAATTTTGCGTTTTCGCAACTTTTGCCTTATCAGTTATATCTATTGAATGTTATGCAACCCATCCACACATTTATAATTTTGACTTTTTCGATGCTATATCACTTAAGAAGTGTTGTTAAAGACCGATGAATACGCTCACCTTTTGTCTTTGATTTTTTCCTTCGGCGTTTCTATTTTTGTAATCCCATAAATAAAAAAAATATGCTTACAATAAGGACGCGAAGTTTTAGTTTCTGAGAAAATTTAGGTGCAAACTTAATAGAAAATTCAATATTTCCTCTAATTAAATGATATTCTATACTAATTTGTGCAAGCATGTTTTTTTATTTATGAAACTTTTTAAAGTATTTTGGATGCAAGGGCACATTATATTTTTTACAAAGATATATAATTTGGCTTTTACAAAACCTACGTCTTTTTCTAGCATTGCCCTTAGAAATAATGTGAGAACTCTATCTTTCCTCACTTCAGCAGGCAACAATGATTGGGAAGTTCTCCCCTTTTGGTAGTTATGTGTTGAACATGATGGTTCTTGTTGCTCTTCAAGGGAAGCCACATCACCTTTGAGGAGGGTCACTGCTACATATGACCTAAAATCTAGCGATGAAATCTTACTTTCTTTAGCTTTCCGGAACAGTTTCCAGGAATTAGTACAGACACTGCCTATTGCGTTAGTGAACAGAGGCCACCACCACTTCTTTCCTCTAATTCTTGGCTGTTATTGTCTCGTCGACTCACCATTTATTCTTATCGCTACTCTTCAATTCTCAACGCGTCACCATTCGTGTACTACAAAAATGCAAAGCAATTAAATACCTATTATATATAGACGTTTCTCCGTATACACCTATCTGGGATCAACATTTTAACCATGTCCCACAAGTGTCACTGATTTGAAATTTTTACGTACTGACCATAGCGTGAAACCACCAGAAAAAATACGACTTTTAACCTCAGTGTTGTGGGTTCGATACCAGAAAGCCCCGAGGTTCCAATTTTATTCCATAAGGATGCTTTGTGGGGATTTTTGGATATTTTTTGAAGCACTTCCCGGAAAATTAGAGGGTTGAAAATCGAGGGATCGATGGAAGTAGGGTACATCCAACGAAAACATCAAAGCCATATTCGAAGATTATCCTTAATTCGACGCTAGGTTGGTTAATATTCTACACAAGAAATTTCAAAATTAAATTGGAAATAATGGGCGTATGAAGTAGAGACATGTACCAAAAGAAAGAAAAGTTAATGAAGATATACATCATAATAAATGGTTGGTCGACGAGACAATAACAGCCAAGAAACGTGAATAATTTAAAAATATGAATGCAGCTTAAAATTATTACGACGATGGATAAAGGTAATAGAATTTCTCGTTTTCTCACAGTTAAAATAAACCTGTTACGTGGATGCATGCCATTTGGGAAACTAACTGATAATACCTAAATGAAACACCTACCTTTTCGAACTACTTTTTCCCTTAATACGTTGCTCATAATTTTTTAAATATCGGTATATTTTCGCTTGCGATTGGGAAGGAAGATTGAGAATCAAGATTAGGAATTATTAAAATTGATAAAAATCAACGAGACTTCAACGACTTTCAAACAAGTACACCCGCTGAATTTTCCGAATAATTACAGACGTTTCCAAAGGTGAAAAACTTACTTGAGACTGTATGAATTCCAAAGAAAAAAGAAACTGGTGAAAAATTCCCCTTTCTCGACAGTGCATCAATACACATCTGAAACGTAAACATTGTGGGAAATATTTTTGTAGACATCTTTCACCTAAAACTACGTAGGTCATAGCCCAATAAATAAGTAACAAAATGTATACGTGTGCTCACACTATCTGAAAATGGTACACAATGTGGTAAAATTCGTTTCTCCATTCGTCGGATGATTAATTTATAGAAATTATTATCTTCATTTATTGTTTTATTTGTTGATTACGAGAGTTGAGTTCTACAATCACCTTTGTCGCTAGGGAATTGTTTATGCACAAGTAATTACACTGATTTTTCGTCATTTTAGTCGTAATTCTCCCAATTTCTAATCTTTTTTACAACAAAATTAAGAAACTTCATTTGATTTTCTTTCTTTTGGTATTTAGCTCGATTTCGTACGACCACTATTTTTGATTTAATTTTTTAAAAGAAAGAATGTCCGCGATCCATCCAAATGAACTTTACGTGCATTTCTTATGAGCGACGATTCGAATCGTCTAGAGTCGAACCAAGGATACTTCGGACACTCATTCTTCATATAAACCTTAGATATGCCAAATATCAAACTCCTCTGTGCCCTCAATTGGCTTAAAATGGGGCTAAAGTTTTCTCTTCACGTGTTAATACGATATGTAAAATTTAGGGTTATGCGGAAAAGGGACTTTAAAGCGTATGTATACATCAAGATTTTAAACTTTACGGTATGAATAGAATACGTTGCATGTAATTTGTATTTCGGTACTGAAAGAGAGCGTCATTTTAATTTCGTCGATCAACAGACTTATATCGTTTGGGAGCTCTCTTGTTTACACTCTTCTTTTTGATCCATCAAAGCCAGTGGAACGAAAATAAAAGTGACTTTTCGGCGGGTTGTCAACTGTTCCCAAGATTAGATCTTTGCTGAGGGGGAAGGATTAGGAATTTTCTTCAAAGTGAATAACAAATCAATGATCTTCTTAATACAAGAATTAATATGTTTTAGTACGTACTCTATACAGGTATATGTAACCTAATCATAGATCATTGAAGCTCCCTACTTTTAATTGTTTATAATGAACTAGCTGAAGAACCCGTTGATTCTCAAATAGGAAGTTTAAAAATATAATAGTTATTATTGTACCGAGGGAAATCTAACAACTCTAATTTTAGTATGTTCAATGGGAAAGGTTATCGAAAACAATAATTGTTAATCTTATCAAATCTCTCGTATGTTATAGCCGAAAAAATAACATAGTCGATAAGAATAAAAAAAACTTTATAGAATTTCTTTTTATACTTCTTTATATAAATCGAACCTTAGAAGAATTAAAATGAACTATACGTGGAGTCAATTATCTACGGTGCATTAGCCTTAAATACTGCGCAAGTTCACGAATTTTGCAACTTCTAACTGTTGGATTTTAGGTGAAAATTCACACCCCCTCAATAAAAATTATAATGTAGAAAATTTGAATTTATCGTGGTACCATACTAAAAACGATTTATTAAGATCTCAAGATTACAATACATAGTTAATGTAAAAAGTAAGAAATGGAAATAAAACTACATATAGTCGCTTCGTTAATTTGAAATATATTCTTCTAGTATGGGACAGTTAAGCCTTTTTGCAAATTGCAAAATTGTTAAGTGCTAAATCAAATTTAAATGTATACTAAAACTAACTTCATAGCGTTATAAAAAGACTGAAGGAATTAGGTCAAACCGGATCGATTTGATTTTTTTTTCATTTGAAAAAATCCTTACATTTTGCTCATTTGAAAAGTTGGAGGGTATGGGACACCTTGTATAGGTTACAGAATAATCCAGTCCAGCTTTTAATCCAACGTTCTACCATACAAAATCCAATAATACATGTTTTAAACCATTATTATAAGTATGATTATTCTTAAAAAAATTATTTCAAAATTTTTGCCTTATAGAGAAATTTAAATGGGTTATAAAAACAATCTGTCATTACAAATGTACACACCTGACCAAAATTAACGCAGCACCTACCCAACGATCCCTACTGGCCACCGGAAGAACTGTCAGAACAGACTTAAAATGGCAACGGTGGTCAGAGAAGAGGATGTTTCTGTGCGATAATAATCTCGTTAAGAATCGAGCCATGAGATAAGGGCAGAAAATTGCCGATGGGTATTCTAGCCGAAAGAAAATACTTTTCTTGGCGTAGTGAGGATCCTCGTAGTTCCGCGTGAGCTCAACGAAGGTTCATTACGGCAGGCAGCATGAATATTCGGCTGCAGCACTGATCGAAAATTTTCATTGCAGAGCTATTATTTAAGGTGTAGTCATTGAGAAAAGAAGGGTTATGGTTATGAAGAAAATGTATTTACATTTAAGCGTAAACGAAATTGAGACATAATTAGAGATACGCTCTTCGTCTATGCGAATCAAGTATTCTAGCGTATCCAAAATGCCGCAGTGAGATATATTTTTAATGTTAAAAAATCGAATACGTTTCATAATCATACACTTAATTATCCTGGTTAGCGTTAGAGTCGCGGAGAAAGAAGTATATTCTCGCAACTACTTACAACACCTTAAATGCAAGGTCTCCGCACAATTGTTTTCACGTTTTGTTTCTTTCGATAAAACACATTATCTCATCATCAACGGCTGCGAGAACTCCTGATTGCTCAACGCATAAGAGTATTTTTAAGCAAGTTCTCGTCAGAGCTAGCGGTTTTTGCAGAAAATCTACTTTAAGGAAAGCGATTAGCCTATGGTATCAGTGAAGTCCTTACTCGTTTTAATTTAATATTATTTTTTACAACAATACAGCTTTAATTAGTCAGTGGTAGAGAATTACGGCACTAAAATTATTTTTAGTAAAACCCGGTTGGGAGGTTTTTTAGGGGAACAAATGAAAACCGCGTTATAAGCAGGATAGTCTAAGAGCCATTTCACACTTGCCGGCAGCCGGCTAAACGGCACCGTATAGACGACACACGGTGCGAGCGGTTTCACATCTATCCGGCAGTCGTTTAAACGGCAAAGTCCCTTAATTTCATATCCACCCACCTGTTTCATATTCTACGATATATTGTAAATATTACTGAAGAAATGGAAAGGGAGTAGATGATAGCGTGTTTTATAGTTTATCGACGAGCGAAAAGGAGGAAGAGAAATAGAAATAATATTGAATACCGAAACATACGTAGCTTATTAAATCTTATTATCGTAGACAGTACAACGTTTTCCGATCCAATTATTTCTTAAAAGAAGGACCAAATAATCGCCTGGATTCACCTGGACATTGCTGGGATTGAACAATCTTTTATATTTCCCGCCTGAAAACGACCCGGCAACCGTCCGAAGTAGTGGGAAGGCCGGGCTGCTATCCGGTGCCGTGCGCCGTTTGGACGGCACACGGCACTTGCCGGGCAAGTGTGAAAGGCTCCATATGCCTTTCAATAAATGACCGTGTAAACGGTGCCGTTTAGCCGGCTGCCGGGCAAGTGTGAAATGGCTCTTATTGTAGGGTAACGATTACTTTATATTTCATTTTATTTTGAATACGAAAAGGAAGGGTTTTCTGACTAATTTTTAAATACGCTCTTTGCACCTTAAAGGTAAAAGAAATGCTCTTTAGTTAGCTTCATTTTACACTACCGTTGATACACATCTATAAAATATATATTATGTAAAATAGATGATATAATATTATTATTACTATACTATACATTATATTAATAGATGCAAAATTATACAGGGTGTCCCAAAAAGTAGCAATAATCGGAAGAACGGGGGTAGAGCTCTTCTTGGGCAATATGAAACACCCCCCTTCTGGTGTCCGCTTTTTATTCGTTTGCGACTTACGAATGTTTTTCATATTGGAAAAAACCGTGATTTTCAAGACAATTTTTCCACTGATAACGTAAAAAATTGAGATACAGAGTTAATTTTTTTATAGAATAACTGAATAGTTGTTTCAACTGACAAAAAATATTACTTCTTACAGCTGCTTCTATTCAGTCAGAGTAAACTTCAAATTTCAAAAACTACAACGTAATGAAGTTGATCAAAATATTTAAGACCCATTTAAAAAAAGAATTAACAAATCAAATTTTGGTGACTACTCTATAAACTTACACAAGTCATCGACTATTTACCACGAATATTTCGTTGAGGTATCTTTACGGCAGCATACTTAAAATTAGATTTAAAACAAAGTAAGTCGAAGATTCTTAGTTTTAACGGACGAGTCATCACCTCATTGTAACTCAATTCGTGGTATTCATGTGTTAAATTATCCAAACTACAAAGCGTTTTTCTAATTGCCATCGCTTTGGCACGCTCCGGCGGTAAGAAAAAAACCACTTAGCCCCTCGTTACTAGGCGAAGTCAACAACAATATCCCTCGCGAGTATTACAAAGTATGAGCCATTATTGGGAGCCGCGGCGTAACTAAGCTTTCCCAACAATGCATTCCGCGAAAGTATCAATTAATACAGTACTTTGACAGAATTTATTTGTTGCTATACATTATGCTCCTAGTTTTTGATTTTTATACGACTTAGGCATTTTTTACGGACTTAATTACATATCGTTTTTGATAAGTCTCACGCTGCTGTGCACTCAATTGTGATCCAGGTTTTTGATATTTATTAGGACACTGGCTTTTTCTACGTTTTTTTTGTTTTGATATCGTTCTGAATTTTTTCCACACTCCAGTTTGTGCAATTGTGGTCTAGGTTCGTGATTTTTATGGTAACTTTGGCTCTTTCCACGGATTCTTGACAAAATATTTCTCCGGATTTGTCGCAAAACTTGTCTGTTTACATGATTTCAGCTTTCTTCACAGACTTTTGGCTACACATCGATCTGGATTTCTCTTAATTCACTCGAATTTTCTTAATCAAGAAGGAAATTAACGAAAGGTTTACAGGCAGATGGATAGGTCGTGATGGGCCAAATCCAGTGACCGCCAAGGTCCCCCGACTTAAACCACATACACTTCTTCCTGTGGGGTTACTATAAAGAGTTAGTTTACTCCAAAGAAATAAAAAAACTTAATAAAATTGCAAGGAAAATTGAAGGAAGAAGAAAATACCATTTAAAAAACAAGACAGCGTGCGCTTGACTCGAGAAAAAAGAAAAATGTATTTAAAAGATGAAAAATTTGCATTGTGTGTGAAGGTCGTCATTTAGAAAACCTTTAATTTTGGCAAACAAACACGTAGTCAACACTATTTATTTCATTATTCAACCAATGACTCATCCTCAATTAAATCAACGTAGTTTTAAAATTCTTAGCAAGACGCAGTGGAGAAAACTTCATCCTCAATATACTTTACACATCGGGTCAAAATTAGTTTTTCGAGAACGGGACTTGAAACTTCGCATTGTTACTGCATAAAGAAGGAATTTCATGATTCCGTTTGCGATTTTTTAATATTGTGAGGCATCAAAAGGATAGAGAGGGTCAAACTTGAGAAATTTTCACTGAAAATTAGACTTTTGGGTTTTTTGGAGGAACATTCAAGTTCGTTCATTTATAGAGACTTGCGAGAGCAACTGTTGAAAATAATCGACGATGCAGTATAGCTCTATATCTCTTAATTCGTTGAAATTTTTGCGCTCTAAGATGGGCATTTGCTTATTAAAAGAAACACAATGGTGACCCCTTTTTAAACCAAATGTCGAGATAAAATGAGGAAACAACTAGGTAAACGGCAATCGACTATCGAGTGTCTTATATCACGTCAATTCACTAGGCTTCTAGGTATGGAATCTGATGAAACTGTTTCAATTCACTTGCTCCCTTTAGATTGCGGTCCATTTTTCTTAAGCGTTGAGCGGTCCGGCCCGGAGAAATAGAATCCCCAAATCTAGTTTCACTGTCTTCTGTTTTATAGCTGTTTTACTGTAAAAATTGCTTGCTTTATAGTAGGTTTTCTACAAAAACTGCTGGTTCTGACCAGAACTTGCTTAAAATTACTCTTGTGTATTGAGCACAAGATTAATTTTAAGGAGTTCATTAATATCAGAAGTTCTCGCAGGCGTAGATAATGAGATAATGTATTTTATCGAAAGAAACAAAACGTGAAAACAATTGCGCGGAAACCTTGCATTTATGGTGTTGTAAGTAGTTGCGAGTATATAATTCTTTCTCCGCGACTCTAATGGTAACCAAGATAATTTAGCGTATGATTATGAAACGTATTCTGCGTTAATTTTGGCCAGGTGTGTACTTACAACGTACGTAATGCAGATACAAGTATGCAAGGGCAGTTAAAAACATATTACCAAATGACAACTTCAACAGCATTTTTAATAAAAAGGAACTTGTCCAGCGATACTTGGTGGAATTTCATGTTAAATAACATTAAAAACACAAAACTTGTACAATTCCACAAAAAATATATGCAAACAGTTTACCGGTTTCGGCGGTGATTACGCCATCCTCAGAACTGGGAAAGAAACCTGGAGCAAAGTATTAAATAGTAGAAAGAGTAGGGGAGAGTAAGGAAGACTTGGAGGGAAAGAGTCATGAAACTAAGAGAAAATGGGGGTAATGGTAAGGGGTAGTTGTTTTGCAGAGGGAGGGGGGGACGAGTGGGAAAGAAGTGCCATTAGGAGTGGAGAAGGATTGTTTCCGAACGTAAACTCGTTGGCCAGTTGGAAATTATGGCGTTTGTGGAGGCGAATTTGAAATTCCTCTAAGATATTAAGTTTCCTCTCTTTAACACCCCGATGTAAAATAATTGGAGAAAAGGAGGAGTGATTCTGTTCTAGAAGGTGATCGGCAAAGTGCGACTGTCCCGATCTATTTAAAAAGGCATTCTCGTGCTCCGATGCTCGTTTAGAGAAAGTCCTCCCTGTTTGACCTATGTAAGTAACAGGGCAGTCATTGCAATCCAATCTGTAGACTCCAGATTTAAGCTTAGGGTCAATTTTATCTTTAGCATTGCAGACAAAGGTCTGCAAATTGGTATGGGTATAAAAGGCAGGACGTTGTTTTTCGGAAGTCAGAAACTTCGCGCATTTTGCACTGCATTCGTCAATAAAATTTAATTTAAACCATTTAGGTGCGTTAACACTAAGATCTGGTGGTGGACGGAAAATTTCGCCTAGAGCCATCTCCCTCCGTTTTTTTCGGAGTAAATTATTAATTAGGTCCGGCTGGTAGCCATTGCTTATGGCAATGGAGTAGATGGTATTCAATTCGTGTTTGAAATTTGCATCGGACATTGGAATACGGAGGAGTCTGTAAATTAGTGAATGAAAAGACGCTATCTTGTGGGAAAAGGATTTTCCTCCACTGGAAAAGGAATTAGCTCAATGGAGACTGAGCCCGATAATCTCGGTTGATTGTGCATTTTATATTATGCTTATATTAAGCTCACTATTTATCATCAGTAATATACTATTGTTTCTTAAATTTACTATTGCAGAAATAATTATAAAGAGGGTACTCGAAAATATTTTTCTGACGTATGGACCAAACAAACATTTGAATTCCATATTTATGGATACGCCTTAAGGGTGCTCTTTACTTCGAGAAAATTTCACCACCAGCACTAGGGCTCCGTTAGTTCATGCTTTCTCCGCCACTGGTTTCGTACCCCTTCGATGGAATGGGTAGACAGAGAACGGGGGAGGGCTTGGTAGTTGTAAACACATGCTGTCAACCGAGTTCTTTTAAATTTCTCGAGTCGGGTCATTTTCGGGAAGAGGAAAAGAAACAAAACGAGCGCCTGAAAGACTTGGCTATTCTGAATGAAAATAATTTCTAATAACTTCTGAAATCCAGAATAACGAACTAATTTCAATTCTATACGTTAATTGCTTTCTATTACCCTTAATAAAAAGTAGCATTTTCTAAAATTTAGAATAAAACATTTATGATGCAAATGACGCTCTGTACTTTTGGAAACAAAGTAATTAGGTAGCAGCTAATTCGCAAGTTATAATTAATCTCTCCATATTTCCAGCATCTCCATCTTTTACAGCAGATGTATAAACATCTAATCACAGCATATAGGTTCTACATTCACAACATTTCCAATATTCACAAATAATTTATTCACAATATTAACAGCTAGCTAATTCATATAAATAGAAACAAAAATAAAGAGCAGGGTGTGGGGAAAAATCTTTGCAACTGAAGGTTAACAAAGAAAAAACCCACGTTGCAGGAAAAACACCCACATAGAAGGGGATGTAAAAAATCCGCAAAAAAGAAGTAATAAAAAAATAAATACAATAGAACATAGATTTGTAAACAATAATCAGGAAGAAAAAAGAGAGAATGATTTATACAAAGAAGATTGAACCAGATAAAATTAGCTGGAGAGATAATTTTTAATTTTAAAGTACAATATAAGCATAATAAGCAACTTTTATCTAATTATGATAACATTTTTAAAGCTACTTAAATGTAATAAATCGGAATCATTTCTTCAGCCGGAGGCGGAGGCTTGGCTGGAAACTAACCGACGTTGTCTGTTCCTTCAACACTGACCTCTTCTCCGTCTTCATGCCATTGGATTTCCCTGGACGCTAGTTACTTCTTCCAATCAGAGCATAGATAAAAATACTTTTTTTGCACAAATAGCAATATTTGACAATATATCGATTCTCATATTGAAATGAAATATTAGGGTGGACTGAGAAATACGATTTTACGAGTTGCGAATTCTAATTGCACCCAAACGTTGCGTTGCTATTTCCTCGACAAGAGATATCACCTTTTCGCTCACAGAGATTTCCGTTTTCTTGGCACAAACTAATCTACTAAGACGCTATGTCGCATTAACCTTGTTGTTAGCAATAATAAAAATCTTCATCGGCATTTTGGTCTATCATGAGCCACCCTTGAGTTGGATGATGCAACGCTCAAGAGCTCCACTAGAACGGGAGGTTTTTTTGAAGAGTAAGAACGAAACTTCGGCGATGAAATTGGCTGTAACTTTTAATTGTGGAAAAACACACATAAATAACATCTCCAAAAAAACAATAACATCTGCAGATATTACTTCCATTGGAAGTGAATATGATGATGAAGAAGAACCATTGCGTAACAATCGGCAGTATAAAAGACGATTTAGATAATTAAAAAAGTTAATGCTAGTAAAAAAGTTTAAAAAGTAATATATTTATTTATCGTAAGCACATTCATTCAAATTCATCCATTCCATGAACAAAAAAAGTTAGACAATTATTGATAATATCAGGATATCTGCAAAGTGTTTGGTATCAAATTAATCAGCAAAACACAAGAAAATATACTGTGGACTACTTATTCAATTAAACCTACTTATTAAAAATATTATACTTAATATTAACCATAATTCCCAAACAGTAACCGCTGACCCGACCTTTAGAAAAAAGGTCGACCCAAGGGATGGGCTTCCTGGAGTTTTGGCCTCATCTTTAGTCTTGGGCCTTGGGTGGGGAAGGAGGGAGGCGGTGGAATGGGAACTTGCTCCGCTGGGCGTATGCAGCGCCAATTTCTCGCTACATTATCATACTCTGCGATTTCCCTAATTACTCTTCTTGTACGAATATCATGTACCCGAGTAGTGTCTCAATCGAAAGATAAAGAATACAGCTATGTTGCATCATGAGCTTTTTTCGCTATCTTATCTTATAGGAACGTGGCACTTCAGAGAAAATTAGCAATATTTGATAATGTTTTTAACAAATTCGGTATGCAATATCAATAAAAAGAACCTGTTGTTACAAAGTTTCATCTTTTAAGCATCGGTTGGTGAAAATATAACTTTGTAAGTTTTAAAATGTCTTCAATGCGAGGGCAATAGAAACAGTCTAAAAAGGGCATTTTCTGTGTAGTAAAGGGCAGCCTTAAAGGTAATTTAAAGGAATCAGTGTGATATAGAAATCCGTAATACGTCTTAATAGGTTCTGGGACATGAAATAATCCGTATATGAGAGACAATATTGTTGAAAAGAGCTAGCCGATTTATTGCTTGCAATAGTTGAGGCTCACTTGTACGAACTCCATCAAGTGATTTATTTCCTTCCTTTTTACAATATCTCGTATATCAAATACATATCAGAATATTTTTGCGCGCCCTCGCCTCTCCTCGTTCTAGTCACCTGATAGTGTGACGCTTAGTAGCTTCTGCATTGCGAGAGGAATTCAATCGTGTGGAAAGTTTTTCCAGATAATATCTCTGTCAGAATGCAATGTAGGTATATACAATTACATACAAAAGTTATAGAAAATGTACTTTACTACAACTTTTGTATGAAACATTTTCCTGTAACACTTATTGTTTTGGAGTTATTTATATATTACCGGCATAGCATTCTGTTTTCAATAAATATGGAGAAAGTCATGTGTTGGCCACATCAGATTTTTTTATTTAATTTTAAATATATATATTATTTGAAATATATTATTTGGTGGACTAAATCTCAATTAGGAGAGGATGAAAAATCATAAATATATATATATATATATATATAATTTAATATTTATCAAAGTTTGATACATTTTGTAATTTAGTTGCGGAAGAATAAACGGTTTAAGTGCTTACTCAAATTTGTACTTTGAAATGAAGGAATGGGAGGAATTCCGAAATGCCTTGGGAGTCCCAATCCAACCTTGAGTCACCTGCTCATGCTCGGATACAAGTCGTTCAGATACTAAATAGTTGTGCCAAATTAGTCGATTTTGCAAACGAAGAGGAAGAGAAACTTCGGTTGACCGCAGAAGGAGAGTAGGGGAGACCATACCCCTTACGAGCGGGAAGCGTCATCGGAAAGGATTCGTTCATTTCGAACATGAGAGGAAAGGCTACAAGCAAACACCAAGGAAAATTTGACGTGACCAAAATAATTATGAAGGAGCGTATTCACGAAGTACACATCGCTTGAAAATATCATTTCCTATAGAAACCCTTGCGATCTGAGTGCATAAGTTCGTGATTGTATGTTGTTGCTCAGAATGAAACGCTTTCAAATGGTACTTTAATAGAATTTCGGCAGTGATAATAAATAACAACTACATCTGTACTCAACAAGCCGTCTTTCGGCGTGTGGAAGGAGATGACTACTCATGCATATTAGCTTTCACTATTAACATCCACTGGCCATTAAAATGACGCCTTATTGTTTATGAGAGTACATTTCTTACAGTATATTGAATCTGATAGTTATGTACACTGATTTTACCTTTTCGATGCTTTCCGGTCTTGATTCTGAGGAATAATTGGCTTTCGCTCTCCCATGTCTTAAAATGCGGAATACCTGCTGTCGCCGATGATTTCTTTCTTCACGATGAGGACAAGTGGCTATGGCTGCAACCTAACCGAACTGTTAATCACCCTACTATCTGAACCTAACATTCTGCTCGTATAAACCATTCATAAGCTTTAATGATACTTTCGTGAATACTTTTTTCACTGGTAAAAATGGTAAAATGATGAATTATTTTAATTTCATACATTTTCTCATTGCGAACAAAGATTTTTTATCTAACTTATTAGACAGATGCTTAAAAAACCGCATGAGTATTCTCTTTTACAGATCACATACTTAAATTTTTTATAGTTTTTCTCTAATGTCTGTTTATTCCAAACTTGGATACCCTTTAAATCCTATCACAAACCTGCCTTCGTGATTTTTTGTACCTCGTCTTTTCTCCGAAGTTACTTTGAGTTAGTATTAATTCTGTTTATGTGAGAATGTGCTAAAGACCAGATTGATTTCAGGTATTTTCTTCATTGTGCTAATTCTTATTTTCTCAATTCTTCGGCAACTTTCAATGTTATAATATGAATTAGCCTGGCTTTTAAACATAAAATCACTTTTTCCTATTTAGGGGTAAATAAAGATATATTTTGTAGATTAAATCGATTTTTGTCGATTTCATACTTTTTACCTGCTAAGTTAATTTTTGGAAAATGTAATTTTAAGAGCAATTGACGTTCCCAACTAACTATACTGAGAAGTAAATAGATAAGATATGGTTGTAATGCCAGCTAGACGGATGAAAATTTAGTTAATCGAATACTGCAATGAATATCCGGAACGGAACCAAGATGCCAAGTTAGAATCCATGCGTAATTCATGAAATATTAGTATGCACGATAATTGGAAGACAGCTTTGAGAATAAAATACATTCATTGTAGGAGCAGGGAAAGAATAAAGAGAGAGATTTGGAGAAAATCAAGTCTGGAATAAGCAATTATAAATATATCACGGCGTAGAGGACTGTGAAGAAAGAGTATCTTAAAATACGTTGTAAAAATCATGATGACACGTAATAATCGAAACCATCAGCCTTATTAACTACTGAATTTTCATACAACGAGATGCAATTCATTCATACAAATGTTGCGAAATTAACACGAATATATATGAATTTCCTCATTACAGCAGCGCCACGACGATACATCTTACCTTCCGATCACTGCATGGAATCCCAGATGGAACATTACGCCTTGCTGATCATTCCTAGTAGACAAGAGGAATTTTCACCGTCCACCGACAGAAGGAAATAGTTTCCTTGTCTTTCTCCTTCAACCGAGCACCCCAACTGGCAACGAGAATGCAGACAAGGTTCCATGAGAGGAAGAGTTTCAATTATTTGAAGAATCTAAGATATACATGTAAATGGCCAACATGATAAAAATTAAACTAATGTAGTCGATGATAGTATTCCATTCGTTTGCACATCAGAGAATAACCGTTAGGGATACAATAATTGACTCAAACTATAATTAACGTAACCGATGACAGTAGTTGGCTAATTTTTGAACGTATTTAAGCAATCATTCCACTCCGATCTAGGATTAACGAAAAATAATCCAACTTCGGGGAGATGTTTAGCTTACAGGAAAAAGAAACGAGAGTCCATTTCTCTAGAAAAATAAATCGACAACCAACTAGTGATGAATCAAAAAGTATTCGAAAAACACGCTTTACAAAGCCAAGTCTTTTACTTGCTTTGCCGCAGATTTTTCGAATATGCGTGCTCCAATTTAAGTTATTAGTAATGTTGATCCCGAGATATTCAACTGAATCTACTACTTTGATATTAATTCCATTAATTTTGTACGGGTGATTTGGACGCAAATTTTTCTTTTCGAAGAAATTAACTACGGAGCATTTACCTACGTCAATATCTAATTCCCATTTGGCACCAAACATTCCCACAGGCATGTTTATCACAAAAATAAGACGAAACTCGTGCAAAAAACGTTTTTCACTACAGAAACAAAATGGCATGCGCCACCACCACCTTTCACTCGAGGCACTAATAGCAGCATAAGCAGCTAGAGTTCAGGCACGGTCAGGCCGGCCAACCAGTTTTCTTTACTGAGATATCGCGGGTGGAGGCATATCCCCGGGTGGCGGCAATCCCCCGGTCTGCTCTAACATAGCTTATATTACTTGATTTTTCGAGGCATTACGCTTTGAAGAGTACGTAATAATAGCTATTAAATATTTGATTAGACACTCGGTGTTTACCTCCTTTACAATTCAAATTTTGACAAACTAATCGGACTGGTTAGATGGGCCGCGAATTTTGACTTGCAGTGGAAGAAAAAAAGCTTGGCTTATGCTATTACCCCAATGACGACTTTTATTTGTAATGCATTCAGCCCGAGGGCCAGTTCTTACCTAACCTCCCAAATATTAGTGACCAAGAGCAAGCAGGGGGCTTTCTAGGCAAGATGAGGAGTGAGAAATTACAGTTTCATCTACTTTGATTGACTTGAAATAACTGCGATCACGAACGTTTTACCTGAAGAAAAAAGCGTTGTCACACGTCCTACTGTAATTCTCTCGCGCACCAAAGCGATCGCGGGAGCATTAGGCTCGCCACTTAACCTTCATAGACAATGTTAAGAGAAATCTCACGCTCCACGCTCACCCCCATTCTTCCCCTACCTCGCTTGTGTCCTCACACCGACTCTCTTTGACGCCTCAAAAAAGCAATCCATTCGTATGAGTCAACAATCGCCTTAGTCGTTAGGGAATTTTCGTCATATTTCTCCAGTCTCGTTATTTAGAATCCAAAACAATATCACACGACCCAAATTAAAATCTTTAATCAATATCCTGTCTTTTTGTACTCGTCTCGAATAAAAGTCTCAGTAAATCAAATGAAGGCTGCATACTGTGAAAAAGAACTTCATGCGCATTTATTACGGTGAAGATTTCCACACAAGAATGACTACTGGCTGCCACTTATGTCCTCTTGTGTAAGCTCATTTCCCCACAATTTTACTGGCTGCCACTATTATTCCTGAGTCCAGAGAGCTTTAGTCGCTGATACTTTTCTTCGGATCCGGTAAACAAATCGTGGCAGACGAAGATGGCTTCTCGTATGCTTCGCGCACTCATTCAGCGTAACACCGGCCTAAGGACGCATGGAATCCAAAGGAAAGTTAAACTGTTAAAAAGTTAACTGAGTTTATGAACGTATTTTACAAGTAAACTCAAAATTTTACTCAAATAAACTTACACCCACAACATAACCTACTGATGAATTAAAGAGCGCGCATTCATTATAATTTATTATTATATTTTACGGCTGGTTTAGTTCGGCGCATCGCAAAGAAAATTAAATAATTGACGCATTGACTATGAACGGCTAGCAACTGTTGCATTAAAATATCTAGCTATATTTACGCAAAGGATTTAATCCTCGGTGAATTTTACGGAATTATGAGCATTTCACAGGTGTACTATAGAGGAGACGCCTATGTAGGTACGGCGTTTAGCGTTGCGCACAATAGTTATTCTGTCTCGAGTTACCACACGGAACATTTGCTTTGGATAGATACCATCACGTTAAATAAAAATTATAACATGGAATTTATGTTGGCAACACATAGAATAAACTTAATTAACGTATGTCGTTTGTAATTCTTCCGGCATTATTTAAGGTATCAATTTCCGTAATTTAAATGAAGCTGAGCCCTCGACGATATTTGAATGATTGGGCTTGGTCACCTTCCTATTGGGCGTGAATGCTATCCGCACTTCATAAAACGTAGGACCACGACCCAGCGACCACGAAGAAACAGGTGCTTGTCAATACGGGTGCAGGGAAAGTTAAACGACAGCAAACCTGCCGAAATGTGAGCTAAAACGGACTAGTAGTACAGCCGACCATTAATCAGCGTCCTCCGACGCCAAAGATTAGTATAGAACAAGAAAAACTCCACATGAAAGAGAAAACGAATTATCCCTGGACTTCTAAATGGAGATCCCAGGTTCAATCCAAGCATACACTTTTTCCCACTCTGTTTTATTTAAATTTGATTCTTTTCTATAATTTTCAGCAAAACTAAAATATTCCGGACTCATTAACTTTTAGAAACCAAGTAGAACATTAACTAGAGAAAAGTCGAGTATTAATGAAAATAAAAATCTGATATGGCCAGCACATGACTTTCTCCATTTATAAAATGTAGATATTTATCTATGACAGTATTTTAGAACTATATTCTATCAAACCTTGGAAGATATAGAAGTGATTAATTTATATCATATTAACTTTTAGGTCACAAACATTATTAATAATGATTTTCGGGACATGTTCGATGAAAAACGGCGGAAAAGGCCTTTTGAGTCTACTACAAGCTCAATATAGTATGATTTACAAAACTGATTATATATCCAACTCAATATAATGGGCGATGGAAACGAAATCAAAATACGAACGAAGAGCAAAATAACACAAGACCGACACAAACTATTGACAATAATAAAGACTACACATTTAAACAGTGGAAACTTAAAAAGTAAAAGCGAATGACAAAAATTATTAATATATATATACAAGAAAGCTAATGAAGAAAACAAATGAAGTAAAAAACAAAGAAGAAAACTTTTTAATTATCATCAATCAGCCAGAGCTCAATCTATAGCAAGAGACTGAGCGATAGACACATTGCATTGCATTGTTTGCCATGTAAACAAACCCATAGTAACGAACTTTATTGTTATTGTGAAGAGTAATCAATAACGGCAAGAAACCAATCTAACTGAATAATTATTTTGCAATAAATACGCGTGTTTTAAATTCCAAATCAAACTTTGAAAAAATATAGTAACTATTTTGAAACTAACATTATTATGAAATGATATAAATGAAAACGACATTTTAACGCAAATATGTCGCAATAACCAGAAAATTGGTTAATTATGACATGACTCCTAAACGGTGGTGATATGAATAATTTTTTCAGATAAAACAAAGAAAAATACATTTTTTTAAAACTTTTGTAGATTTTGTATATACATAAATATCAGATTAATGGAGATATTTTGCAAAACGGGAAAGGAGCTTCGAAAAAGAAAGCTGAACTTCCGGTTAACCGATTTACTCCAAAACTAATCAACTCTAACAACACCAACCAAAGTGCTATGTATGAAATTTGGTGTTGATATGACAAATAGTTTTCATGCTAGAGCGCCCCCGAAGTACATAGCAATCAGCAACTTCCGGTTTATCGGTATTTCACGAATAACTCCTAAACAATAAGTGATACAAAAATATGATTACACAAAAGATATAGTAAATTACATTTTCTAAAACTTTTATTAATAATAGTATACACCTAAATATCATATTTATGGAGATATTTTGCAAAAACGGAAATTTGCTTCGAAGAATAAAGCCCGACTTCCGGTTAACCGATTTACTCCAAAAACTAATTAACTCTGACAGCACCTACCACCAGGGCCGTGCGCAGGATTTGCTCGTGGGAGGGGTTTTTCAGTCAGGTGCGCGCTGGTAGCGTGGGCTTTTAGGCCCTTTTGTTCGTGAAACTCGATTTCCGATTAACACGAAAGCGAGACGAAAGAAGAAGTCCTGACAGACGTTTACATGAAAGTTGAAAGAGGCACTAAATTTTGGAAGAAAAAGTTTACTAAATGAAACATTAAATAAAATAATTTCATTTCATCCTATCTTCAATTCATCATTCGTGGAACTTTTTGTATGAAGGATCCTCATGGGGGGGGGGAGGTTCGAACCCCCAAACCCCCCCCCCTGCTATATATTAAATTTGGTATTGATACGGCTAAAAGTTTTCACGTTAGAGCGCCCACACACAGACATCATTCCAAAAATGGTAAAAACGTGTTCTAGGGACCCAAAACATGTTTTTCCGTTGAAATCTCGAAGTCAATTATTTTCATGAAAACAATACTTTCTCTATACCACGTATATGGAGAGAGTAAAACTAGAGTTATGCTATCTAAAAGCTCTGATAAACTGAAGTAAAGGGGTGCGAATATTTTTGCCCCAATAAGAAGTGAAAGTACGCTCGAATTACTTTTCAAAAGAGCTTGCAGAGACAAATGAAATTTACTAGGCAGGAAGAGGAGCGAGGTAGTTTGCCCTTGCTTTCCTCACAGAGTCAGAATGCTGTAAGTGGTACGTCCACACAAGTGAAGCATATTACCAAGAATCAGCAATAGGGGATAATACCAAATAATCTATCTTATTTTATTGTAATTGGCTAAATTGCATCTCCTTATATCATGACTTCCCCAGTCAACCTTATTCAAACACCTTTGATCACAAGTTTAAGTAAATGAAAACAGTAACCCCAATAACAAAATATACGAGATTTTGTCAATGGCAAAGACTCTAAAATTGTACATTCCAAAGAAGGAAGTTAAAGGGCAAATACCACAAATTTTGGAGAGGAAGACAGATTTATTCCTGCCAAAATGTGATGCACTTACACTTCTTTGGCCACATCAATTACAAAGCTGCATCTTACTACTTATCATAACTACTTAAGATGCAACTATTTGTGATATTGGTCTTTTTTCTCATGAATGATGATGCAAAAACATCTCCAGAATAAATTAAGAGTACTCGTACTATTACCAAAGGGATGTCAATTGGTGGAATCTCATCTCCTTAAAATTATATTTGTTTGAGACATTTATGAACCTAGTCAAAGTGAATCCATATCATGATAAGCCATTGTCAAAACAGAATTAAGTGCATTAACAGCAAAACAAGTTGGTGCATTAATGTAATAGTAAATTACTGTACACACTTTATGTGATAGTTTCTACTATTGATCCACTCTCTAGTTTCATTTATAATTAGTACTTGAATAAAGTCTAGTAATTACTTTGGGTAAGTATATAATCACTGTATCAGTGAAATACCTTCATATGATAAATCATCCTGTCACATATTAATAAAAAGACCACTGCTACGGAACACATGGGAAAAGCAAGGTTTTTCTTATCAATGTAAAGGATCTCAAAGGCCTGCATAAGAAAATATGAATTGCTATTACTGAATTTGAAGCCATATTCTGGCTATGGATATCCATTCCATTTGCAGAATAGGAGAAATTTACGTGTATAGAACTTTGAAAGATGCTATTTCATGATAGTAACGAGATTTTCACCACAGCATATAATCTGAAATAAATGTCACTGATTTCATTGCAAGTAGGCCTATTTTTCTCTAGATCTTGTAAAAACAATAGTAATCTTCATGTAAACTTAAGATTAATCATGGCCTTTCACCATGACACGTTAAAAAGTGATAATTGTTAAGTATAGAAATATATTGAGGCAGTAATTGATAAGAGATCTAGCACCACATCATCTTGCTCTGCTATATTTCAAAATTTCACCCATCTCTCTAAATTTTCTTACTTAAATCCTTTCTATCCCTAGCCTAACTTTACATTGTAATTAAATTCATAAGCTTGTCATGTTCATTCATGCATTCATGTTGACCAAAATTTCCCATTTGTTCTCCCTTCTATAAATATAAAAACAATTGGGTGGTACAGGAATCATTCTAGGAGCGCTTCTGCTCTGAACATCCTTCATTTCATTAAATATTACATCCTAAGTAACACTGACTCTCTAAATTTTCTTACTTAAATCCTTTCTATCCCTAGCCTAACTTTACATTGTAATTAATTTCATAAGCTTGTCATGTTCATTCATGCATTCATGTTGACCAAATTTTCCCATTTGTTCTCCCTTCTATAAATATAAAAACAATTGGGTGGTACAGGAATCATTCTAAGAGTGCTTCCTACAGTCCTTCATTTCATTAAACATCACATCCTAAGATACACTGACAGATTTCTGGAAATATTTGGCTCAACACAATTCACAGGAAAGCAGATATACAGTAGTCACCCAGCTAAGAGAGAGAACAAGTTTTTGAAGAATGAATGTTTTTTTTCTAATGATCAGTTATGAAATAACCTTCTGAGTGTAACAGTTTTTTTGGAGATATTTTGAGGCTTTGTACAAATACACATTGAATTATAATGCATTCTGCAAACAATCATATCAGAAATAACCGAACTGATTGGACTCTTTAAAATTTTATTTGCCAGATTATTTTCAAGAATTTCCATCGCAACGCTATGACACATTTAAAAGAAAAATACATAAAACAGACCTACAATTTTAATTGGAAAATGCATTAAAGATTAAACGATTTACAACTAAAATGTAGAAATTTGACTGAAGTAATATCACAAAGTTACAAGTATTAAAATATCTTTACTGCAATTTATCAAACGTAAAATGTCCTGAGAGACTTTTATTACAGTATTTATAAAAAAGACCTGAATAAGTAATTGAAAATTAACTTAGTAGATATCATGTTTAGAAAATGTGAAAAAATAAAATACATTAAAACAAACATCGATTTCCATGATAATGGTAGCTTCACAACTCACCAGTTTTAAATACTTGTACACCGCAACTGTTCTTCCCATTCTTATGAATATTAGGAAAATTTCAATCCTACATTATCAAAGACCAATATACTTGTACTTGCAAGAACTAAATTCCAGTGAATTCTTCCATTTAGGCTATGAAGGCTCCAATCGAAAATTGCTTTGAAAAATTAGTGGGCCCCTCCATGAAATCTGCTTCCTCGACGCAGTTTAACTTCCAAACATGTGTTCATTGGAAGTTAAAAACAGCCTTCCAAAATCAATTTATTTCCTTAAATTCAGATTTCATTCACTCAATCTTATTTTCTTACAAGTAGTCTTATTTTGCTATAAGTAAAGCATAGAATGGACAGTCCCAGGCATTCTCTATTGAAACCTTGGAAAAAAGTATACTTCAGGTCAAACCTTCAGTCATCCACCTCTTGATATTGTATGAAAATTGTCAAAAAAAACTGACATCTCGAAATAAATACGTCTCATTGAATGAATCATTTAACATAAACCTATTCCCCAAATTCAAAGTTACAACAATTTATGCTCAATGTACTCACCTACGTTAAGACAGCACACAAAGCTACTTTCTTTAGTTAGGGGAAATATCAATGTAGAAATATTTGTTGCCTATATTTTAAGTTTTTTCCTAAAAGAAATCAAAGGAACTAAACTTGTAGGTCTACTTCAAAGAAAATTATCCGTTATACATTCGAAGAATTAAATGTCCTCTCCTAATCCAAAACTTTCGCTCATAATACCATTGTCATCCTAATATACCTTGCAGAAGCAATAGTTTTAGATGATATTGATAGAGAAGACTGGGTTTAAACATGCTTTCAACATCATCATATAAGACATCAAATACTTTGAGTACACACCCTTTTTACACGCTATGACGCTGACTGACAAAAATGAAGAACATTAAAAAAAATAAAATAATAACGAATGATGACTGCTTGCAGCAACACAATTCTGTTAGAAATTCCTTTCTGAATTACCCTTCTGTACCATTATAAATAAAATCACCAACATGAAGCGAGAATAATTAAAGGTCTACTCACAAACTAAGTGACAATATAAATATAAACATTTTCCATATGTCTTGAACTTTGAAAAACAGCGAGAGACAATTAGCATACCTAGAAAAAGATTTCCGTAAGATTTTCCTACTATTTTGCTTTTCTCTGAAACATAAAAATCAACCAAGGTGTTCAAGATTCTTTTCAGTATGCATATTTATCAAGCACCTCAATTTCTGATAAATTATTTACATGAAACTTGGTGGAGCCCTAACAAAAAAGGCATTAAGGGGGAATGTTGAAAATTACATCCAAAAGAACAACAAAACTATTCATGAAGTTTCTTGTCAATTTCTACAAAAAGAATTATGCACATTCCTTAGTGTTCCACAATGACAATGTTCAAAAATAGTTCTAAATATTGAACATGTTTACATTCAACTCCATTGAATACAACAATTTTGTACAATGTATGAACAAGCATTGGCATCAGAATGGTTTTATTCAATTGCATAAGGTAATGTATATGAAAATTTTCTTTCTTAAGTTTCATTCTACAAACCTGGATCTTAAAGCAATACGATACAACATTAAGATAAGCAAACCAGAAAAGGTGACAGCAACGGAATTTTACTAGCTACTGATTTAAAACTCAATTTTGACTTCATGTGGTAATTATATTCAATGAATGCACTCATCTTTCAGAATTCATACAAATAGCAGAAACTTTGAGGGAAACTTAATATTAAGATTTAAAATAGCCCCTGATAATGTAAATAGCGTGCAGAACAGTAGCTCTATAGCACACTCACTGAAAGGAGGGACAAGGTATTGATAATAGCAATTCTCAGATGAAATCCAAATCACAGCCTCCTCAAAATACACACGGCCGAAGGACCAAATGCAGCACGAATACTCCACTTAGCACACATTGATGAGTGATCAATTTAAATGAACAATAGAGTCAATTCCCATGGCTATTTCTATCAAGTTATTAAAGCAGCCATAAAGTAACCAACCAAAAATATTACATTGGGCCAAATGAAAGTAAAGGAGAAAGGAGACCAAAGAGATGTAAACATGCTGTACAAGAATATAGGTCTCTGCATAGGATCCTGTAGTTTAACCTCCTATGACAGCAATAGCTTCAGAAGCGAAATATTTCACATCCTCATCTGTGTCAGTATTCAATCGATCCAGGATTGGCCTGACTTGCATTTGTATTGAGCTGAAAATAGAAAAAGATAAATCACTTAAAAAGTTTTCCAAGTCAAACAGCCATTAGTCCTTTATCTAGAATCAAATAAATTATTAAATTTAGTCAATGAATTTTAGTGAAAATAAAATAACGTTTTTAAGAAAACAAAGCAATTAACCGCTTAAAAAACAATATGATTCCTAAAAATCATAAATGAATGCTATATTTTCATCTTAGTAGATAAAAGTATACTCTTCTCAGAATGATTTCTCTTTCAAGGCAGCACAGAATAAAAATGTATTCCAAAGATTGAGTAACGTACACAAAAGTGTCCCTTCTCAATGCCATAACACACTAGCCCTCACAATAAATACCACATGACTTAAAAAATAACAGCAAAATCAATATGTATATGATATATATGAAATGATACCTTTGATCAAGTACTGGGGCTATTTTCTGTAACGTTTTAGCAACATTGAACCTCACGTTTGCCACATTATCATTAGCCATGTTCAAAACCATTGGAAGCATAGCTTTGGCAGTGATTTCTTGACCACAAGCTTCAGCCAGAACCTAGAAAAGAAACAAATGTATCAGGACATTAACTTGCTGATCCTGTTAAGACGGGTTAGTAAAAATAAATGAATTGACACTTCATTTGCATTATCAATCTAATAACAAGTAATTACCTTTTGATATACACAATGAAAGAAAAGCTAACAATAAGCAAAGTTTCCACAGGAGATTCTACTACAAAATTTATCTGAATAACCAACTTACATTAACTGAAAATAGACATGTCATTCTGTGAAGGTAATTTTGGTCTCGTGACATTGCTAATACTTTGGGGATGACTGTGTTCTGTGCCCATTCTGATCCAAACTTTTCCACTAGTTTCTTTAAGTTCAATGTGGCAGCTTCTCGAATTGCAAAAACTAGAAAATAAATTATCACAGAGTTATACGTCAAGGACTCTAATCATACAAATTAGATGAATTTTCAGTTACATCAAAAGCAATATTTACTTACCATGATCAACAAGCCAAGCCATGCAGAGAGAATTGAGTTTCTCATCAAAGAATTCAACCCCTAACTGTCCAGCCAATAGAGGCATGTATTCAATAATGGCTAATCTTACTCTCCATTTGGAATCCTCAGCCAATTCAACAATAGCAGGAAGGAGAGACTGAGACAACTGCAAGCAAAAATATTTTAGATAATGATCCTTCATGGAAATTCAAAGGAAAATATTGGAGAATTTCACTTCAGAGCGCATGAACATATAAATATCACCAACCAATTAGTAGTCTATTTTTACGAGAGTTCAATTTCTTAAATAAACAAATTAATTATTTTATTTCTGCATTCAGCAACACTTCAATTCCAATGGAAATTTGGTCAAAAATCAAATGAGACTGCAAACAGTATATAAGTTTAAATCAAATCTGGACCCCAACTACTGAATCGAAATCAAATGAAATCTCAAATATTTGCTGGTCCCATTTTGAATACTACCACTTTATAGTAACTTGCATTAATAGGTCATCTTAAAAGGGCATATAATTTACAATTATGCATTTTTAAAGTCAGTTTGCAAAATAGTGGTGGATACTCCATAGTATAAAGCACAGATGGGCCTAGCAACTCAAAAAATAGGAGAGGCAGTGCTTCTTGATAAGGAAGACAGGTGAAAAAAAAGTATGCTCCGAACCAAAATTGGTTCCTGTACAGAAAGCATGGCTGGTAGTTAACCCTCTAAAGTTCCCCATCTCTGCCACTTTTCCCCCCTCTTGCATGGCGACATCTCCCAGTATTTAGCAAATTCACAAAACATAGTTGGAATATTCTAGAAGTTGGAATAACAAGAAATTTAATGATATGGGTGAGTACTAACTTGTTGGATGCCGATGACTTCATTTACACAGTCCAAATTAGATATGATATTTAATCTAACTTCTGGGCACTCATCTTTCAGTTGAGAAAGGAAGAGCGGAAGAAGATGTTCGACAGTACTGAAAAGAGGAACAAACAAAGTTAGAGAAGAGGATGAAATAACATAAACCTGGGAAACGTCAGTATTTAGAATTACTTACTTAGCTTTTCCTAAAATAGGGCTCAGACCCATAATAACAGAGGCTAAAGCTGACTTAACATGCTGATTTGCATCTGATACTAGTTCCTTAACATATGGCAATATGCTGGTCATTATAATACTTTCTTGCTGGTATGGATCAAGATTTTGGCAGAAATCCTTAACCTAAAATATAGAAAATGTTAAATGAAATTAGTTTCCAAATAATTATCTCTTGACAGAAGTACCAGGTGGCAACACCCAATTATGCACCAATCATCTCATATGTTACCAGCTGAAATCCTTCTAGGTACCATTCAAAGTTATTTTGCAAGTAAATTTCGTTCAGATTCTGATGCATGCAATTGAAGATGCCAAAATATTTAACACATAATGAGTCAGCCACAACAGGTAGACAAGATAAACTCCAATGAACAATGATAATAAAGTAGAGGGGATTAAAATACTATATACAAAAATAATATACAAGAATACCCATTCATTGCCAGCCAATTATAAATAATATCGATTTTTCTAAAGATCCAATGAAATGAAGGAGTAAATCACTTTCATTGGAAAATTTCTGTTACTTCACATCCTATTGTCTAATGTAATATAACATAGCAATGAAGAAAATAAAATTACATAGCATAAAGTTAGGAAATACTTGCAACTGAAAGCCAACATCAAATAGTGACTAGAATTAATCCAACATTTCATGAAGTATTACAAAAGTTGAAATATAGATTTTGTGATAAAAATGTAGTTAATGATATAAAGCATTTGTAAACTATAAATTTAATGGCAAAAATTCAACCCCTCTCACTGTTGACTCAACATTGGCCTATTTTTATATAATCAGACAATAGCTTCAGTCATGTGCTGGCCACATCAGATTTTTATATAATCAGACAATAGCTTCAGTCATGATAGGGACAAACAAGATTTGACAGAGGTCATGATAAACAGAATGGTTACCCAGAAAATGGTAAAAATAGTTCAATTTTACTAAATACTATACATTGTAATAAAAATTCATTTTACTTCAAGCAAGAGGACAGAAGTAACAAAATTTTCCAATTTTATCCAGAGAAATTATAAAATCTCTTGTTCTAGAGCTAAGCACTTTAGATTGTTGACCTCTGCCATTACCCTTAATGACTTCTACAGCGATTTTATTATGTTTACCACAATTTAATCTTAAAAACAATTAAATTCAAGCTAAAAATATACATCAAAAGACTTTTCAAACATTAACAATACTAAAAGTATTCAAATGAATTAATGCTCCCACTTAAAAAAATTTAACCTTACCTTGTGTGCAGCTGCAGCTCTTACTTCTGCTTCACAATCCTTCAGTAATGACTGAAACGCGGGGACAAGGTCTGTCTTGGTAATCTCTGGACCAACAGCCTTCTGCAACTATATTGAAAAAAATAAAAAAACAATTACATTTAAAATTATGCTCTCTAATATTACCTCTGCAAGCACACAGTTAGCAAAACATCTTTAGATGATAGCAATAACAGCAATCAACATCTCAATGCTTTGAAAAATACTATGATTTTGCATGAAATATGACTGATTGCTTCAATTTACAGGCTTTCAGATTATTACTTACATCGGTAAACTTGTCTGCAACCATATATCTAACACGCCATGATTTGTCATCAACACATTGCCTAAGTGTTGGCATAACAAGTTGCTCTACATCTTCCTGCTGAAGGAGGGACGCAATGCTCACACATGCATCCACAGCCAGAAGTCTGACAGAGTCCTATAGGATTTAGAGAAAATTCCATTTCAATGAAATACTCGATAATTACTAGAATATTCAAACATAACGATCATGATCTCAGATTCTGACAGTTTGCACTTTATATTGTACACAGAAGGAGTGATGCAGTTTTTGAGTCGGAATTTCAGAAATAACAATCTTTGCACACCTGCTCATCTTGGGCCAAATTCACAAACATTGGTATCAATTCTGATTTCAAGTATTCCACTTCCACCACTTTAGCAAACTCTCCCAATTTACAGGCAGCAGCTCTTCTTGCCATGGGGGTATCATCCTGGCAAAGCTGTCTAAAATGTGCCCGGAGATCAACTGAAAATTAACACATCCAATTTGAAATATGAGAAAATTTGGCAAAATTTAAATACAGCCAATTGCAGACTTTAATACAACCTGTGAAGGTATTTTCTGTCTGAATAATCAATAATTATCACCAAAACACATTGCATGAACTATTTAAGATGCTTTGTTAGAATTCTCTGGCTTCAGGCATTAGATCTAGCATAGGTAAGTGGATAATTTAGATGAAAGATCAGGAATTATCAACAAATATTGTATATTCTTGAAATATTGCACACACAATATTTCTGCCGACCCCTAGTTGAACTAGCCTCTCAAGTAAAATTTTTGGGCACCACTGGTTTACACAAAAATTATTCATCAATGGACTAATCAGTTACAACATAGGAAACAAACATACTTGGATCAAGGACGAAACAGCAAAACAAATAAGGATTTATAACTTAAAAATTAAAACTTGCGAAAATTATGGGTTCATCTACACTAGCAACCCAGGAAGCCCTTCACATAACAGAATTCAGGAATTATTTACAATAGGAAAAAAATCACATTTTGAACACCTGATTGAAAGATGGAAAGTTAGGAATTTTTTGGTCTAATTAATAAAATGCCAGCATAAAAGATCCCAAGTTGTGCTAATTAATAATTGCCTTTCACTCCAATTCATATCATCCCAACATCCAATTAACCAATCATCTTTCGTATCTCACCAAGTACATTTTTATGGGCATTTGTACTTGACAAGTAATCAATTGTGATTGGAAGAATCTTATGATAACATCAACCAAATACCACATTAAATGTTGAATAGATGGACATTTTCTTCAAAAAGAGACCTGAAGTTGGTCCCTGTATTATGTGTCAAGGGAGAAAGTTTATTTCAATATCAGAAATACTTAGCATAAAAATAAGTATGCAAATGTTTTAGCATTACATTTTAATTATTTAAAATGAAAGACATGATGCATTACTTTTGGCTAGAGCTAAGATAATACTGAAAATACAACCATTAAATTCTATCATCCCATATTATTCTTAAATTCAGCAACAGCATTGCAATGTCAGAGCCTTTCTGAACTAATAAAATTCAATTGCCTACCCTCACCTATTCTGAACTGGAAAGATTAATGAATTTGTAACAAGTCATTTTAGGTGACATTGTTAGAGAAATTTAAGAACAATCTAACTCATTATACATTAATCATTCCAGTTAAGATGTGAGAAGTGAAGTTATTCTCTTATCCATCAAAATTTTACTGAACACACCAGCAAGTTTGAAGTTATGCATAATTTTGACCCAACATGAGGTAAGTTTTATAAAATTTCCCTGGAAATTACAAAAGAATGATTGATCCAATGGCAAGGTATGCAGATGATTCTTTTAAGATAGGGGATACATAAATTGGACCATTAATTTGCGCAATCATGAACAACTTCACATTAATGGTCATGAAATAAAGCACATCAAGACACTAAGAGCAATCAGGAAAATTATCCGGTATGATGCTGCAAGTATTAAGAATTTCAAGAAGCAGAGTAAAACATAATAAAAACACAATATGCAGCCACGAAGGACAACACTTACCTTTAACACTGGGGCTGACTCGTGGATAACAGACATGGAATAAACCACAGGCAGAAGTACGTGATGTGAACCAGTCACCGCATGCAAGTCGTATCAACAGAGGAACAAAATGTGTTTCCAGATCTTGAGGGCTGTGTTGTGCTGCTAGGTTGCGCAATGACTCTACAGCCTTGTCCCTTACTACTGTCTCCTCAACTGTAGCAAGTGATTCCAATGGAGGCTGAAAGAAAACATTTTTATCACATTGGTTTAAGGAATGGTCTAAAATCACCCTCATTTAAGAGTAAAATTTACAAGGAATAATAACAACATACAAGGAATAATAACAACATACAAGGAATAATACAATAATAAATGTGTAAATGAGTGATTTTACATAAATGGAAGTTCAAAATTTAATGTAAAATCTGAGATAGTTAAAAGATTATTTTCTTGTTAGTACTCACAATAGTACAAAGAATATATAACATAATATAATTTATTTGTCCAAGGGGGAAAAAAAAACAATATAAAGTTTGTTTGTTCATAGGACACGTCAGAAAATATAATAATAATACAAGAGAGTAAAGGTGAAACAATAATATTATAAATATACTAAAGCAAAAAATACAATACATAAATTTATATCCTTTTGGTGTCTAAATATTCCTTTATGCTATTAAAACATCAGGAGACCAAGAGTTTAAATACATTTTTTTTAAATCACTAAATTACCTTAATTTTGATAGATAGACATGCAATAATAAGTCTTTGGGATTCAATTAATTCAGCAAATATTATCAATTCATCAGTACAGTAAAGTAGTATTAAAAACAAGTGAGAAGGAAACCAAAGTTTAGTCATAGAGGCAAAAGTTTGGCATGAAAGAGAGTGAGAACTTTTATTACAATTAACTGAAGATTATACAAAAATATTAATAGCAAGGAATAAAAAAGGAATTGCTGCTGGAATTTTATCAAAGAATATTTATTGTTACTTGAAAGCCTCAGAAGAATGATCATACGGCACATAGTCACCCTGAATATATACTACCTATATTGAAAAATTTAAGGAATATGTAAGATATTTTATTTTACAGATTCTTTTAAATCTCTTTGAAGTCTTTTAAATGGAATTGGGGATGATTCTGCTGATATAAGGTAAGAACCAAAGAAATTAGATTCTCTTGTAGAAGGTGTATGTTTGAGAGCAAAATTAACTTGGAAAGATGTTCACTGCAATTCTGTACTTTGGAGTGCACTCAATAGATGCGCATAAAAGCAAGTATTTACCTTTCTCTTTGATAGTAACATATCTAACAATTTGAACATCACCCTAAAAATTAAAGCATCTCGATTATGGTGATAATGGCACAGTAGATGAGATAATTAAGTGCTAACAAAATATATTCTCTCACTCAGAGATTTTTAATATTGGATTGAATTTCACCTCAAGGATTTTGAACTCATTTCAAGAGTAACTTTATGTTGACTTCCACTCATGAAGGATCTGAAGTAAAAAAAAACACTATAATTTTGAACCTCGCTGTTTTCTTGCTCTACAAACAACAAATGTAGAAAGTGAAATATAACAGCTACGCTAAAATTAGCTTTTAAAATACATTTACAGTTACTTAGGATGGCGGATATTATTCATTCATACTATAGCAGCACAAATTTTAAATTGACCATCAGAACTTACAAAATAACGTAAAGACAGACTTCAGATCACTTTTATCTACCTTAACAGTGAGCTGAGGGTTAATTAACGAAAAATATATCACTTATAGCAGAATACATGGTTAAGGCAACAATGAAAAACATTACGAACAAAGTCCACAATTCATTGATGAAAGTAAATTAGATTACAACCTTCAACAAGTAACAATATCAAAAACCTTTGGAAACATTAACTGAAACAAGGCACAGGTCAAGTGCAGGATATTAACAGTAAATGCGCTTGATCAACTAAATACTATAAAATCAGATAAGTAAAATGCGGAATATAATTCTTGGTCAACATAACTTACCAATAAACAATAAACATACTCTGGTCCCCCAACCAAAGGCGTAAAATTTCCAAGTTGCTCTGCCAATCCAAGAAGAACTTCATCTTCATCATAGATTGTCTCGGTGAGGAAATGAATTAGCTCGCTCCTTGTTCTCTCTACTCCTAACGCTAAAGCTATAGTCGATAGCTTTTTTATAGAGTTGAGCCGAAGCTGAAAGGAGATCAATGTGAGGTTAAAACACCGATCCCATACACAGACTGTTTTAAGTACTAATAAGATCACTTTTTGGCAAAGCTAGATAGCTAAAAGTAATACGCTACTATATAATGGCAAAATTTAAGCGTTTAGTCAATCGCTCAACGGTAATTGAGCTGAAATTCGTATTTTACATCACAAATAAGGGGGCGTATGACAAGCATTGATGAAACATGTAGAATTTTAACATGCATTTAGATTTCATCAGTTTTTCAAAATAGAAATTACTACAAACGGATAAATTATTAATAATTCAATACCTGAACGTCGTCATTTTTCAACTCATCGATCAAAACCGCTATCGGATACAAGGAGTCATCGGTGGTGGTATCACTGGCAGCCATTTTGTCTTACAACATCAATGCTTCGATCGGTCTATCAGTTCTATATATATTAACGTTGTACTACGTTAGTTATGAGTCACCAACGATTATGATACAACTCGAGTTCAAAGAAGATCAGATTCAAAGCTTTGGTATTATAATACAGAAGTACAATCCTTGGGAAATGAACGTTTAATAAATAATTACAAAGTCAATAGCTTTCGGCGCATGCGTTCAGATCCCGGACTGTTTCTCATTGGCTGGAAAGTAAATGAAACAAGTAAACAACGTATTTCGAAAATTACGAATGTATGAATGAATTCTCTGTAATTTTCCAGGAATAATGATATTTGAAAGACAAATTATTGAGTTCTCAATATTTAACGGAAGTAAACCCTGAATGTGTGAATGGGTAGCTTCTTTAACGAACCAGTCTTCTAAATTACCCTTCAGTGACTATATCTTTTGGTGTTTACAGCCATTCCTGTTTTTTACAACATGAAATTAGAACTGCGTTATTAACTGCTGATTAGAAATGCATGACTAAAGAGATTAAACTTTCAGCTAAAGTAAACCAATAATTGCTTAATAGTTTTGTGACCCTTATCTCTTGGAAAAATTGAGACGATTTTATTTACAATTGCCAAGCTGTAGTAAATATTTACAGCGCTAAGGATGTGGTGGATATGGTTGTCAGCCTTCAAATATTTGCAGGAAACTGTTCGGTTTGGTTGGCAATATACAAGCCAATTTCATGATGAAATGTGAAATAGTCTTCCGAAACTCAACCGTTTCCAGATTAGCTGAAAGTAAAAAATATTTAATCCTTAAAGGACTGTGTGAGAACTACAATTGAAATACCGTTTTTTCTTCTGAATTCTGTTATTTGGATCAATTTATGATACCAACTCAATTCTTATCAAAATATATTGCCTAATTACGAAGATATGATATGGGACAAATATGTCCCTGTGCAAGGCCTAGTGAGAAATCTTATTATAAACATGTTAATATTACAAAAAATGTTTTTGTAATATATGCACTAATATTCATTAACTGCAGTTAATGAATATGATAAATATTACATGTAATATCGAAATAAATCAAATGGCAAGTAATGTTTAATTTTTTAGCCTCCATCAAGGGACAAGAAATATATGTTCCCTCAACATAGATATCTGCTTTTCCTTGGATTCTCTCAACTGAGCTTTGAAGTCTTCATCCCACACTATCTATTTTAAGTCTTGAAAGTTTGATAGATGAGTAACAGAATGATTATATATCCACTTAACAATTATATATCTTTCAATACAACACAATATATATCTCTCATAATTTCCTATTAATTCTTCACATTTTTTGGTACTCCCTTCTTAACTATCTTTACTATATTACAAGCAAAAATTTGCATATTTTCCAGTTCTTGTCATAATTTGGGAGAATTGAAAAATATGGTGTTTAAGGTATGGGCAAGTCAACTATGGCTCTGTTGACCATTAATCTCTTATCTCATCTACACTCATCAGTAGAAACATTTCCTCTGGGTATGTGGAGAAAGGGAACTGTTTTGCTTAGATATATTTGGATGCATAAAATGAATTGTTGAACAATAAATTATAATTGGGTATTAAAACTACTGATTTTTCAGAGATTTTGAAACGGTCATCACTGTTTTATATGGATAAAGTAGCTTTCCCGTAAAGATAGGGAAATGTGTTTTAGTTGAGGAATATTTTTGGTCTTGAACAGGAAAACATGTTGTTTAGTCATTTTTTATGCTTTTAGTTATTCAACTGTAATCTCCAAGAAATGAGAATTTATATTTGTTAGAATAATTTCTTTATATAGAAATTTCAACGGTCACGTGGATGAGTGAATATGAGTCCAATACTGTGATGCGCTCATAGTGCAAGCAGACTGAGGTTGGTTGCTGTCCAGAATTGAAGAGGAGAATTTGCCACTATAGATGCAAAATTTTAGCTGCAATAAGCTGAAGCAATCCTTAAACAAGGAGAAAATTTCCTTTTATATCCTGCTTGAAATACAAATGCTGAGGCACTTGGCAACACCAGAGGGCGGTGTTGGGTCATCCAAGCTCCACTTATGAAGAGGCTTCAAAAGCGGGATTTTACTCAGGTCTTAGGAAACTAACACATGTATTCAGATAAAATACACCTTAGAATATATATACTATATAATCTAAAGCATGGGTACAGAGTCTCAGTATATGCATAGCATTTTCATGCGAGAGGAAAAAATGGTTAACTCTATGAACTATTTAGCTCAACATTATTCCTCCTGTCTTCCTCAGTGTTCTCTATCTCAATGATTTATTTTCTCTTTTTTAAATTGGCCACCCAAAAAATGTATTAATAAATAAATATTATAGTATGTATGATGATTCCATTCCTTATATGAATATTCATTTCTCCAAATGAAATCATTCAGCTCCCCTGATACTTCAGTGGATTTTATTTCTTGATGCTTATTCTGATCTCTAAACTTTCTGTAATGTATAAAATATTTATTCAGAGGTAATTGAAGTTAGAAGGTTATGCAATATTATCATTTCCCATTTAATTACCAGATAGGTATAGCTATTTTCATCAGTAGTCTTTATAACTGAGCTTTGTTTCTGCAATCTTAAGACAAGATAGAGGTTCCTACAAAAGTTCTTTTTAAAAGAGATTCTAAAATAGAGAGAAACTTTTTTGATTATTCTTGTCATTATCTTAAGTTTTGTTTAGTAGTGATATACTATGGTAGCCATCTGGTACATTTTGGTTGCCTTCTATTCTGTTACAATTATACCACTTTACCAGCTGACAATAGATTAATATATCTTTTATCCATTTAACCTCATTGGTTTTACCTCCTCTTCTAACAGCTTATTGTATTCTCTGTTATTTCTTGTTGATTTTCTAAATTTTAATTTTTGGAATAGTTGAAATTGAAAAACCCTCATTACTAAGTAGTGGTTACACTTTACTTCTAATTGTCAAAGTGTAAATAGACTGCCTGACGCCATCCACCCTGATGAGCACCTATCATTAGTCCTCACGCTTCTCAACAACTACATCCTCTAGTTAGTTCCAGCTAATTTCTTTATTCAGTAACTCATAAATCTATTTTTATTTTGATTTCTTCTCTGTGGTTTCATTGAGATGTTATTACTAATTCTTAAAGTTGTTAGTAACAGTTTCTATTTATTTTTCATGTTTATATTGTAATTTTCATACTAAGAATGTCTGATGAGAGCCACTTCTTCAGTTATTTTCTCCACATCATTGTGACAGGGTGGCCGCAGAACAGGATGTTAACAAATTAAGGTCATTTCAAGGTTTTTCCAGGTCAGGTCGAGGATTTTTCAAGGTCAAAATACAGTTTTTGGTTTTTATTCAATTCTTCAATTGAAATTAATTCCAACAAAAACAAGGTACAACTTTCAAACTTTACCCAGACATTAATGTTCACGCGAATCAGCGACACAAATGGCGAGGGTTGTTTATGTACGAGGTTTCGGAGTTTTCGTGAAGGCAGTACTGGTGCCAGAATTTGAATGGGTGGTTTATTTCTGATTGAACCAGGATAACGAGTTGGATCAGGATTTTTCAAGGTTTTGCAAAAAATTCAAGGCGTTTTCATGGTTTTTCAAGGTCAGCAGAAATTCAAGGTTTTTTCAAGGTTCTCAAGGTTATAAGGTCCTGTGGCCAACCTGTTGTAAATTTGTATACAAACCAAAACCTACTCTTCCTTTCTCCTTTCAGTGATTCTCACTTGGACATGCTCTATTTCTAGCAGATATTTTATTCTCTCAATTGTGGTCTAGTGCATGTACGACATTCTTTGCTCATATATAATCAACTAAGAAAATGTATCTGCTAATTCACATCTTCTGCAAACTTCATCTTTATGTAATTTTTTTAGACTTCCTGGCCCTCAACCAGCTAATCAGACAACTTTTAAACCAGCACATACCTGTTTGAAATTCATCATTAAATATCTTTTACAATGATTTGTCTCTTTGGAAATGTATTGATTTTTTATGTTGTAAGTGACCACAAGATGTTATACCCTGGGATTGAGCAGGAAAGTAAATGTTTAGCCATTCATGCATGGCTGTAACAATACTGTAATGTATAATTTCCTAAACAAACTCGTTATGCATACAAAAGTGGGTCACCATAAATTTCTCTTGATATTTATCCCAACAGATAAAAATTATGAGACATTTTAAAAATTAAATAAAACTCTTTATTAAGGTCTTACATATATTATATTTAAAGCAAAACAAATTTTGAAATTTCAAAAGCCATTTTCTATTTACAATTCATTGCTCTCAATTTGCTCCCAAAATTAATTTGGTGGTCCCATTAGTAGTAATTGCAAAAGCAGAAATAAATTTACGTAATACATTTCCATGTAAAAGTCAAGAGAGTAATCCTAATGAATATTCAAATTCTGTAGCTCTTTTAGAGCAAATCAGCCAAATATTTGAGTAAATTGAACCTATTACAGGAATAAACTTAGATCAATACTTGTCAAAAAATACAAATTTCAAATATCAGTGATTTATATAGAACATGATTGTGATGTGATAACATTCTTAGTAAGCTCAAATGTCATGCACTAAGTTTTAATCGAAGAATGAATTAATTCTCTGCAGGTTTACAAGGTAGACAACCTAGCCATTTTAATTTTGCCACTTAAAACAGCACAGGCTTTACATCTACGAAGATCTTTCACTCCAAATCAGGATTTACCAGTACATGAAAAAGCAAACTTCATTTAAAACATACTTTACAAAGTATATTACCTATAGCACCATAAAAATTTAACCACCTTGTGACATATGCTGAAAAGCAAACATACAATTTGAATGCACACAATGTGATACGTGCAAATAATGTAGCACTAGTTCAGTTCATTGTTATCCTCAGTAACAACGTTCTACACACTGCAGTTTGGCTAAGGAAATATTACACAAGGAAAGCATTGAGGTTTTGTTCAAAGTAGTCTCTTTTAACAGTAAAATTTCATAAAAATATAAAACCAACAGCATTAAATGATTTTAATATAATTAGAGAGTTGAGCATGGTATTTTAAACTGACAGAGATATGACAGCACTTTTAAGTCTATGCAGATATGTTCTTAAAGTATGTTATTGCCTTCCAAATTCCAGAGTGTATCTCATTTCCTATTTCAGAAAGATGAGAATTTTGATGAAAGAGAAGCATTGGTATGACAAAAATCAAAATGTTCTATTACTGCTATAACTGTGAACACATTCTGAATAATGCAAAATCAGATAAAATAACAATTATTAATTCATAGAGCCTGATTCCTTTTTAAATAGTTGATGACTTCCAGTTCAAGCTCCTCATCTTCTAATATAGCCATTGATGATTTTGCTTTGCAAAGACGTTTTGAATAAATATCCCATGCAGTCTCCCAACATTTTTTATTTAATTTCAATGCATTTGTTAAGCATGAGGCCTCTGGAAAAAGTCCAACAAGTAGTCTGAAACATACAGAAAATAAGAGGTGAAAGTACTTCATTATATCAA
Organism: Sympetrum striolatum; assembly: GCA_947579665.1. Lineage (NCBI taxonomy): Eukaryota > Metazoa > Arthropoda > Insecta > Odonata > Libellulidae > Sympetrum > Sympetrum striolatum. The sequence goes on along the minus strand of OX388347.1, from coordinate 27,409,965 downwards.
GTTAAAAAAACTACATAAGTATAGTAGACTATTTCAATTCTCCTTTAAGTCAGAGAAGAATATTTAGATTCTTCGACAGCAAATCTGATTGCATCATCATTTTCCTTTGAATTTTAGATGCACCTTAGCCATATAAATTGTAAAAAAAGTGTAATTAAATTGATAAAAGTGATTCTATGGAGCATTTTCAGTCCCTCCTTTCTTTGGGAGCTGGAATTCAATAGATGAATGTAGAAACAGAGTTTGAGCCAGTTATTTTTTACAGAATAACTTAAAAGTCTTTATGGTTTTACATGGAATCATATTAGATTATTTCAAAGAAAAGATTATTAACTGAATGGTAAATGATGATGAAAATATCTCTTCATCTTGATTTCATATATAAGAAGAAGCTAATAGATGTTACATTTACATCAAATTTTCATTAATATAAAATTAATTCCTACCTTAGCGCTATTGATGAAATTAACTTAAGTGAATAATATTCGAGATAATTCAAATTGCCTCGACTGTAAATCATAAAATACAAGGTTTTTTCCCCTGAAATAATAACCAACCAAAATATAAGCCATAATGGGGTGATTTTTTCTGGATGTTCTTAATTTACTCCCTAGTTGAGATTGTTTGCTAGATAGACATATTTAATGATCAAATAATGAATGTATGAATAAACTTAAATAATATTATTGTCATCACTGCTTTATTTAAACAAGAGAATCATGAGTGTCTCTAAATGATCTAATTACTAACCTATATTTCCTCAGAGGAAATCAATCATTGACACTGAGCTTCATCATTCATAGCCTATATAGAGCTATTTTATTATGCTCAGTTAGAAAAAGGAGCATATGATTTGGATATCAGATTTTAATCATTTATAATATCTTAATGACTAACAAGGGAACCTAACACTCTGCATGGAAAGTATAACCGTAGATGAATATTTTTGTACAGCAAAGATTACAAGTATTATTCAGCAAAAAATCAACCAAGCATAAAAAGGCTGATTGTTGTCCCAGACTAATAATATACTTATGAACAGGAAAGTTACTTAGTGGCAAAAAATGAGTCACAAATTTTGCATAGACTGGAATTTGAACACGTGAACTCATAGCTTACCACTGGGAATGATACTCAGTACATCACTACTGAGGGGAAATTCTCAGGTCTTTTATAAATTGATAGAAGTTTGAAACTAGTGAATCTTGATACAGATTTTTAAATGCTCTTTACCGAGAAAATTGTTAGTGTTAGTAAAAACTATAATATAGTTGTTGTAATTATTCCCCAAAAAACCTGTCCTTTAAGTATTACAAAAGACCATTATATATATAAAAAGCAAAATCCGTCTGTCCGTCCCCTCTCTATCTCAGAAACTATTTGTCTTAGAGCTATGAGATAAACGGCATTGCATTTCTTATAAGCTGAAAGCCCCACAAAAACTATTCTCATCTCTATGAGGGCTCAGGTTTGAATCCAGGACTCCATGATACTTTTCCATAAGAAGTACATGTAAAGTTCATTTTTGTACCTTGCAGGCTTTGTTACTTTTACAGAATTAAATTGGAAATAATGGTAATAATAAGTCAAGAAAAGTACCAAACAATGGTAAATTAAATAAAGAATCTTATTATTGTCGTAAAATACACTTTTTGAATCGTAATTGTGAGAACTATGACAAAATAAACAAAAATTTTGCCGCAGTAAACAACCAGTCCCCCTGATGACCAAGGTGATTGTTGAATTTGATACATACATTTTCCCACAAGAATACACAGGGATTTTAAGTGCGTACTGAATTAATGGTAGGAACTAATGTCAGAATTAATGAAGAGGAGGTAATTTACTGAGATAAGTTATATATTTAGTCATCTATAATTAAATGTTGCATATTTATTAAAAAAACAAAATTAAGACCCATCATGCATGACAGGGGAGTTAACTAGTTTTACATTAAGTGTAAAATTTTCCTAGCAAAAACCTATTAGAGATTTCAACATTAAAAGTTAGTTTTATACAGGCTTTTCAGCAGATTTATCTATTTACAAAATATTTTTTATGATATATGATTCTAAGATGAAAAATAGTTCTGAAAATATTTATAATATATTTTTTTCCCTCAAATTAAATACTAACTTAGAGAATAGAAGCAATACTGCAATTTTGCCACTTCATCAATGGAAGAGCTTACTTACTCGAAGAGTGGAATGACTATATCATCCAGGAACTGAAGTTGTAGGAAAGGTATGCAAGCTTTCTCCCGATCCATCATCTCCGATGGCCGTCTTCCCATAGCTTTTTCAAGATCTCCTTGGGAGAAAAACTCCATGTAGATGAGTTCCTAAGAGGAACAGCAAAAAAAGGAATCAGGCTTCAGATTATATTTAGAAGATTTAATAATATTTATAATCATCATGAAAAGGAATTGATATTGTCTCTAACAAGTCAATTTTGCAAGAATAAGGATAGGACAGCAAGGATTACCAGTATATAAGGGTTGTTCCCAAAGAGTGGATTATTAAATCCAGAGAAAATATATAAATACATATCTTATACAAAATAGGTATGTATATTACGCTCTTAAATAACATGCTTTCAACTATAAAAAAACCTACCAATGAATCTAGAAAGTGCATTTTCTCTAATGGGTTGGTATAGTCTATTATTACATTATAACAATTCATGGTATACTATTTACCAAAGGAGTTTTAATGGAAAACATCAAATAAAATGTAATAAATGATGTATGAACAATAAAATGTTGGTCACCCCTGAAATAGTTTAACCATACTGAAAATGATAGGTATTTCCTTAGCAACAATGGAAAATGCTTAATCTAATTACATTGCATTGACACTCTTTTTCCTATGTTTACTCTATATTTAATTCTCACACTGTGAATTTCTACAGGAAACTATTCCTTGATGACTGAATGGTGAACAAAACATGAGTATACAAAATATGAAAGAACAAATGCCAAAAGCGTGCAACAATGAGGAAGTTGTACATTTCTTCCTGAATAAGGGATGTGTGAACAATTATGTACAGAGATGATCAAAATGAGCTTTGACTTAGCATGATGAAGCATGCATCTATAAATTCAAGGTTAACAAGAAGTGAAAATCATCTGCCCAGAAAGTGGGAGACCTGGGTGCATATCCCAGGCGCATCACTATTTTCCATTCCTTGTTTAATTTATGTAAAAATTGATTTCCTTTAGGAACGAAGTGTATGGTTATGATAAATTACATCTTTCTATCTAGACTTCAGGGAAAATATATACTGAATTTTGCTAAAAAGCTTTATGTGGAATTCTGGATAAAATAAAAACATTTTTTATAACGACATGGAATTATTACAAAGTGTTTTTATTCCATATGTATAAGGAAGAAAAGCTAGTTTGTAAAGAGTTAGAAGTGAAAATTGAATTAGGTAATTCATAAATGGCCATTATATTTATAGTCTAAATTATGGGATTAATTTTCTACATTGAGGGAACACAAATAGCCATAGTTTCAGAAACAAAAGGGATTCAAATAGAACATCTGAATATTCAGCAGAGAAGAACCGTGAATTGTATGGCTGCGAAATTTTCCACAAATGTGAATAAATCAGATGCTACTGAAAATCTTCTCAAGATGATACCTCCAGTATCTAAATGAATAGCATTTTATATAAAAAGCTATTTATGGACAAAAAAGCTTTTGTAGTGCAGAGTAAAAATACTTCTTTATGAGGGGATGCTTTCTATTTTGCTGGCAAGCAAAAGAATTTGCTAAAGAAAGTATCAAGCTACGATATAAGACGATATCGGAATGACTGACGGGCAAGATAGATGGTAGAGGTATTTCAGGTTTCCAAAATTTAAAAATAAATATTTTTTAAAGGGCAAAAACTGGAAAGGGAGGATAAGAAAAGTGTTTATGTTATAAAATACTAATAATTGCACCTTTATATTGTTACTTACTTTGATGGGACCACTGGGGATTTTTATGAATAGTCACACTAATGGAATATGCTTTACAGCAGTGTTAGAGCAATTATTATTATCTGTGAAGTATCTATTATGCAAGAAAAATGTACTCTTTGTTAAGGAAGAATTGCGCTCCCAAATATTCCAAACACAAGAGAAAAACAATTCTGAACACATCTACCGAAGCCCCTGCACAAAGATGCCCACCACTGAACTTGAGGACAGAATCTACATCAATGATGAGACTAGACATAATTGAACGTCCTCAATAACATAGAGGTTGTGAGCACTTCCAGTTTATGAAGCATCTGAGGCTGGAATAACTATCGAGAGGATAGTGTCTTCAGAACAAAGTGGATGTTTTTTAGGTTTGAACAAGGGGATGATTGCATTTGGTCAATCCAGACTAAATGGTGGAAGAAATTTACCTGAGCTAATGAGGGAGATGCCAAGGGTACCTGGGAAAGATTGCGCAGAAAGATCAGGAATTAAGAAAGAAAATAAGAAGAATGTATTATGGTCAAGTGGATATGAAATAAAGATTATGCTTTATGAAATTGCTAGTCACTTTATCAATTGGGTTGTATTGGATAGGAAGAATATGGCAGACTCAAAAGTCACAACCTAACTTAACAGAAAATCAATATTGCAGTTAAACAGTAATGACATGGAATCAGGATGAAAAGAGAAATAAAGTAAAGATTAGATGGGATGTGATAATATTTGAGAAAGTAAACATGCTATTCAAGATAATCTTTGAGAGTGCCAATAAATTATGTCATATAGATGAATTGAAGAAAACATTATGAACAAAATTTTCACAACTAATTCTATTTGAGTGAATGTGTAACTACCACCTTCTTTCTAGCACTTGAATTGTGCTCAAGTATTAGAGTTCTTATAATGAAACCTGAAACACTTCTACAGTCATTGTTGGCCCTTTCTGATGCTGACTTTTTTATCATCGAAAACTTTCTCCAGTAGAAAGTTACACAAGTTTCGAATGAAAATCGTACAAATTTATACATATATAAGTTGTGCAACATATACATTGCAAATATTTGATTTAAATACAATAAAAGGCAATTCATTTTCATTTAGAGGAGAGGTTACTAATAGGATATAATTAATATTTCTTCTCTTTCTATGTAAAAAGTAACCATTAAAGGGAACAACATATCCTTAACAATGTTATTAAAAATTAAAGGAAAAGAAGATCAAATTTAATTCATGTTTAAGCAATTGCAAATTTAATAAGATAATTTATTTTGTTCCACAATTGAAATGTGATCCTGACCACATAGCTGAAAGTATTAGCAATGTGGTAGGTACAAAAAAATGATGACAAGATTTTTTAAGCAATCTTTTTATGCAACAACAAATATTACTGGAACTAGAGTGACAAATGTTTGAGGTATATTAGAGAGGAATATCATGCCAAAGTAATGTTTGTGGGTATGATAAACTGTGGGGTATGAGGGACATTATGTTGTCAATTATAATTAAAATAACTTACTGTTAGAGTAAAATAAAGAAATAAAGGTAACCTAATTATGTTACTATGACGAAAATTTCACCAAGGAAAATAAAAATTTTACTAAAATAAACCAAAATATTAAAAAAATCAGATAAATTTATCATTATGAAAAGGACTGAAATTAATGCTAGCAAATTAAGTATTTGGGATGTAAATTTTTCAAGCCAGGGTACTGTTGTTAGCAAGATATCACTGTGTTCTAAATCTCACTAACTTTAGCTTTTACCTACTTTGTGTATAATAATCTTTAATACTTTGAATTTCATTTCATTTTGCTTTATAAAATGTCATTGCAAAAATAATTTCATCAGAAACTACAAATGAAAGGAGAAATGTGTTTCTTATCGCAGAACTCACAATGTCATACAATTCCAGCAAGAGTATTGAAGATTTTTACTCACAGCAATTTTCTTTGAAATGGACCAGTGTTTTGTTTGGTCACTTAGGTCGCAGCAAGACATCAGCAGGGACAACAACAGGGCTCTGTGCTGCTCACAAGAGCTATCAAACCCATCCGTAATAAGCTTCTTCTGATCGTGAAATATTCTCAAGTGCTGAGCTAAATCAGTAGCTGCAAATCAAAGACAACAGTTGAAAATTGATGAAAATCTAATTATTTACATAAAAATATCGGAAATAATTTCTTACCTAGAATTAAATGCCTTAACAAGTCCAGGCACTTCTTATATTCATCCTTGGGAAGGCTTTCAAAGATATTACACCTGTCTGTGTTCAAAATACACATGGCTTGAGAAAAGTGATGTCTCTGAAAATGATGATGTACTTTATGAAAAGCTGGCACTAAATATTGAATGAATCATTTCTCAAGATATCACCAGTGGATAGTAACCTCCATAACAGACCCTTCAGAGCTGTACAGCCCAGCAAGAACAGAATCTGAAGCAAGTTGAAATGAATTAGTCGTTCCCCTGTGATCCAAGTCATGGCATATGCAGGCAACAATTAGCACCAATCCCTCCAGTTCCCTAAAATAAAGAAATATCTAGGAAAAATCTAAATATTGCTAAAAAATAGATTCATTTCAATCAGACTTACGTTATGTGCCCCCTTTCCATAAGCTTGAGATTTTTTAACAAAAGGTAAGCAAAGTGAGCAACAGAAAAAGCATGCATCCAATTGTGATATGGAGGATCCCTGTAGCCTTTCTTTACGTACAAAATAAACCTGGAATAAGCATCATTAATATTAGTAATGCGATATTTACTGGCCAATTATTTCAGAGTAAAACTAACAAGAAAAAGCTACGAAAAACATGAGTAAACACAACAAAATATGTTCAGAAAGAATGAGCTGAATTGTTTGTTTTTGTAAAAGTATTGAAGAATTTAAGCATGACAAATACTTTGAAGTTATTAAAAAATAGCAATGAGAATTGTCTGAACAAATTAAACATAACTTAACAAAATTAATTTAATTTGGAAACATTATTAGTGACACCAAGAGCATTTTAAGTTAGAGCAATATTGCCACTATTACAGCAAAGTTTTTGAAATATGTATCTCTTTGAATGTGAAACTAGAAGAGAAATCATAGTAATGTAATGTAAATAAAATAAATTGGAACAATCTCTAAATAACCCTCTAGCTCAATAACATTTAAAATGAAATGAAAATAATGCTAACTATATATTAGGCATAGCAAAGTAAATAACAGTAACAAAGTGTTTACAGTCTCAACAGAAAACTATACACACAAAATGTATCCTACACAATTCTGTTAATTTAGCTTAGTTTGCTATGTATTGTATATAAAAGTTAAATTTTAATAGACATTCAATTATTACAGTAATATTTACCCAGAACTAAGTTCCAGAAATATTTTTGGGCCAAACTTGACACATCTTTTAATAATGGATATCTGTTTTAGGTGTTTAAACTAATCCACTTCACTTAACATAACAAGGTGAAACCCTCAACTCAATAACATAGTGGTTGTGAGAACTTCCAGTCTACATCTCATTGTTTATATGAAGTTTTATTATTAATGCTCCCAGCTCAGGCATGTTTCAATCTTAAGCTGGTTCTGTCTTTGACAGGTTTTGCTGAATACAAGTTATTACTATTTCTTATTGTTAGAGGAGAGAATGATGGAAAATAATGTTTGTTAAATAACATCTTTAACCAGCCTTCAATTGCATTTGATTGACTTACGTATTGCAATCTAATTCCAGAACTTCTGGAATTTATGAAGTATGAATCTTATGGTCTTATTAGTCTTATCATGACAAAAACAGGAAGATTAGTGCAATGAATTAAATGCAATAAAAATGAAAATAATAAGGATAGTTTTAATCAGCCCTAATCCAAAAGAGCAGAATCCGTTTCCTGTCCTTAATTTCTAAAAGGTATGCAATTAACTGAATAAATTTAAGCTTTATTCATTTTTACTTGAAATTTGATTACAAATATCATGACTATATATCACAAGTTTCTTTTTTGTAGTAATTGTTACTCTAGTTTAAATACTCCTTTTTAATATTTTCAATCAAATGAAACCTTTAGTTAAGCCAAGCTTACTTAGCATCTCTCATAACTTTTTGATCACATATCTTATTCCTGAGAACTATTTTTGCATTTTCATTTTTACTGAGAAATAGATCCTTCACATGCTTCATAAACTTTTGAACGTTTTTCTTGGACAACAAAAATTTGAATGACAGCCATTCCCAACAATTTATTGAATTTATTTACAGAGCTGTTGAGATGAAATATTATGAATAGGTACTTTGCTTTCAATGTGGATTGTCACCTACCAAATTTTGTAATAAAGATATTGGAACCACCAGGAAATGCATAAAAGTCACCTGATCTGAATCTCCATTACCTGGCCAGAGTTTCTCTTTTTATTCTCCATCGCTGAACTAAACCAAGGTCTTCAAACATAAACATCAGAATTCTTGATGTGTCTCTTTCCTCCAGAGATCTAGGAGCAAAATTAAACTCGGCTAGCTCTGGCCCTGGAGTAGGCACTGTGTGCTCAAAGAGTCGTTCAACATCATCATCATTTACCTTAAATCCAAAACATTGATTCATCAGAAATATGCCCTAGAGGTGCGTAACCCAATACAAAGTGGTCAATAAAGATACTTCTTGAGTCAAGTATGCAGGCTACTGAGGGAGCACACCAAAGGGGGGTAACTTTCACTGTTACCCTATTGATACTTTGATCAGACCTGATTCAGAAGGCATTCCTGGCTTTTCCAAAGAAACAGTTCCCCTGATTATGGGTTTTCAGCAGCCTGCACATATGGCTGAAGGAGTCTTTTCACACTCAACTCCTTCACTCCACAACTACATAAGAAATGCACTTACCTTCATATGATACATCATCAGCTCGTTGGATAATTTACTCCTGGACTGAGCATCTTGAACTCTTTTCAGCATTAGGCTGTGTGCAATACTTATGGCACAATAAACACTAAATGCCAAAGCAATTTCTTCATCGAAAGCTGTAAAATGCACCCCATTAATTTTGTTACACAACTGTGCAACTCCGATAACTTGTTTCTCATTCTTAATTGGGATGCAAAGTATATTTCTGAAAGTAATAACATTCAATTTCTATACATGAAGAGTCTCAATGAAAACGTTGAACTGCCATTTCTCTGTTCGGTGTGAAGGAGATGTTTTTAATTTTTGGATGTCAGAACTCACCTCGTTTTAAAACCAGTATTTTCATCTATGCCCTTATAAAAAAGAGGATGAGAGTAAGCATCATGAATATTCAGAAGTTCGCCAGTCATTGCCACATGTCCAGCTATTCCTTGATTTTTTGCAATCCTTACCTCAGGGGCATTCTATAAATAAATGGTATTCCTTTAAGGAATGAAACAAAATAAGTAGAATTCATATGTGGTAATAAGACCAGAAATTAATAGAAATAAAATGATACAAAATTAAACTCTATGGATAATATAAAATTATAAATTAAATAAAATACTGATGAAAGCATGTGGAAATGGTTTGAGACAAATCATAAAAATGCACAACTCGTACTACAGTTAAAAAAAAGACTCGACCAACAGAATTTATGAAGAAATCTATTTCAAAAATATCGACAGTGAAATTAAATGTTTTTAATCAGAAGAAATAAATGGAGACAGGAGTAAATGAATAGAGCAGAACAAAAGGTTTCCCAAGTATTAAGCTTAAAGCTCATGAGGAGGTGTTTGAATTCTTTCATGGCATAAAGATTTCAAATGTGATACTAACTTCATTTGATGGATCAGCAGGCATTCCATCAAACACTTCAGCCACAAGTTCATCTCGCTCCTCATCCAACAAGAACAGTGAACATCTTTCTGCTTTTGTTAACTTTCTAGCTTCCATCATTATTTCTCTCAGGAGGTCAGCTATATTACCTGTGATATAATGCAAAACAAAAAGCAGTGAAAGGAATTGTAAACAGAGAATGTAAAAAAAAGGAAGGAAAAACTAAGCACTATCAAATCGATTCCTGAAGTATTTCACTTAGAGAACAATTTACTGGATATCCAAATGTAAAAGAATAGCTCATGGAGGGATTTCAGAGAGAAATGGGAATGCAAAGGTAACTTCTAAGTGACCATGATGAACTATAAATACACACAGAATTTTCATGTCTGACAAGCCCAATGATAACTTCAAGTAAAAAAGAAATAAAACTTTTTGACCTGAAATCTAACCATATAATGTACGTTAAGTAGTACTTAATTAGAGGTTAAGTACTACATAGAATTTATCACATGGCTTCTCCAAAAAGGTCTAAAATAAAATCTTGTTTTGAATTACAGTTGCGTAGTGCCTTCCAACTTGCCAGTCAAACTGTCACCATTGACAGAAAACATAAACTAGGGTGCTATTTCTTGAATATACCTCTTTGAACATAATAGTCACTGAACACCTAATTGCCAAAGTTGGGAACTAACTAAGATGAGAATTTTAAATAACACATGTTGTTCATTTCTGCTCCAACTTTTCACAACTTGATTAATCCTGGTCCATCAACCATCATCAAACACATTCTGGAGTAAATGTGGCACTTTCACCTTTCAACTAACAACACTCTTGAAAAAAAAAATCTTCCACAAAATGAGAAGAGAACTCACTTAAGTGGGTGAATAAATTCCTTGCAACTGTCAAAAGAGACTGACACTGTATTCGCAATCTTCTCTCTTCTTCATATGCCAATGTATTCAGAAGAATTCCATGAGTGTGCCTAAAATATAAAAGGCATCAAATTAGCTTTACATTTCAGATATAGCCTACATGAAAAAAATCAAAATTAAATACAAATAAGATTCTTACTGAAAGCATTCTTCTATCAGTTTAATGTGTCTATGAGTTGATTCCTCTTCCACTTCATAATTTGCTAGATATGCAACGATTGTGGGTTGACCTATGTGAGAATGGTCTATAGGGACGGCAAGGAAGGTTTCAGGTGGGAGCTCCAGAACACCTTCCAGTTCTTCTTTCTGGCTTTGATCCAAATCATCAATATTTATATTGCAATTCCTTATAAGAGGAAGGGCCAAAACATGACTATTGGCCTGGAAGAAAAGAAACTTGAATACAATATGAACTAATCTACCAATATAAATCTTAAACGCTAGCAATTTCAGAACCAAAATACTGATTAAAAGTAAATACAAAATTAATTAAGGTAATTATTTACTTCAATCTTGGAAGTTTGTAGTGGTTTTACATTCTACACGTAGAAGTACCTCATTAATAAAAGAAGAACTAACCGAAAATCTTTTTTCATCCTCTAACAAGCGGTCTCCAAGCACTTGTATCACCAGTTCTTGAGTTTCTGATAAAACAGGCGCTAAAAACGCTAGAGTCGATCCTGTTTCTTGCATTAACTAAATAAATACATATTCGTTAAAAATTGAAAAAAACTCATTTTCAGTAGATTTTCAGACTTAGAGATAATTTTACTTACATATGTATTCACTTTTACTTGCAGATCAGAAAAGTTTTTATCATGTAATGTCGAACATAATTGCAAAAGTTTTATTTGGTCACTAGCCATTGTTGAATATTTTCTTAAGTTTTACGATTACTTTGATATTTACAGAGCACGAGTTTCATGGGTGAACTGGAAACATTCTATTCCTTTTCCAATCCATTGATGCTGGGGCACTTATCTACCCTAAAATAAATAAACAATAATATCACCACATTGGATAGCAATGTTTCGCGAAACTATTATTTAAACAAACATAAGCACTCGAAACCATAGATTCACTCAGAGGAAGGAATATTTATTTCAGTTCAAATTCAGATCTTATTTTAGAAGTTTTTCAAAAGTTGATAACACAAATCTTCGATAATACAAACTTGTAAGAAATGAAAGAACCGCACGAAAACGGTTGGAACTTTTTTAAAAGTTAATAACAATTACTATTTTCTTGAACTAATTGTCCAAAATCGTATATTTTAAAGGTCTTAATGATTTTATTCTTTCTGCATTTCAGAGCAAACTCTGCGGAACTCGAGTTGTACTCACCGCGTTTTGAAACTAGCCGTCGCGTCACGGTGTGAGGCGTGCCGGAATATAGCTATGATAGGGAGCTAGAAGAGGCAACTTGATTCTTCACTCACGTCTTCTTTCTGAAAGGAGTCCTACACTAAATTAGGACCGTGAAATCCATAAGTGATACCGCACACGTACGATAGTCTCAGCAGCACACTGCGGACGATCATCAGGTGCGACACAGCACTTCAACACAGCAGACGATTGCGACGAAGCGACGCGCGCGGACTGGCAGCAGAGCACGGATCAGTGTGGGGCGCACCAATAGCAATCGATCCACCGCGACTCTCCATTACGCAACTGAACTCCGCAGCTCCAAATTTGAGTGGATGCGCATGCAATCTATTGCTAAAAATGATCTGATATTGCTGTTCACGCAACTCAGGACGAAGTTAACGGCTCTATTTATTGACCGAGTAGCCTCAGATACCCAGAGCGAAGTAATAACATTTGAAAACTCCATTAGATTTTATTAATTAAGTTTTGCTCCCATAGATACGTATTCTACTTGAAAAGGCTGTACTACTTTATTTTTGAGTTATTTGAAATCGAGAAAAGTTTAATCTTAACCATTAATACATCGAGATATTATTATTATTATTACAGATATTATTATCGAAGGAATCATTAAAAAAATTAAATCATATATATTGATGTAGTTCTGTGATAAAAGGTTTTTATTTAATGGCCTAATCTGATATCTCTCAAAAGAGGAGAAAATATTTTATTTCTTCTTTTATGATGTAATTTGTAGAAACTAAGAATATTCGAAAGGTCGTAAATTATGATTCACTAGTTAAATACTGTCTAAATCGTTCTAAAAAATCCTTTTGATACTTCAAATGAATCTGAATGTCAACAGAATCAAATAGCTAAGGAAATAAGCAAACACGGGATATAGAATTAACTCATTAACACTTTCTTATAGTCTCTAATTGAAGTAGTATCATGGTAAAACAAAATAAGCGACTGATGAAAATTGAAAACATGTGGGAAGTTCGTATAATAACTTCAGTTGGATTCGCAAGACAGATGGCATGAAAATGGGGGTAAAACCAACATTGAGCATCGATGGAAATCCAGAGAATGGCTCCTCGGAAGTTTCCAGACGAGATTTTCCATCGTTTTTTAGTTATAAAGATGCCAGGAAGTTAGAAGGTAATTACGAGGGAGATTTGGCGATCATCCAGTTGAGCTTAGACGGACAAATCTTTGAAATCTAATGATTGTACGGAGAATGATACCCACTGAACGAAACTTTTGGCACGAAAAACAGAAAATAGATAACCAGGGTTAAGAAAATAAACTCCTATTTCGGAACCTTCTTTTTGGAAGATTTGCGTGGAAATACAACACCCGAGCGTAGTCAACAAAGTCAAACAGCCCACAAAACCACTACCTCGCCAACATAAACAGATATTTCAAAAAAATAGATTTTTCTGCCAACCGAGATACATTTTGATATCACGGATCAATTCTTTAATTTATATACAGTGTCTAGTTGAAGTAAGTGTCTAGCCGAGCTTGGGGCTAAATCCGAATCTCTAAACTGAAACGAAAACTAAGCCCAAAATCTCTCAAATCCGCCGAAAGTCTTAGTCATGGAAAAAGTTGATTTGTAACGCAGGAGTTTACGAAACTTTGGTGGCGAACGTCACCAAAGGAACTGATTCAGGTTTTAAATGATACGATGATATCAAGATTTTAATCTAGAGAGCTGCTCACTGATAGAATTGACTCTTGATAAAAGTCTTCTATAAATCTGGCGAAGATAACACGTTTAATCATCATAGAAAGTGAAATCGCCTCATATACGCAATTGAAAACTTTAAAGCGCTCATTTCTTATGGGCATACTTTAAATAGTATGGGTAGAAAACTTCTTTACACCATAAATAATCGTAAACGATTATTTAGATATTACCTAAAATCAATTATATAGTGTAATCGACCGTTAGAAATATCATTCATCGACATGAGAATTAAAAATTAGGAAAATTCGTGAAACCTCTCAGTTACAAACTAAGAGCTACTGCAGGCATTCCATTTTTTAGGAGTCTTTTGATTTTTAATCTGAATGGATATTCATCTTCGTAATACCGTAAATACTATGTGGAGAGCTAATTAAAACATACTCTGGGATACAATGTCATTGGAGTAATTTATTCTCCATCGACAAATCAGAATTCCATTCCTTTTGAGGAAATGCGATACATGGTAATTTAAAATAATTGACCATGTAGATAATTCGAAGTCGATGATGGATAACAAGAGCACAATAACAACGAGGGTAACACATAAAAATTGAAATAAAACACTCTCTAGTATAAGATAAGTCTTTATGTACATCAATTATGTACAAGAGGAAGTATTTTGAGGTGAAGACCTCATGAACAAATTTGATTCTCACTGTGAGAATCTTCAGCACTTTTCTCGGTGGAAAAGCAAATTATAAAAAAGTGACTTCAACGATTCCCACCTAGGGAGGAAATAACACCAAAACTATCGACATTTTTCACTTTCAGCTCTTATCTTATAAACTGCAAAATTATTTAAATTTAATACTGCAGAATCGGTTAATTCATAGTGTATTTGTTAGAAAAATGTCTTCTTTCACGACTTTTCGACGACAGTTGAAATTGTTTATTTGTACACTGTAAAACGTTGGCACAGAAAATGGCCGATGGCCGCAAAAGCGATGCTTCACGTGGGGGAAAAGAGACGAGGGAATGCAGAGAGGAAGATTTCCATGGATTGCACTTGAGCGTAATACGTTCTGTTAATTAAGACCCAATAACAGATTCACAATTTTTTTAGTCTCTTGTTCAGTCAGTCTCTCAGTCAGTAAATTACTTTCGTCGAAAGAGACTCAAAGAGAGAATAATTTAGCAAGATAATTATTAAAATTCTACCACCTCTTCAGGTAAATTTTTCTCGTGATGCTTGCTTTTTTATTGCCATTCGGGTATGAAGATATAGTTAAACCCAACATCAATCTACCAAAAATACATCTTTGTAAGGAAGAATATGAAATTTGCAAATATTTTGGCAATAAAAAATCCCGAATATGGTCAAATAACAGTAATATGAAAAAATCAAACAAGCTCCAAAATAGTGTACGGGACAAGTTTCAACGAAAGCAATTTGTGGTGACTGCGAGACCATTTCACATGCGAAGATTTAAATCGAAATTGGCAGAACATTTTACGCTTCACAGGCACACACTCCTTTTCATGCAAAATCCAGCAGTCTTCGGCGTTTCTGTTGTACATGGTGTGAACTCGTTTTACACGGAAAGTCCAATAATATCTATAAAATGGCGCCAGCGAGGCGGATTAACTTCAGTGGCGTGGTGATTGATTGACTCCCTAGCAATGTCCACCACCACGGCCACTACTTTTGCTACGTGGAATTTCCCATGGAATTTGCGTTGGCGTCGGACCTCGCCGGTCGACTGGACCTGCTCGTCGCGGAGCCCGGTTGATTGCCCGACGACTGACCACGGGTCGGACTAGGAGTCTTATCATGCTCCACATCTTCTCCCATCAACTGACGGTACTTCTTCGCAATCGCCTCCCAGTCGGCCACGTTCTCTATCCTTTGGCTGTTGTTGAAGCTCAGCTGAGAGCCAAGAGGGCTCAGGTGAACCACGCTGAGTCCGACAGAATCTGCGGACAAATTGAATTACATATTAAAATGTTGCAATGCACTAGGAGAAAAAGAAGAATGTTGTAATGACCACAGAGCGGGAAAAGCCTTACGTTATGTAAAATAATGATTTTTTTTAACAATCTATATATTTGTTACCGATGTTCGAAATTAATATGTTTAAAATTATCCTCCTCTCCATTTATTTATAAATTAAACTATAAAAATGCGACGAATTATTCCTCTAATTTATTTGCTTATGGCTTTTAAATATATGGTACATATACTTTATGTGCAATTTATTGTAAATGAGCATCATGTATACATATTAGGTGATGTCAAGAAAATGAAATATGCACTGCAATATATTTCGGCATTTGAGATATGTTTTATACTATATGCACAAGAAAGACCACTTGTGCACTACCTATGTATAATTCTTACGTAAGGTATTGTATAATGAGAATTCTCTTCAATAGTTAATACCAAAGAGGTATTATATGTCATTCTCACGGCCTAATTTTATTACAGTTTTTTATCTTTTACTCATTAATTCCCTTTATTATCCGTAATATCTCAATTAATGGGTTCTTTAATCATAAATTAATTATTCATAAATCAGTAATTAGTCCTGTTAAATATATGGGCCTTAAAAAACATAGTTTTTAAATAATAGTAGAGTATACTCATGGAGATTTAACTAACCCTCCTCCTAATGGAGGTTTGCTACTAATTTACAAAAGAAGATTATTGCTTAGATACTCTCAAAGAAATGGAAAGAATTTTTTTCTCAGTTTATCTATCTTCAGGTGCTTCAATGCTAAGCAAATGATGCTATCTCATTCTACTATGTAAGGCACACAATCTTTCACGCATGTGATAACATTCCTTCACATGATTCGAAGTCAAAGATAAGGCAGTTGGAGGAAACTGTTACAGTGAGTGATAAAATATTTACCTTTGGGTGCAACCTGTCCTTTCTTAACTTTGGAGAGCCACTTGGCACCCATTTTGGTCCTCGCGCTTGATCTAGATCGCTGCTGAAGACCCATCATTTGAACCAAACTTGGTCGCTTTCGATGAACCACTGCAATTCGAAGAAAAATATTACATCAATACGGAGGATAAGATTGACGAATTCTTGGAGAAATTCGCTTATTCATTAACACCAATCCCAAAAAGGTCATCAAACAAGTTTTCATTTCGCATACTACTACATCCGTTAAATCAGATGCAAGGGTAATAATTAATGTTTTATGTATCACGTTGATAGTTATAACATTAGTGAATTACTTGATAATAATGAAATGAGTTTTATATTCTATTTAGCGCAAAGGTTTGTCTTGAATTATGTAGTTGTAAAATTATTAAGCACTGCAATTCACTCATTGCTTGATCATGCTTCTTAACCGTATGTTGGTCATCATAACAGTCAAATTGACCAGAATGTAATCCATCGCAGAAATAAAGAGTAAGTATATTAATAAGTTCGAGCATAATTATCATCATTAGTAAAATTCGATGTGGAGATTTAATTAAAATATATTCAAGAAAAATAAGGCAAATAAAGGAACCATTAATTTGAGTATGTTGAAGTAACATATGAAGCAAAAATGAGATGTTGAGGTCGAAGCTACTAGAAGTTTTACGTATAGAATATTACGAGGTTAGTCACACTTGCAGCCAAATCACAGGGAAAAGTTTTCGATATAAATGAATAAGTTCCTTACACTTACAAGCGGAATTAGGTGAGCTTGGCTTTAGTTATTCATAAGCATATTTATTCTTCCTTTACTTGTGTATCAGGCTAACTGGATCAGATGTAAAGCCGCTAAATTTGCGATATTTGTAGAAGAAAAGGCGAAGCTAATATTGCCTCTTGCGTCTGTATTTGAGTACATGGCCAACGAAAGTAAAAAGAATATTTTTGACTCTGTTCGTTTAGTTTGATTTATCAGTCCGACATTGAAGTGTTATACTTGAATTTGTATGGGGGAAAAACAAGTGTTATAGAGAGGGACTTGAATAAAAATGAAATTGAAACAATAAAAAAATTCAACAATTGAAAATCTATAAGAAGACATTCATTACTAGACATCGTCTTACTTAGTTAGACACGTAAAAATACCAAATTTAGAATTATGCGTTGAAAATTAGGACTCTAGCTTATTTCAATTTTGAATTCACAAAACTTTGTCAATGAAGGCAGGAGGTTATGAATGGCTGCTGAAATTAGTACACCTGCAATCTAAAATAATACTGATTGCAATGGTTGCGTTAAAAGTGTTTGTTGTGAAAAATTAGAATCCAGTGATACACAGACTTGAGATGTCTGCAGAAAATGTATAATTATTCCCCACTAGATTATTTTGCGTGAAACATGAGGAAATATTAATATCTGAGTTGATGTGCACTAGTTTTACGTTACTGTCACTTGCTACAAACAAAAAGTCGACGATATTAGAGATCGGAAACTTTCTTACACATTGTTTCCAATTTGAAGGAATAACTTTGTTAGCTTAAGAGTATTAATAGAAGGCAAAGCGATTACTTCGTTGGGAAACCCAATAAATTTTCTTTTGTCATAGACGATTAAAGTTTACCAAGAAAGATGTTTTAGCGAGCACGTATCTTGAAATGCATGTCTCATTTGTTTTTGAGCTTCCTCTCGTTAGTGCGTCTCCGAGAGAAATTGTGGGATTTGCTCTTCACTAAGCGGAAGCGAGATGAACGCGGAAATGGAACGATAAAAATTAATGATATAATGTTAAGAAACTCGACAAACAGGAAAGTTTATCGTTTTGCTTCCGATTTAGATAAGGCGAAGACAGTTTCTTTACGGAGGGAAAATACATGTAAATAAGCCGTGCGTGGATGGTCAAAACATGTATTGAAATTATCTGTTGCAGTAAAGCGACATCGACTCCATGAGTGACTGAAAAACAAGATAATTTACCTTTCTGATGACATGTTCTGAGGAAGTACATCAACCAAGTCGTCACTAAATTGAGGGGAGAAGGAGTAGTTGTTGTTCTATGCATATTTCTGATCAATTTCGCCAGTCCATACTTCCACTCCACGTCTGATTGAGCCTTTAATGGAAAAATTAGAATTTTAGCTGAACGTAACATCATTATTTTAAAGATAATATGATAATTATTTCCTTGAATATCGAATCTTGATATTCAAGGAATTTTCCTTGAATCGAATTTCCCCGAATATCTAATATTTGGACTCGCTTCGTAAAAATCAGTGGTGCTTAAGCTAAGAACCGCGAAGATACTATATGCGGGAAACATAATTGACCTTTAAACTATTATGGATTTTAGCATTTCCACAATTTGTCATGATATTTTGCTCTCCTTCGCTTGGTGAAATCCAAAGGAGAAATTAATGGACAGTAAGGAAATGGAAATTAAGGCGTGATAAGATCAAAGAATGTAAGAATTAGAAAAAGATAGAAGTTATTGAAGTTCACACACGTGACTACTGGCGATAAAAACCAAAAGTTGTTTTGTTGTTAGTTTGTAAACCACTGATATATGATAGGTAGACATTTTTAGTTTTGAAGGTTTATTATGAGCGTATCATATGGCATGAGCGTATACAGCCCCAATGACCTGATTTATCGTAATTATTATGACAATCACCACAAGTAGATAAATCATCAGGAGTCGTTTTATACACATTTCTCCGTGAATATATACATATAGGCGTACATATTAATTTAAATATTCAATTAAATATTCAATTAAATATTCAATTACATATTAATTAAATTATAGCCCAGTTCTGATTATACATTAAAAATTAGAGAGAAAACACACCCTCTGTAAGGCATTTGTCTAAGGAGGGAAGGAAACCCATCGGAAATATCTCACAGAGTGTAAGACGTACATAATCAAACATTTACTGAAATATAGTATCCCACTCCATGAACAAAAATACATATTCGCGACTCAGCCCCATGAACACAAGTACATATTTACGACTCACTGAAACTCAGCCAACCACAACAGAGTTTTGCTTAGTTATAACAATTTATTTAACTTCACCATTAAGGTAAACACTCGGGGAGGAGATAGCGCACATTTACCTGCAAGAAGAGTATCCTGTTGATCTATAGTTCTATTAGTGATCGACACGAGTAGAGAGTAGAAGTTTCTTGTTAATGGGGCTTACTATCGGCGAACTTACGTGAAATGACTTCAATAACAAATGACATTTATACTGGATATATATAAATCATATCCATAAATTTTCATTCTAATTTATTACGGAGTGTAGTTGCATAATTATAGTTATTGGTTTCCGCAAAAGGTGGCGTTAGTTCACCAGCATTAACTAATTAAGGAGCATCTCTGATCGATGAACTAACCTGAATCCTTTGGTAAGTGTCACTCATCATAGCAATGAGGAGATTGATGAGAACGACAACTGAGACCACCATGTAGATGCCGAAGACGATCTTGAATAGCGTAATGGTCCAATCGGGCTGCTCCTTCTCCACTTTGAGAGAATTCACTTCCGTCATTCCGAATATGGCGTAGAAGAGTCTCTCGAAGGCCGTGAAAGGACTCATTTTTACTGCAAGAAATAGAAAAAAACGGTGAAGAAGCATAGCGCGTATGTTGTGTTCGTGCAGAAAGAAGTGAAGCACTTTGATATGTTTTGTCGCTAAAATTGGAAGCCAGTTTCCTTTGCTGTCAGAAACAGCCGTCAGACCTAAATGTTAGAAAGTAGTTAATAACTACTTACTTTGAGTACGTAGAACATACGGAAATGAAATAAAAAATTCCTAGCGCACACATGAAAACATTTCGTTTTATAAGGAGGAACAAATATTAAAGAAATGCTCAATGCTATATAGTAGAACCAAGCGTGATCCCCCCTCGTAATTTTTAAACTGTAGGCTCACAGATTACTAATATAGCCTTATTAATAATGAACTTAGGATTGACCGATAAATTAAAAGTTTCTGGTAGCTGATCGAGTGATCTAAGAAGCTGACCAATTGAAGATGTTACAGAATACTAATAGTTTTTGTGATAATACTTCTCCACTGTTAAAATGTGATTAACGATATATTAATTTAACCGTTGGTTTGTTATTTTGAACAATTTAGATATTAACGGATTGGAGAGTTTTTGTATATAATAATAGCTCTATTTGTTTTTTACTGTAAGAGTTAATTGAGGTGACTTCATCGAGAAACTCCATTCTAACGAGAAAACAGATAATTATCCTAAAAACCATAAACGTATCGTGAATCATATTCTTTGAATTGATCCATTCCATTCACCAACAGATCCGATTTCCTGAAACGACAGAACGCATTCCTTTACTTCAAGGGCTAGTAATTTATCTACTGGAAACACATTCATTTTCTCCCGATGAAAATTATAATGGCCTCTGAAATACGATCTTGGCTATGATTCAAATATCACAACAACAGAACAGTATTTGTGGCAAGAAGCGGTCCGAGGATTATAGCGGACAAAATATAAAGAAGAAAGACTCGAACTAGCATATTCCTAAACGATATGCTCACGGATATAATTTAATATTTTTTCTGATAAAAGTTTAACAGTCTTCTAAGTACGCTAAAATCGAATCGAAATCAGCATTATACACAAACCAACTCCTGAGGAAAAAAAAATCCATCGGATGTTGTTTACATCCTAAAATCCCAATTTTTAATTTAACTTCAATAAACTGGATTCAATTTTAACTCAATTAACAACTAATTAAGACGATTCTGATGCACGTCAATCGTTCACGAAAACGATTCTTGGAACGTCCAATGCATCTTGGAGTCACATTTCGCCAGTGTACTTCTTAGGATAAGAATAATGCATTTCAAAATAAAATAGACTTGTATTATATTCTTCGTATATAATTTTTACCATATATTTAGGGGAAGAAATATTTGGTTAACATTCAGTAATTGTGAGGAACTTTGGATTTAAATGTTAAAATCTGCAGAATTTCGTCTGTCAAAATGTTACGCAAAATTCAAAAACAGTCTTGCACTCCAATATATTTATCGTTGGTGAAAATTTAGATCACGCACTGTACTGCATTATACAGTTTCCTTTTTGACAAAAATAAGTATAGATGGTACCAATACCAGGCCTTAGTTCAACGATACCGAAGAATGCAAGTCTTTTCGCAAAAATTGGTAATATGTACTTACGTTCTACGAATAGTCCGCTTTGGACCACCGGTTTTTTCTGCTTAGTTTCTTCCGCAAACGGATGATTCAACGCTACGACGTGCATAGAGAAGCCGAAGATGAAAATGGAGAGGACGACGGTGAATCTTCCGAGATCCTTCATCAAATCTCCGATGATGATCGCCCATGGACCGAAGAGGTGATGGAACGAGAGGAAGTCCAGGATCTGCACGCAAGAAAGCAGGAAGGCGATGGCCAGCAGTTGGTTGCGGAGGTACATGAGGGCGGGCCAATATGGACGAGATACCAGCGAAAACAGGCCCAGGAGGTGCAGGGCCACACCCAAAACCCCAAACCCTAGCACAGCAATCTAAATGGACACAAAGGAAATTCGCATAATTAATAAAAGCTGAGAAACACAGGAGCAGCTAAGGGCATCCAGGCGCCTGAAGCGAATACTTTGAAAGCCGTGGGCTTTATTTTTTTATATCGATGCCTTCCAAATAAACATTAATTTTATACAGATAGGAAATTAATTTGATTTTATACTAATTTCAAATTTATTATGTGTTCTGTCAATGAAACATTTGCTTGTAAAATTACTATTCCCATGCGTATTGACGCTGCGAGCATTAGTGAGCTTTAAATAACATAAAAGAAAGAATAATAATATTTGTAGAGAATATATGATATTTTCAGGTAGACCCTGAATATACCTTGGTTGACAAATTACACAATAAACAATTTTATATGGTTGGCGATGATTTTTCGTTTTCTTTCGCTCATCTAACGAATATATTATCGGATGAGCTAATAGAGGCAGGCATACACAATTTCCAGCCAACTTAATATAGTTACTATGTACCAACAGGTTATTATGATATATAGATGTCTCATAAAAGAACAGAATATCAGCACCAACTCTTTAAATTTTCTTACACTATTTCATTAAGAATGGCAAACACTTCAATATCAGGCACTGATATTTTAAACAGGTCATAATAGGACAGCATTTCAGAATTAGTATTGAATAGAGTGCTATGGTAGACGTTGGATATTATCATAACTAGTACAAGGGTGCTATATATACTCCCTTTACTAGTATGCGGGTGTTATAATTGATGACACTAACAAAGTAAACATAAATGGTTGCATTTAAAACAAATTCACTTAAACCTCGAAATAAAACTAACGAACGATAAGAACATAGTAAAGAGGTATCACGACTAAAGGTCGATAGCAATTAGGTCGACGACAAAAGGTCGACGCCAATAGGTCGCCGTGCCAAAAGGTCGATAGCCAAAGGGTCGACAGCAAATAGGTCGCAATAGAAAAAGGCCGCCATAGAAAAAGGTCGCCAGAGAAAAAGCTCGCCATACAAAAAGGTCGACAAAATGGGTCGGGAAAAAGGTTTGGTTGGGTCGAATTGGGTTGGTCGACCATTTTGTATGGTGACCTATTTGCTGTCCACCTTTTTGTATGGCGATCTATTTGCTGTCGACCTTTTTCCACGTCGACCCTTTGGCTATCGAGCTTTCGGCACGGCGTCCTATTGGCGTCGACCTTTTGTCATCGACCTAATTGCTGTCAACCTATAGTCGTGGAACCAGTAAAGGAGCATACAGCTGGTGTAATAAGAACTAAATTTGGCTCCTGTGCGTCAGTAGGTACAACTATTGAACGATCATTTTTCTCTTTGCGACTTCCAATGGAGCAGTAAAAGCAATGATACCGAAAATAGCTTGGGCAAGAGATTCCATGACTTGCTCAATTCACATTTAATTACTGGCACTTTGCAGCTGAAGTGCTTTCGTATCTCATGGAACTGAGACACCAACTTTAGATGCAAAGTAGGCCAGCCGTTCTAAAGTTACTGCCATTGTTACCTTAATTTCCAGTTCCTTAAAAAGCCCTAAAGACAATGAAATCATATGATCGATAAGAGAAGTGTCCATTTAAGAAAGGGAGCTATAATGCGACCTCTATTCATAGCATTTCTGTTCACAAAGGAGAATTGTCCTCACACTTAAAAACTTTCAGCGGAGGAATAAAATGATTAATTTCTCCACGAGAATCTTGACATTTAAGAAGATTTTTAAAAAATATTATTAATTATGGAAATGGCCTTACATGTAGATCATACCACTCAAGCAGTCATCATCAATTACGATTAAATATGAATTGGATTTTAAGTATTAGACAATATTCTTTTGCTGAGTAGAATTGTGAATACTCAGTACTGACGTTTTCCTGGAATTCTGTCTTATTTAATTTTACAAGGTAGTTGTAAGTTTCTACTTGTTTTATGCCAATATAAAATTTTAGTAATAGGTTTTGCAGGATGAAGTCTTTATAAAAAGTTGTATATAGGAAAATTCTATTTTGTTAAAAACAACTTAACAGACAGAAGTATTTGCCTTTGGTGAAAGCGATCCCGGGTTCGAATCCCGGAGGGAGCCAATGTGCGAAATGACCTAAGCTGTCGAAGCACTTTTAACAATACTACTACTACTACAACAGACAGAAATTCTTAGAAGCACCAAATCCTTTTTCTTCACATTTCAATTTCAAGAAAAACATCAGCATTGCGTTATTTTACATATGTTAGTGAACTCGTAGACTCTCTAAACTATCATGTGACGCTCGTGCAGTTCTCATTTTAATCAGTCAATAAGTTTGATTTCTTGTTGTTACGCTTGCTTTACCAAAATTTGACAAGTCTCTCAAAACAGTATTAATGTTTTTATGTCTTCGAAAATCGTAGTTTATTTAACAATAGAATTTCTAGAATGTTTATCAAAGTTTACTTATTTTTATCAACGTCTTAGATTGATTAACCAAAGCAATTTAAGAAATTAGTAAAGCACTTCGTAATTTCCACAATATTATTTATTTAAAAAACGACCGGTTTCGGCTAACGCCATCCTCCGGTCGTTTTTTAAATAAATAATATTGTGGAAATTACGAAGTGCTTTACTAATTTCTTATTATGGCTTTCCACGAAGTCCGGCCTAATAACAAAGAATTCAAAGCAATTTACTTTACCGTTACGTGTACTAGGAAATGAGAAGGCAGACAAAACAGCTCCATGACAAATTTTAAAATAATCGTATTACTAACATCTAAAAACTACGTATAACGTTGGAATGACGTCAGTTGTGATGATATATTAATTATTAAAAAGACTACGATTCGTTCGAGAGCGGAGATGAAAGTCTGAAAATATTTGATTTCATTAAAAAATTAATAAGACCCGCATTGCAGTTTCAAACTATCATTTGGGGCACCCATTCAACGGTGAGACACTGCTCTCGTGCTTAATTAAATCGGCCCTTTCAATATCACGATCCCTGAGTAATCGCGCAAACACGATTCTGTTGGGTCATCCGCGCCATCCGAAAAATTACGAGAGAAATAAAGGGCACGAGATGGAAAAGACGCTCCCGCTTTAGAACATTGCGTTTCCGCACGAAATTAATCATCCTTTGCTAGGAAGAGAATGATGGAACTAGCGATAAAGGGGGAGAATGGGGGAAGGAAAACAAAAACCGATCGATCCGTTTCTTACCTTGATCCAACCCAGTCCGCTTTTATCGCTGGGGTTCGTCAACTCGGACAGCAGCAAGCCGGAGAACCAGACCAGAAGGGCCCATTCGTACCAGTGAGGGAAGAGATTGGGTCTTACGAAGGCGTGCATCGGGGTTATGCCGACGAGGGACAAGAGGAGCATAAGGTAGATGTGGGAGGTGAGGTAGGACATGAACTTGATTATGGGGATCTTGTTGAACTTGTGTCCGAGGGGGAGGGTGAACCAGACCCAGACCGGGGGACAGACGAGGAAGAACAGGAAGAGCACGAAGATCCGCCAGGCGGGCCAATTGAGGTTGCCTCGCCAAAGTTCCTGAAATATATAAAGGAGAGGTTTATAAATAAAAGCGTTAGAGGGAGATGTATGAGAGGGTGTCGACAGACGGGCGAAGGCGGAGATTTCAAATTAAGGGACATCAAGGGCACCTGGTCACCGAAGGACAGCTTCGGTTTGAGGGTGGGTGGGGATGGAGCGTAGTTCAGGGAAGTTAAGTTCGACTAAAGGATTAAAGTCTACTTTCTAGGGAAATCATAGGATAAGGTGCGGTGGATTAAGTTCAAAAGAAAAACAAGGGTGAACTGAGATTAGAAGGAAAATTTATGATCCGACTTCTCTCGCGCATCCCATTGCGGTCTCCTGGGAGTTTCATGCAAGGCACCCATAAGGAATTGTAAAACATTTCTCCATGCCTGCTTTATTTGGAAAGATATTAAAAGAAATAAAATTGGCAGAAGAATATAAGAACGAGGACAGTGTAGTTTCACAAGCGCAACTAAAAAGAAAAATTCGAATTAATATTCTCTCTTCCTAACCATATTTACCTGATAATAAGAATCTTCAGTTTTTAATTCAATAACTTTAACTGTTCCTTAGCCACGTGGCATAGCTCGTCTCATATGTACTAAATCTTATCGGTTATTTGTTTATTACGCATAAATGTTGAGAGGGTGTTTCAGTCCGCTTAACATTTGATCAAAGAAATTTGAAAAAAAAAAGAAAATCAATTTGCTCGAGCTCCTTAAGGATGCTATAGTTCCTCACTGAAGATTAAAGACGTTGCAGTAAATACTCGCTTTGAAGTGTAGAATTTACCATATTTTTCATCTTTTATATTGAATGGATCTCGATATCTGTATTCTTCCTTTGGATCTTGAGAATTTACCAATTGAATGATAAGGCGAACAAGACAGAATCCTAGAAATTTAAAAGTGCATTTCGAATTAGTTTCTTTTATTACCTTCTCTCTGGTTTAATAGTTTGTTTCGTTGTCTTAATTTATTCATGCCCTGATTCTCACAATCAATTCGATCTTACATTCAGTCACTCTGGAACATCTCTTCTTAATCACTATATATATATTGTACTCGCTAAGGCATTTTGCAACTAGCTCATTTTCCATAAATTTGAAAGCCCTTTTGGCATTGCCATGTGAATTATCTTCCTGTAATGCACTCATCTTTAAAATTAAAAACCCAAAACTTTAACTGTAATAAATCATATTGTATTACGGACAACTATGGCTGAACTAGACTATATTTAAAGAGGTACTTTATACCATAAAAGTTATCCTAGATGAGACTAACATTAGTTAAAAAACTTTGATATCTGTTTCTATCAGTGATCTTCGTAAGCTTGAATTATTTATTTAACAATCTGAACATTTCATTTCCCGTTACTCGTCAAAGTAGTACAAACAAACTGTTCATGTACATAGAAAATATTAAATAATCTCTAGAGAAACATAACACAAGTTATGTCATTCAATTTAAGTTAGAGACCAAAGTAAAGTTATACAAAGTTTCTCGAGGAAGAAAGCATGGGATTTACACTCAGAATTTATTTATAACGTTTTAATGTCCTTCTTCGTAAGTGCGCCATTAGTGGTGGACCAAAATGTTCCTGTTACACAGGAAAGAGGGAAAGAGACGGATAGAAGTGCAAATAATCGTGCGGAAGACCAGCTTTGGTCGACAAACAATGCAGATGAAAAGATGAGAGTCGCAGAAAATCAAACACAATCACTGAACGGGCGCTCCTAACACTCTTATTGCTTAATTGGTCCACTAGAAATCCATTTCCTCGAGAATTGTACAAATATTAAGAAATTAAAACACAAATTAGTTAGAGATCAATTTTATCCTCTGATTATCTTGTGTCCAAAGTCATATGGTTCAAGGTTAAGTCTGGAACTACCACTAGTCATTTAGTTTCAAGGAAATTAAGGAAGGTTAACTGAATCTAAATCGTTTTGGAAATAAATGACTTTTGTTTTAAAAAATTAACTTAAGATTTTAATACCCTATAGTTTAAAAGAATGAGTTTTTTTCATTAGAAAATTTTTTAGAATTTTATCTCAAACAGAAATATCAAATAAAAATTAAAGTTCAAATCCAGCGGTGCAATTTAGGCAATGAGTATCCAACTTTGCACAGCATTTTTATAGATGAATTGAGAATTAAAATGTATCAATGTCAAATAAAAATTTTGCATTTCTTTCGGAAATTATATTTTATTTTGCATTATAATTACAATAACACCTTGTATTCAAATTTTAGACCTTGAGAAAAAGTTACTTTCACAGGCAGTTATACATAACATATACCCATTAATGTTGATTATTAATATATCATACACATATTAATGTCCTCGGGGTTCCATTTGCCATAAATTCTTTTCACATTTTATCCAATCTTCCTCCGTTTTACTTTAACTAGCTACCTGGTTCCGTTTCGGAGCCATCGCTATTTTCTAAGGATTGATTTTCTCGACCTAATCGTGTAAGCATACCACAGTGGTAATGCAACTAAACAAAACAAAAGATATGAATACTATATATACTATATGGAAATTAAGTTGAAGACTATTCCTATGTAATTCTATATCCCTGTGAAAATCCGAATATAACAAAAGAGAAAATGTCCAGTTCTTAAACTCAGGTTTAACAGCTGTTACTGTACCGATGGCGAATTAAATTGAGGTGGGCCAGAGTAAATACTGTAAATTCTACATTCACCAATTTAATTATTCCTTACTAGAATATCCACATTTAGGAAATGGTGTGATTTTGGAAAAGCCATGTTTTGGGAAGTGATGCAATTAGCGCGAATCTCCCCTCATATTATTGGAACACTTTTAAAAAATTTCGTTTGTCCTTGTGAGAAAAATTTTCCTCCCAACTCATATCTATGGTTGGTTGGATACCATATTGCCAAAAACCGTGAATTTTTAAGAACAGGAATCTGAATATGAAAGAGAAAACAAATATCGCACGACTTCCGATGAAAAAGTAGTCGCGACAAAGGGTATCGATTGTTCATATTTCCAATGATTAGTGAACTTATTTCCAATTTTCAATCGGGATTCATTGATTTTAGTCTTCGGAAAGAAGTCTATAGTATTGCTGAGTACGAAAAAGAGGGAAAGGAATGAAAGTTAAACCCTCAATTAAGCTAAAATTAATGCATGAAAATATGCCGGAACTTTGGCATATTTTCATGCATTCATCATGCTATTCCTTGGCGTATGAATCTGAAGAGAAGCATATCTATCAATGCCACGCTCTTCCTACCTTTCGCGTACCTATATTAACGCACTAGTGACAAATGACCGTCAAGGCTGGAAACCTAAATAAACCGACGCGAAAAGCTAATTATGATCGGTTTAATTAACGATACTACGATGAAAGAGACTCACTAGCGCGTGTTGAGGTAAAGACAGACGAACGGCGTAATACAAATTTCAACAGAATATTTGGGTCAATAGAAATGAACTAACGTAGTGTTTTACATTCTTAGAGTAGAATAAACACATGATTAAGGTAAAAAGGGACTCAACCTAGACATCAAAAGCAAGAAATTGTAACTTACAAAGGAATACGAAGAAGCTTTTTGCGTCGAAGAAATCATACACGGGTTTTATAAATCGTACTCCTCGTCAGTCGAAAATTTCGCCAAAAACGATCGACTTTACATTCTCAACTTTCTGTGGTCTGTCTTCCCCAGATGTACCAGATTGTCGATTTTTCCTCTCACGAAACAATTCCAAAATTTGTACTTTATATTTCGAATCGACTGTGAGCTGAGCTTCTATTAAATTTCGTCACGCCGGTACGCGTGGCCTAAATAAAGCAGGGAAGAAGCGAGTAAATAAATGATGCCATGCCATTATTCAAGTCCGCGAGTTTTGGCTGAAAATTTCAAATGAGAAGTTCCAAATCAAGTGATGCATGTGTGTTGGTGCACCAATGAAGCATGATCATAAGCCATCTAAATACAAGCATTGAAAAAAATTAGAACGTGGAAATATCTACGCAACTGCCGTTCACGTTTCGATTTTAAAATTAATTTCTGTGATGGATGAGATACCTCTTTTAAAATAGAAAGTTGCTCTCCAAAAAGAATAAAAACAGTGAAAGATGACTTTGCAGTGATCGGCATTTTTCCGTTTCTCATTAATTAAGACCAATGTGCCACATTCTAAGCAATTTCAGAAATATAGTGGAAAATTTAATCACGTATATTAAAAACTAATTCTGCTGCAAAATTATTCATATGTATTAGCTGATTTTCCATATTTACTTCACAGTTGAATATTCTCATATGTCCTATTTATTACGTTTGATTTCTATTATTTTTCAAGAGTGCATTTTATATTGAATATTTCTACTTTTCATTTTCCAAAAGATTTTAATTTTTGGATGTTTTATTCGATGCCTTGATTAATAATTTCCTTCGGGTTGTTTATTGTTTTCGCAAGGCGGATGATTACAATGTTGCCAGTTAGTGATTTCATTTTATAAAAACATTATTACTGTTTCTCTCCTTTTATAATTTCTAAGTTACACTCTGGTTTCCATTGCATCTTTTAGCTTGTTCTATCAGTGGCTTTGCGTAAGTTTTTCACACCCTCTTCTTTTTGGGATGTTTTCCTGCAGGGGAAATTTAATCCTAAGATAATATTTTAGTATTTTCTACATCCGCTCCTTCTAAAGTTTTCTTTCCTATTTCTATTTACCTATACTTTAGTTATGTATTTTTTACTATATCATAGACGACAGATTATGTGTAAGAAGAGGCTTTTTATTCTCAATCTTGCCGTAATAAGATTCTTATTGACCTTTTTATCGACCCTTATCTTTTGTATCTCTAAGGATCATGTCAAATTAATATATTCGAAATATAATTCCCTACGATTATAATTGTATACGATACGATGAAAATAATTCCATACGATTTGCGGCAGGAAATTTCTCATCGACATTCCAAACTCGCTATCGAAAAATTCCCTCTGAGATGAGATCCCTCCAATAACTTCCGAATCGGATTATAGCAAAATACCATCCAATCTTCCGCCACCGCCGCTTTCAAAAGACACGCGCCGCAAAGCCGAAAATCGGCGAAAAACCACTTCTCTCTTCGAACAAAAGGTCGCTCTCAGCAACTTCATTTCTTTGATCCACAAGTTCGTTTCCGAACCCAAGCGTCGCTCAATTCTCGAAAAAGACGGTCCTACTCCCTTGCTTGCTCGAGTCATCGGGTGAATTAATTAATTGAATCGGGTGAATTAATTTTCAAAATAAAATAGTTAAAAGAAATTACTACCCAAGGCTAAGGACGAACTTTCCCCTCCTAGAATGTTGTTCTGGTTTTGGGATGCTCTCTAAGTAGGATTAGACTCTGAACTAGAGAAGTATCAGCGTAGAGCTGCTAGGCCTGTTAAAGGAGAATTCAGGTTAGACGGCGAAGTTTCGGCTATGATAGTGTCCTTCGGCCGGAATTTGCTTAAAGATAAAAAATACTTGACTACAGACGGAAACCATTAGAAAAATTTTTCAAATCAGATCTCTTTGATGCGATTACTGATTCTTTCATCCGAGAAAATAGCGTTTCGGAAGAAAACTAGAAAGTGTTATAAGGAAAAAATAGGAGGAATGGCTACTCCTGTTCTATCTTACCGTAGAGTATTAGAGAAGTTAACAGTAATTAGGGATAGGGATATTTGGTGTTTTACACCCTATGCCATACACCTCTTGCAAAGCTATTATTTCAAAGTAAATGTAAGGAAAAACTTCAATCGAACTGCTGATCCGGGGTTCGAAATTAAATTGTGATGATTGCGATGCCATATATATCGGCCAATCTTCTAGAAATTTAAACACTTGTTCTAACGAACATCCTATTATCCTTGAGTCTTTCTCCTTCCACTTATCGAATCATCAGTTAGAAAACAGCTACTTCATTCATAACATTTTTTCTCCAGATATTTAGCAGTTAGAACTCCAAAGTTTCTCGCCTCAGTGCTCTCGAGCAACTCGAAATCAGCTTCACTTTTCCTGTTTGTGCTCTTACTAACGCGCACCTTTCCCTATTATCTTTCTCCAACCTAGAATCTGCCCTTTCACCCCACTCAATTACTCCTATTGGCAACACTGCCAACCACCCCGCTTCCTTACACCTCTCTTTCTTGCCGTTCCCCAATTGATACATATAATGTATGCCTTTTAGTATCACAATTATTATTGAAAATTTCATGCTGCAAGTAGGTTCACGATCTGGTGGCAGTGGGTATAGTTTTGTACACTTATACGTTACAAATAAAGTAAATTTATAAGATATTTGAACAATAAATTAATTGAAAATTCTTTAGAAGGGAGGGGAACCCACCGAAAAACCACCTTTAGGCAGTTACAATACTCATCAATACAGAAAAATGCATAAATCATAAACACCATACAGAATTCTTAATGCTATGAACACTAGTCCATCAATATAAAATGCCCATAAAACTACTTTTAATCAATATGCGTTATTTGAAACCAATCCTCAGTTAATCCCCATTACAACACCGATCATATTCTTCAGAGTTCAAAAAGAATTCCTTCGTATTGCACAATAGAAGAAGAAAATAAAAACTAATGTCTACAATGCTTTTACTGTTCGAGACACGTGGTCACCTTTTCCACATGTTTTCCACCCATTTTCCTGTTTTATGATTAGTTTTAATGCACATTAGACGATGGTAACTTAACGCCGAAACCAGTTGTCCAGTTTATTAAAAAGTAAAAGCATCTTTTTTGTTTCCACGGCATCTCGGCCTCCTTCTTAGATTTTATTTGGGCTAACTCGAGTGGTCCCCGTGGAGTGTACGCCGTTACTAATATTCGCCGCGGGATTTACGTCGTGGTGAAAGCGTCGATCGATAAATCAGAAACAATAGAGTCCCGCTTCTTCTAGTTCGCGCCGCCGTGGTGTGCTTCATGTTCGATTACCTCGTGGGGGGTCATCCCGCTGCGTGGTTATCGGACATAATGGCTATCTGGGGGAAATCGTTTGTGGAACATGTATGTACACTATGCTGTGTGGGCTGTGGTTTCAGCCTGTTAGCTCACCCTTGAGGAAATGCACTTCGGGAAATGGTCGAGACATAGAAAGAGAGTTAGTAGAAACTAATTCTGCGATCTTTTGGCCTCCCATTAACGTAATCAACTGGTGCTCCTGCCATTGATCGCCGATAAACGTTCGACGCTTTATCGGTCCGACCCGAAAAACGAGAAAATGGGGGCGTTCGTCACATTCGAAGGAAAAAATGGGATTCCCACACGCTAGATAAGAGATTTAGATGTACCTGTTGGAATTTTTTATCGCCTTTTCAGGAACAGATTATTTTTGTGAGTTTCCGAGGATAGTTTACGCAGTTAAGCCTTTATATCTTTCAGTTCTTCCCGGAAGATGAGCTCAGATGAATTCGGAATGAAAAAATTAAGATCTTTGCTGTGAAAGCAAAGTGAAAAAATGCATTTTTACGCTGGCAACTTTTCCTGGAGCCAGGCTTAAGGTTACAATGTGTAATGTTTCGTTTGGTTTAGTAGTGTTGAGTAGACCCTTTATTGGCGAGGTTAGGCCCAGATGGGCCTATCTTTCACCTAAGCTCGTATGTAGTTAGAGTATGTACATATATAAACTAAAACAAAAAGACAGAGTAGAGTGTGAGGGAAAATCTTTGCAACTGAAGGTTGGCAAAGAAAAAACTCACGTTGCGGGAAAACACCCACAGAGAAGGGGGTTGGAAAAACCCGCGAAAACACAGTAGAAAATAACAATGAGGTATTGGTGTAGATACGTACTGTTAACTACAGCGAAAGCAAATTTTCTGTTATTATGATAAAAACCTGAGAAATGAAAAATTCATTGATGCTGAGTTTTAAAGGTTTTAATAAAGTCGTTCATTATTATTGTAAGCGCTCCTAAGGTTTGAAAAAGTTTACACTGTTCAGTTTTTAAATGTATTCCACTGAATTAATATTTGATTTCTTCTCTGCATCCTTCTTAAACCTATCCCTACACATTCTCCCTATAGAATCCTATTTCAAACTTCTTGCAATATTCATATAAAGATGTCAATAAGACGATGGAATTGAAATGAAACCGAATTAAAATATCCTGTTGAAGTCTTTTTCTTGAATATGTACGATTATTTATTCCACGCTCATTTGAGTCTCGCTTCAGCAACACATTTGCCTCTTTTTACCGATGATATGCGAAAAAATACCTTATGAAAATTTAATTTTATGTTATGTGTCTCTTTCCTTCAACCTTTCCTACACATTTTACAGGTTTTTAAACCTCCTCTTCTCTTTATGGACGTTTTCCTAAAGTGGAATATTTTATGTGATCAAAATTAAGTTTTTTATTTGATCCACGGAACTGTACCACATTTCCTCTCTATTTCCACATTACTTGTTCAAATATCTGTATATATTATATGTCACAATCTTTTTTATGTATTGTGTGACGCGTATCTATGAATAAAGAAAATCTGTACTATAAATATGACAATGATATTAAAATTAGGGACTAGCTTTTACGAACTTGGGACTAGCGATTTACTTAGGCTATTCGTAAAGCAAAAATATATTTCATGCAATCACCACATTTACGAAATTTATATGGATTTAATAAATATTTTAGTCGACTTTGAGAGGAAAATAATGCGTCAAAATTATTCTTCCTGATTTTAGAATAATCATTGCGTTGAATGATCCTCTTGGGAAAGCATCGACCCTCTTTCTCGGCAAAATTTTAGTATAATCCCAGAGGAATGTGAAAAATTCTAAGTTATTTTCTATTGTGTCACAAGGTTACTGAATTAGACGCAACGGCACCTATAATCAAGGATGCACAACAACTACAATATACGGTAAGGTCATCGACCCGTAAAGTAATCGTTAAAACTCGATTAAGATCGGCGCTAATATACGATAAATCCCCAAGGAAGTTAACACATCCTCAGTTAAAGACGGTAAATTTCCTGTTTAATCATCGGTTTAAACTTTGGCACCATCGCATGGCGAAACGATTTCGCTCGCGAAGGGTACAATTTATGGGAGAGGCTCTAATTCTCGCGCTTATCTACGATACAGGAATAGACATCGGTCGTAATGAAGTTTTAATTTATGTGGGAGTAAATGTTATTGTGAAAGGTGTACCTCTGCATCAACGCAAAGGCCCAAGTTTGGTTGCGAGTTGATAGACCGAAATGAACTTAATAGAATATTATTACAAAAAGAAATATTATAACGTAGGGTTGAATGCTATTATTAGTATTATAATCACTTCTAGTTGGACTGCTGTCCGGTTGAAACGTTATCTATACCATCCACGTTCTTACCAAAATACAAGAATTATAATATCAGATAACAAAGCGGGAACTAAAAAATAATTAAATCTGCCCGACAAAGTCGAGAGGTAAACTCCTCGTTAATCTGAAGCATTTATAGTAATTAAGAAAGACTAACGACACCGGTAATCGAACCCAAACTTTCCACTCTCCTCTTTCCGACTTCTAAAATTGAGCTATCTCGTAGAGAGTATGTGAAAGAAAGCGATCCTTTGTCATCTCGGCAAGAAAGCTAAATGATTTGAGCAGCTGCTGAACAAGTCGAAGATCAGGGCTCAAGTCCCGGTCTCTTCAAGACATTTTTGTCCATTAATCGCTTTTTGTCTTCCTGGGTGCAAAATATTATTACAAGTCACCTTTAGTTCTTCCCTCAATTTTTTCACATGAATTTTCCACAATATTACAGATATTTGTGTTGTTTAAAGCGAATTGAACTCCAGTGCTCAAAGATGAGGAACGTAGGTCATCTAAAAGGAGAAGCCATATGTAATTCATCTAGAAATAAAAAAAGTTGAAAGTGGCCATTGTCGCGTATTCAAGCCATCAAAATGTTCCCACCCTTGTCTTCAACTTCGAGGCAATTGAAAAGTCACGACGTTTGAATCGACTTTGCGTAACTAATACACAAGTTCCGTTTGTGGCCGTGTCTCCTTTGGAAGCGTGGATTGGACTCACAGGAGTGTTCATTCGATAGAATAAGCTAGGCATAACCCAAAACGAACGAAACATCGTGAGAATCTATTCAAAACCGCAACCGACATGTTCTAGTTTATGCTCTTGAAAGCGAGCGAGTCTATTTGAAGTCACTCTTTGTCTTTCACGATGCCACACGTTAATTAATTCCTCAGGGGTATGATTTGCTCATCTATGCAGGTAAATTCAGAGATAAATATTTGTTTCTTTTTAAAATTAGGGCATATCGCACTGACTACTTATGCCATTTCACGCAAGGGCTCCCACCGGAAAACGAACCCGGGACCACTATCACCAAGACACTGCCCACTTGGCTGTTCAAGAGCCTCTTAACGTAAATATTATAGATATTGGAAAACATTGCTTTGCTTTGCTTGAGAAGACGACTCTTTGTTTGTGAATGACCATGTATAATTTGTACTAGAAAGAAAAGACGATTTCCCCTAAAATTTCAAAATACTTAAGCGTATGATGCGTTCCAAACGTCACGTGCCAGATAATTGTATTCATACATAAAAGAGTAAAATTATCCAGGAATATTAAAAAGAGATTAGAAAAAGAAACTATAAAAACATTGTAATTTTGTATTGCGTAAATGTATGTAATTTTCTATTGCGACGAAAAGTGATCATGGTAAATGAATCAGTTTATTTAACCCTCTATTTGACTATGCTGCATCGTGACAATCTAACAGGAACCGATATTTCATCGTTGTTTATTACATGGTTTCAACTCGATGTACGTTTTAATATTTTCGGAAAGTATCTTTATATTAAAATGTGATCATGAAGTATATCATCAGCCAAAAGGTTTTGGATTTTCCGACAGTTATACAATACATAAGTCTTTCTTGGGCGAAATCGGTACCGCATATATGGTATCATTATGAAATTAGTCGCTAACAATTTTGATGGAGTAGAATTATTTTCAATTAAGTCTTAGGAAAAGAAAAGAGAAAACAATAAATTCGAGGAATTATATTTCGAGTACGCTACAGTACTGAAATCGTGAGTTAAAAACTTCTAAAGTTTCAACTGCTACAACTTGCCGTCTAATATCAATGTGAGAAGAGGAAGAAGTTGAAACCAAGAAACTCAAAAAGAAACAAAACTAAATAATAAACGGAAAGACATACGGGGATGAGGTGTTAAAGCTGAAGGGAATCCGTGGTAGAAACATGGAACAGAGAGGTACGAAGAAAGAATAAGAGCTATAGCGAGACAATGGAGAGAATTGGAGAAAAGAAACAATAGAGGATAAGAAATGAAAAGAGGTCCGTAAATGGCTCTAAGGAAGAGAAGGAAAAGGTACAATTTGGTTAGAAGAGGAAAGGGAGGGGGATTAATCTGTGAAAGTTCACCAAGGAAACAAATAGAGGACGAGTGGAGAATATTAGTAAACGAAATATTATCCATAAGTTGCTTGGGGGTGAGAATAAAGTCGTTTGATAGAGCATACATTGGAGGCATATTCTTGCGAGAAATGCCACTGAAAATAAAAGCAAGAAAGGGGAACTTCGAAAAACTACGAAATAGTCGTAGAAGATAGAAAAAAATACTATCTAACAATTCTAATCCGCTTGTCAATCAGATAATGGAGATTGACGGATATTGGTATCACAGTGACATTTAGGTCGAACGTGATAAATTAAATAAAAAAAGATAAACTAATTTTATGTATCGAACTTTTTTCTGGGCACTCAAAGGAATCGCCAAATTGAAAACCCGTAAATTTTATCGTCAGCTTGTCATTTCAGAGCAGACGCAATTTTTGCCGCCAAAGTGATTGCGGTCGCTCTAGACGGCCACGTGGTCGACTTGCGGCATGACGCACGCAATTGCGATCGATATTGTGTCGGCTCTCTCAAATAGTGTTTGTCGTGCGAACAGTGCTGCTGGAGGTCCGGCCGATATTTCCGCATTCATTTAGAGGTTTTTGATGGAGGGCGAATTGGGGGCATTAATGGACAAAGAGCGCCTTTCGATTGCGGGAATTGAAAGGGAAATGCACCGATGAATAACGGGGTCGCAACGTGTTTGAAGTGTCTCCCCAACAAAGGGATACGAAGCCCCTTTCATGCCGTGATACAAGGGTGAGAGCAATCGATTAAGTCGTGATGGGTTTGGGGGAAATTAGGAGAGGGGTGAGGCGATGGGACAGAGCGATTGCTGGAAAAATCTTCTTCTCTGTTTTCTATGTCACGGTGGTTTGAACTACAGAACTACGGGAATAATAGGAGGATTGTAAAACTATGCGTGCCAAGGTCAGCGTCATCCAGTCGGAATTCACTGTCTGTTCCGCTACAGATGAAGTGAATCGGTAATTAACCGACTCCGGAAGTTGTTCCAAAGCCAATATATTGCTTTCATACAATATATGCAACAATGTAACAACTTTCAGCAACAAAGAATACTTTTGTATATTGTATCTGCAAATTATGTTATTTTAATTATCCTTTATGTTGATATCTATCTCTCTCTTTCCTACACATTTCGCAGGTTTTTCATATACCCCCTTCACCTTGAGGGCGTTTTCCTGGAAAAAGTTTTTATTTTGAGTTAAAAATATCGGTTTTTTATTTGCTCCACAAAACCCTTCTTTCTTCCTATCTTTACTTTCTATTTCCACTTAGTGAAAAGCCTATATATGCGCGGTTTATGTTCTTGTTTAAAATCTGTATCCAATTTATGTACAAATATTTTGTCTTGCACAAGTGTTAAATGGAACATGAAACTTCCTAGTCCTGATTTTACCCAATAAAGACGTATGTATGTATTAACGTATAATTCAAATAGATTACTAAAGCGATTCCTGAGCAGCTCTCATTCTATTATTTTATGCTTAAGTCAGCTTTACTCAAAATTTTGTTTGAATTCTTTATCATAGAGATAACCAAATTGGTTAAACATTTGGCGAAAATACTATTCTACTCTTGATTAGGACTTCTAAACGAGCTCCTATTTAAACCTATTTTCCTTCAAGTTCGCATAATTTGATTTATTTAGCTCTTGAAAATGTGCTATATATGCACTACCTTTGTAATACTACGATTATGATTACTACAAAATGATCAAAATATAGTTCCTTTGCTATACCGTACGGATATCAAATTTCAATGTTATGTTAGTTTATGGACATTTTTGATAAAAAAATAAATGCTGTTTTCCTGATTTTTTTGAGAGATCATAAATCATGGAAAAAATTATTAATCATATTTCTAGAGCCTTGGTAATATTTTTTAAGAAGTAGTGAGTAGAATTTTTTACAGTCCTCAGAAATGCATGCCTACTTAGTCTTCAGTACAATTAATGTAACAAATAGGATATGATATTAATTATTTTCAATGGTAAAAACATCCTGGTAAAGTGAGACTTAAATAATAAATTAAGATGGACGGGACAGCTACAAAGAAATAATTTCAATGTATCTAAACCTGAATTATTTTAAGTATTTAAATCGGCTTTGAATACAATAAGTATAGCGAAGTGATTTTATGGGTTTATTCTATGGGCTCCATCAAATTTTAAACTTGCTCATAATTTATACTATTTATAAATATGTTATCAGTAATATGAGAAAGCTACGCTAAAATACCTTCGCTACATAATTAGTCAATATTAGGGTTCCTTAGCAAGAAGAACTCATAGTATAAATAATCAACCAACCGCAAAGAATTAGGGTACTGAAGTGATGGTTGCATTGCTGTGGTCATGAAATAGAGAACGCAAGCAAACTATCCTCTTCGTGGTTTTCGAACCCACAACCACAACTTTGATAGAATTTTGTAGTCTTTACCCCGTTGTCCGTGATGAGGGCACAACTCTCCTCCCATTATTCATATTGTTTATCTTGTCTGTTTTTCTCTGTGCATACTCTCGCCTGCGAAGCAACTCGCGAGCAACAGTGAATACATTTTTTAAGTGCTGCTGTGCATTAGGACCTAAATCGATACATATCAAAAAGACATAGTAAAACTAAATTTCAAAATTTTGAGTTATCAAATCAATTTTGTATTCTTATATAGTAAAGGAGTTTATTAGACTATGAAATTCTTTATTTGATGTTAAATGTTTCTTCGTATCTTAATTTTTGGAATTTAATCAAAATTTCTTCTCGACCATAAATTAGAAAGACCAGCTAGAATAAAAGTTCTAAGATAAATTGAGACAACTTGACCTTGCAAACCCTATTAACGCAATCTTCGGGCATGCAGAGGGCAATCACCGCTTACTGGACTTCCGGTACCTTAAGTTGAAAACTGCCAGGGAGTCAAAAATGATTCGTAGTCATATATTTTGTCAATATTTCGGTATTAGAGATTTTAAATCTCTTAACTCATTAACAATCGCGTCCCAAATCTTCTTTCTTTACATTTTACGGTATATCCACTACATGCCTTGTAATAAATTTATTGCGTAGGCCTTAAATGAATGATGATGTTTATGATTCATGCATTTTTCTTTATATCGCGTCCAGCATACTATTAGAATCGTTAAAAATATTAATTTTTAAGGAAATTTATGATCGATAGCTGTTTTCATGGGGCAGCAATAGCATTTTAAATTCTAATTTACCTCGCTAAGCTACACTTAATTATATATTATTACTATGGACTCCCATACTAAAAACTAAATTATTTTTCTACACAATGCTGTGTATGAACTATTTCACAACAAAATCCACAATATTATCATATTGTAATAAATGATGTAGAGTATTATCTATCTCAAAACTATTCGAAAGATTTCTTAAAAATTCTAAATAACCACTACTCCAATAAAAATTTCAACCGAAAACTCAAACTGTTGAAAATGCGATGAACAACATTTTACTAAATAAATAAATAATATGCTTGAAATAACATGAACATGGCATTATAATTTTGACGGTTACAAAATCTTTAAGTCTTAAGGAAATTTCTCCGTCGGTTTTCATCGAAGGAATCTCTCTGTCTTTACATACTTAGAGGCTCTTATATGATTTTCATGCTTTTACAAACCTCGGGGAGATATTAATTTTTTTCATAGGAATTATTTTTTTCATATTCACTATACATTTAACGTCTGAAAACATCTTTATAGTAGGAACCAGAAAAAAATATGCGGGTGTAATGGTAAATAATTTTTGGTGGATACATACAGGATGAACAATGTGATTCGATGGTGGAACTTAATTCATAAATTTATGCGGGCATCTTAGGAAGCTTTAGGTGAATAACAAAGCACGTGCTTTACAATGAGAACATAAAACCCTATGCTTTGGCGAGCCATAACGTCCGTCGAAACTGTCGACTATAGCGGCACAGTTTTCGCCGTACGAGCCTCTAGGGCGTAAAATTTTTAATACGCATCCATATTCGTTAAAATGGGTGCCTTCGCAGGCTCACTTTTGGCCATCTTGTTCATCTCGTACGGCGCCCTCGTTTCGGAAAAGTGCCGGCGCGGAAGCTCAGAAAATTTTGGCGGAAAATTTTACGGTCCGTCGACCGCAGCGCGAGCAATGAATCATGGGTATCGCTTTTTCCCTCACTTCGAGAGGACGACATAAAACTTGGCTTGGGCCCATCCATCCCCTTCCTCATTGGCTGGGTCGTACCTGAAGGTATCTCTGGACCACAGTGTGAGCTATCACTTCCTTCTGCTCGTTTTCGATGAGGACGTCCAGGAATTCGATGTTCCTGCGGTCCGTGGCGCAGAGGACCCTTCCGGCGGAGTCTGCACCTGCAGCCAAGGCCAGCAGTTCCGTGGCCATCGTCTCGCACATCTTCCCTGCCGAAATTAAATCCTTGGCGCGCTCCTTCTCCTGAAATGACAGATTGGGGAACGTGTGTATTTTTTTAATGGAGTGAGGAACCGCTTCCAGGATACATCCTCCATAGGTTCTCACATCTTTCGAGTGTGTGCCGAGAATAATTTAGCTCTCAGTCGGTGTTTTTGTTTTTTTACCTCTCGCTTTATATTTAGGGCATGCCGGGAAAAAAGCGTCGTTCAACCGCTTGATATCATTACTCCGATGTTTAGTGTTGGATTTATCTCTTAGCAAGGTCATAACACTTCTCATACGCGCAGAGAATTTTATTTTGTTGGCCATAAGCATAGACGATTTAGTCTCCCCTGTGACAGTTATGTCTCCTCACGAGGAAAATTTTCTACTTTATAGCGACGCACAAGTATACTGCAAGAACATGGAAATCTCAAACAGATGCTCCTTAGCTTAGCGTTTTTTGGATTTAAAATTTTCACCATCTTACTCGGATATACTAATTTTTATTTAATTATTTCGATCATTATATTAGTGGAATTGAATTAAAATCTAATAATTTACATATATTAGTCAGTTATATTTCAATTCAAAATTACATCATCGATTATTCCTGCAACAATATTCTTATTTATCTATTTAAGGCAAAAACAAGAAACTTAAGTTTCATTTAATAGGAACTGTTAAAGTCGGAGACATAGTAAAGTCTTTAATAGTGATAGAAAATATCTGAAACTTCTTTAGAATTGTATTTAAGTAGTCTTTCATTTATCTCGTATTACAAAGATTAAAATTAACATCGTCGTGTAAGGAAAGATTCTGTACTAATATTTCCATCTTTTAAATGGCAGTGCTTCTGTATTTACTTAATATACATATCGAATTAAATTCACCATTTATCCAACGATTGTTTATCTGTGAAAACATATTTGAAGATACTTTCATAATATAGGAACTGCTAAAGTGAAAGACATGATAAAGTCTTTGATTTTGATAGAAAAGAAGGGACACTTTTTCAAAATAGATTTACGTCATCTTTAATGCTCCCCGGATTCTAAAAAATAATTAGGACACTAAATTATAGTATGCGAAGACTAACACTGTCAGCAGTCAGGCGTCTCTCTCACCTTGGTCGATAAATTCATGAGGATCTTGGAAAGTTTAGCAGCTGTGTCCACAGGTGCTGGAGAGACAAGCACGAAGTACTCGATCGGCTTGTTCTTGCTGTTCTTGCTGCACACCATCAGGTCGTACACGAACTGAAATTAAAGAGATAAAGGGAAAAAGGTTATTAAAATTGCAACGTCACCAACAGATTACATGCAATTTCCGAGAGCCTTTTAATGAAAATCCGCATCTTCAATTAAGGATTTCCTTTCCAAAGTGCCGAATATCGCAGAGGTAACAGACAGAAAATAGAAATGGGTTAGTAATGAAATTCGG
Source organism: Sympetrum striolatum (assembly GCA_947579665.1). Classification (NCBI taxonomy): domain Eukaryota; kingdom Metazoa; phylum Arthropoda; class Insecta; order Odonata; family Libellulidae; genus Sympetrum; species Sympetrum striolatum. The sequence continues at coordinate 27,366,936 of OX388347.1, read as the reverse complement.
AAGAGATAGTTACGACATCCTTTGCTAAATTACGCGGCAATCATTCTGTTAATAGAAAGGCTCTCTATTTAATGGAAAGAATAAAGTAAATGACGTGAACCCATTAGTGTGCTTGCATTGTGTCACGGTTAAATAATTATGAAAGATAATTTTATCGAATGGCCGTTTTCCGATATACTACGCATGATTTCCTTTATTGATATGGAAATTTTTGTTTTATTTATGCTCACATACCCATGATTTGATATTAGCGAAAAGAATTCAAGAATAATTATAGTAAAATGTCTGGTAATTGAATTTAAAAAGATATACAATCGAAATAATTCGCCTAATTAAGTAGTCATTATTTTTATCATTATTAATTCTTCAAATTCATAATTTAACTAATGCAACTACATATATTACAAAAATTAGGATTATTTGAAGAATCATACATCATATCTATAGCAAATTTTATTTGTTTGGTAGGAAATAAGTGTCGTCTACATTCTTAACTGATAATCTGGCATTTTCTGACTTTTCCCTCAGTACAGGACATTCAATTTTAAGATTATAAGAGCGCTAAATAGAGGTTTCACAGAAATAAACTCACATGTATCTAAATTCTATCAACCTGATTGGTAAATCAAATTGTTGGTTCCCTATGTATTTATTACGATTTTCGATATCTGTGAGGGTCTTTATCTGTAAGGGTCACTTACATCCACTCCTGTAAATTCGGACAATTTCAGCAAAACGTTTAAACTTAACGTCTACCATTACCACGCTCTTTATAATTAGCCTAACGAGTTTCATACGACTTGACTTTGGTGGGATAAACCCTTGCATTTCCCAGAATTGGGGTGTAGGTAACAAGCAGATTCAAATTAAAAAATCTTAAGAATCGTTGGAATTTATCAAATGTGAGTCGGGACATGTAAATGACTACGTAACTTGTCACAAAAATGTTAAAGTATGTACAAGGATTCATAAGTAGCAAGATGGAAGCAACAAAAATTAAAATAAACAGGAGTTTGCTATAGATCGTAGTACTCAAAATGTTTATTACATAGCTTACTAAAATCTGACTTAAGTTTCACGAAGATTTTATTAACTCCAGTAGCAGCGGATTGAATGCGCAAGCCACAAATTTCAGGCAGTCACCTCTTTAAGTAGTGTTCTCACTCTTTTGGAAGACTTATGGTTTATTTTGAGGAAAACACTTTTAAGACGGAATTTTTAGAGAAAGGAAGATAGTCCTTGTAATAGACTCAAGCTTCCAGACATTAATCTCTATCCTCTCCGAAGATACTTTAATTTACAATATCCGAAACGTTCGCTGGCGGAGAGATAGCGCTCGGGGACGTACATTCTTTAACTCAATACAATGAGCCCGAGATAGATATGAATGCTTCAGAGAAAAAAAAGAGTACACGGCGAACGACGGAGTGACTTCCTTATCCCGAGGGAGGATTTGCGGATCTTCTTTTTATCGGCTATCGTATGGCCCATTTCCAAAATGTTCTCGAGAGGGCACATTAAGGAAAGTAAAGTTATCAAAAAATGAATGAAGGCTGATAAAACGGGGGCTACCAACTGCTGTCAGACTCTATAAAAACTACGGGGCGTAATCTTGAAATGGATTTTTACTGTTATTAAGTCGGTAAAAAGAGTGGGGAAGAGCATTCTTCGGAATAAATGAGTGGCGAGGGGAGAAAGGTGGCCGTAACCGAGGCTCGCGCCAATTTTACGAGGTATGCTTTCCCTGTTTGAAAGTTGGATTATAGTTAACATGCAAAGGACATTAAATTGGGGACAGTAATTCGAGGGTCAATATCGAACGAGTGCATGCTAAAATAACCACGTCAATTAACGTGCCGATCTCTGCCCTAAAATGCACTCCTGATCATTGACCTACATTCTTATTGCTTTCCAGGGACATAAATGTTATCTTCACCATTCAACTTAGGCTTCGGTTACGATACATTTAAGTACGAGATAAATATTCGTCGTTAGGATACTTTTCCATTTTTACTCCGGAAGATAACGAAAGAATTATGCCATTGGTTTTCGTCGTAAAAATTCACCATTGTATAGGGATGCGTAGTATCCTAGACATCTTCCTAGATACATTTAAATTTGATTTACAATCGCGTTTTAAAACTTTTTCTTTACAAATATAAATAATTCAATTATTTTACTTTTTATTGTAACTAAGAGTGTTTAATGGGTTTAAATTAATCTAATCGAGTTAAATTTAATATTTTAATTCTAATTGAAAAATAGAGCATTTTTTTATATATTTCCTAATATTGTACTTTCTACCATCGTAATTAAACACTTAGCAACTTCCATAAATATATTTCCAACGACCAGTTTCGTCAACAAGTTGACGAAATATATTTGTGGAAATTACTTAGTGTTTAATTACGATGGTTTATACTCCATTCCACGAAGTGAGGATAGAACATATTAATTGTATTGTACTTTCTATTGTAACTTCGGCAATTTTTCATATTGTTTGTCATGACAAAGAATGCGTTAAATATCTGTGTTGATACAACCATCTTGATTATGCCTCAAGATATGCGCTCTTTCTTTGTATCTAGTTATCTAGGTGGTCAGTGTTTGAGATATTATCAGTTTTCAGTTATACGCATATGCGAAACATAATGATTACTTTAACTAACTCATAACTTTGCTCGATTAATTAATTCTTCCAGAGCATTGAAATATTCGGCTTATGGAGAAACTCAAACAATGTAAAATCGAATAAAATGAACTGTACTTTTATCATAATTGAGTGAGATTCCCTCTGGTCTTCATAATTACATGCAAATATCATGAAATTTAATAAATATGTGTAATGTATCTGATTCAGGTAACAATTAAAATTATCAAATTAATTTTGTTCATTGTTAGATTTTTAAAATGGCTCTCTTATGAGAAAAGTTGATGACTTTTGAGCACAAAAATAAATAAAGATAATAAGTTAGTTCTTTTAATCTGAGAAAAACTTCACAAATCACGTTAATACTTAGTATATTTACAATGAGCATAAAGCCTCCTTTTGAAAGAATGTCCTAAAACAGTTTTCTCTACCTCTTCCTTGTAATGAATACTTGACATGGAATTTTCCATCAAGACATGATGGCGGCTAGCATTCTAAAATGATACTTGAGTTTGTGAAAGGAGACATTTTCGAGTTGTTTACTCATTACCTGACACAAACACTATTTAGAACATGAAGAAATATCGCAGCGAGGTAAAGCTGTGCAGCCTACTTAGATAGCTTGCTGTGTGGCAGATTCGATAAAAACGTGCAGCCGTCAAAAAGAGACCTTGAATAATAAGTAAATAAAGGCTTTAGAGGATAGCATACCAGTACGACTTTGTGAGTTTTGGAAATGTACGTGTATAATAACGCGGAATTTTCTACCTAATGCAAATGAAGTCTTCTGTAGCTTTAACCTTAAAGACAATTCTATTGACCAAACAGTATTCAAAAAAGGAATTCCAGATACAGCTTTGCTCGAGAAATTTATCGAGAAAACAAATTCAGATGACCTACTTTACTTTCCTTCTTGGAAAAGAATATGTAGCTTAAGAGCGGAACATTAATAAACTACTGAACTACTATAAACTACTGAATGACCCACGGAGATTCCGAGCATTAATTATTTCCTGGTAGCGAGGTTTGTAATATCTTAAAGTTTTAGTTTTATATTTGGTTATGCGACGGCGAAAACGAACATGGCTGAAATTACATATTTATTCTACTACATAAATTAGTCAATGTTTAATAAAGATTCTTAGCTTTAAAACAAACCTACAAATCAAAATAAATACAAATTTGACATGTTCTAAACACGGTGATGGATTAATAAAGTGAGAAATATTTGATTTAATTAATCCGTTAAATCTTTAAGAAATTCCCTACAATGAAGAAGCTCTGAGCATCGATCCCGATTCCTCATTGGCATCGCAGAAGCGCCAAAATTCAAAAGCACCGTTCCCGTTATTATTTTCCGCACCGAAAGAATGCATTTCATACTCGCGAAAAGCATAGCGAGAATAATTCATCCAGAGAGGGGAATGACGCAGAGGCTTTTATGAGGGCGAGCATATTCTTTAGAAAGCCCTTCCTTCCTCAGACGCGATGTCCTTTGCGTTCTAACACAGGCTCCTAAAAATAGTGGACTTAAAAACCCGGATGGCACCGCTATTTTTAAGAAATAAAGGAGCGAAAACTGAAAAAATAATTCCGAAATAAAGCTTGAGGGTTCTTGAGGACATATATTTCCGCGAAAGAATGGGATGGCGGAGGGGGGATTCAAGGGAAGGATTAGACCAAAAGCTGTCCACAACCTTGCTAAACAGCGAAAAGGTACGGAAAAAGGCGATACTCCGATCCCTACAGCTCGGTACCTCTCGATTCGTTTCCGTGCGGCAATATTTCACGCACGCTGATGTGAATGGGACCTTAAAATCCATTTATAACCTCTTACGAGGAAAGAACGAAGGTCCCGCCATAACGTATCGATCCGGATATATTCCGATACGACGAACAGATACGTGCACGCTCAGGGAGATGAGGGACCGGCTAATTCCCGGAGGAAAACAAACAAAAATAAAAATACGACTCCCCTGTCGAAGCTATCGAGTGGGGAAATGTGAGGTAAGAAGATTAATGGGGAAGGGGGAGACTGCGGCTGAAAAAGGCGGGTGCCAAAATATGAATCATGGCCGACGGTGAGCCGCTGAATAATTCACGAGATGACCCTCTCCGGTGGCGGGATTTATCAATGGGAGTCATTACTTGGGGCGGGGATGAATGGCCACGGACTGTTGTCGTAAGCTGTCAGAGGGATACTAATATTGTTATTACGTCGCCTCGTTGTTGGAACCAAGCTCATTTCATTAGCTTGTTTCCTTCCGCAGATAAGAAACCGTGCCTTGTGCCCGTCAGCTAACTGATTGTGGTGTTTTACGCGAAACGTCCAAATTACAGAGCCAAAAGGAGGCATTTGAATATATTATCCTTAGGGGATGCGTGTTTGTTATGAAAGGGTTGTAGTTGAGCATTGGGGATGGAGTTTATAGTGACGCTAGCTTGGTCTAGCTTAAAACATTTTTTTCTACCTGTTTTATAAATTTGAAAAGAGTTTTGCCGAAACCCCCGGAGGAACTAATATCTGAGTTACAATAATGAATGAAAGATTAAATTTTTTAAAACATCGCAGGAGTTTAGAGTAGAAAGCAAAATTTAAGTAAAAATTCATTCCGGAACTTGTTTATGCTATTCTTAGATGTTTTCAGTAAGTACCTACAGGTAAAATGATTTCTTGCAAAAAAATCTGCAACTTTCGTAAGAAATCATTACAAAAGAAGTAATTTCAATTCCAGAAAATTAATGGATGGAATTGATCATCCATTGATAATTGAGATTCCAAAAATATGAACATACAATCTAAAAAATAGATAGTAATGAAATTAAAATAAAAAAGCATGTTTATGAAAGATATCTTACTTGAGTTTAAACTCTGATTTGAGGTTTAAGAAAAGGTTTAACACTAATCAGAGAGAAGAAATTTTAGATTTGAGAAAATTAAAACATAAACGTCAAAGGAACAGATAGTTAAATTTATTAATATTTCATAAAATTAACGGAAAATTAGTGGTAATTTTTGGTATGGTATTTATACATTTGAACCGATTTTCAATCGGAAATATTCACATTAAGGTCTTATTTTAATAAAAAGGCACAGAGAATATGATGATACATAGAACGCTCAGGAAAAATGCGGCCCAAAAATATTTACCGTGAAAGTTTGTTCGATAAAATTGATAAAACAAGTCGACGATGGATCGCCAATGAAGTATTTTCGACAAGGTTCGTATTTCCGTATTTGTCTCTCTTTTCACCGGATACCTCTGCGTTTTCCAGCAAATAAGGAAAGCGTTGTACGCGAATAGTAACGTATTTGCAAATCAGATCCATGTCCATGGAAGGGGAAGCAATATACGCGTAAACATCCCGAATCGATAGGAGGAACCCACCCATCGCCCTCTTCTCTCAAGTAATCCTCGAGACAGTCTCCTTAAGATTCGAACCCCACAAAGCCTCTCTCAAAGCATCCAACTCCCCTTTCTTCACACCCACATCCCGAATTCTTCCGTCCTATTTTCGTCTCCTTCCCTTGTGTCCGATCTTGGTCCCAACAGATACTTAAGCCACACATAAAATTTCTTAAATAATCGTGCCTCTTTCTCTTCCTCTCCCATTTAGTGTCCTTCTTCCCGAATTCCATCGGAATTTTAATAAATTAGGGACGGTATGGTGTGCATGCCATTTTTTCCGAAAGGATTACCTTTAGGTGGGTTGCGAGGAGGAAAACCATTAAATTAAGTAACGTCGGGTGAGCACACCGAGCCATTTGCATCGATTGGCTATTTTTGGAGGGTTTCGGGAATGGGCAAACAAATCACCGGAATAAATTTCCGAAACTCGGAAGTTTTAGTCCAAGGACAATATATGAATCTGAAATGTATTTCGTTACCTTAACTCTATAAAAAGTTGTACATCTAAGAGGAAAAATCACACTCATACTAATAATTATACACTTATATTTTTACAATCGCTAAACATGATTTCTTCAGATTTCATGATTTTATTCAACAAATTGTATTTATTTTCTGTTATTATGTACACTCCTGGCCAAAATTAACGCAGCACCTCCCTAGCGATCCTTACGGCCGGTGCTGCGTTAATTTTGGCCAGGACTGTACTTTCTGAGTGAAATAAAAATTATTATTATTATTTGAAATATATTAATTTGTTTTTCGAGTATCTTTTGTAATACGAACCCCAATCTTTGCGAAGTAAATGTTCTATTTGATTAATTTCTATCAATAACGACTTGACATTGGGTTTCATACGAATCCAAACAAAATGGTAGAGATATCGCCGAAGTCGAATAGTAATGGATGAGATGGTATTCACCCAATTCATTTAAATGCGGAAATCTTCCTTAACATATCCTAAACAATCATCATACGTTCTTTGATTTACTGAGCATAAAGCCTTACTGACTTTATGCTTCAGTCAATAACAGTAACCATATAGGTTGATACAATTTTCTCCGAAGAGTTTTTCATTAGACAGTGTCATTTTTTGATTCTGGAGACTTTCGAGAAATAATCGATTTTGTATGTGATAGTAAATGGGACTAGAATGAGAAATACTGAATTAGAGGAGTTATTCTTCTAATAAATTGGATTATAAGAAGTGACAAGGCAAGTGCTGAATTCTTTAGAAATTAAAATAGTTTGCGGTATCTTGATGTGAATTCGAAGAAATGTTTTAAAATTATAATGAACGCATAATTACCAATTCGAATGATGTTTCAATAATTTTCGCAGTGTAGTCATTAGTTTACACTATTTCTTGGGACCATACGAAGTAAATTTTATCCAACCTTCGATTGAAAATGTAAAGTAGGAGTTAGTTTTTTTAATTAATCGGAATTTGTATTCCCACCTGAAGATGCGAACAAAATTGTGCTTTTAATGGAATTAAGCTCAGTAAAAATTCACTGCACTCGAGTAAATATGCAGCTGACTTAATTGAAAGAGACATTCCATGCAGCCTTAGAGCCATTAATTGAAAATTATCCCGCGAGAATTTAGCGTTCGATATACATGAGTTCAGCGTATGACTTGACGTGAGAGCTTTAGGTAACCGAGTTTCATTTATGCCTAGGAAAAGCCAACTTTATTTCATTACCACCGCACGGAGTCTAGAGTCGATCGTTGCGAATCGTTTACCATGTTATCCCAAGGAAATTGTAAATTAATTTTTTCGTTCAGATGAAAATGCGACCTTCCCCATATAAAAGAAAGCATACTCTGAGAAAAAGTTTTAGTTTATCTTAGGAATAGGATGAATAACTATTTAATCTGTGAGAATAGGAATGAGATCTTGATAGTTTAAAATCCAATCCTAGATAAAGGAAAAAAACAACAAAAATGGACTTTATTAAATTAATTATAAAACACGAACAAAGAGTGTTTACCACATTGAATGAAACAAAATCCCAGGGATTATATTTCATATCAGGTACATCAGATTACAAAGAATCTTATCATATCAGTAACACTTGACTTTTTCAAACGATACGATGTAGATCTCGAAATCGATAAGCCGTAACTTCTGCTCTCATTTTCATTTAGAGAGACATTTCACAATACACAAAAAACGAGTTGGGTGCCTCTACCGCAGAAAAAAATCTAATTAATTGAAAGAATGAGGCGTCTCTGAACCTCAAAATTGAGGCTTTTTCAAATTGCATTTTTCTTCTCTCCGCCGTCCAGCGAGGTGTCTTTACTCGAGAGGGATAATTGCTCTTGGCGGCGGTGAACACGCAGGAAAAAGAAGAGTAGAAAAGGGAAAGGAAAAAGGAGAGGGAATTGGCAATTTTGCGGGAGATAAGAGCGGAAAAAAGAAATGAAAAACGGTATGTGTCACGAAGCGAGAGAGTACGCGCCACTAGAACACAACGAAGTTTTAAAAAAGGTCCTCAGAGGAAGTGAATGCGAGAGGGGACGAATTGGGAGAAAGAATGCAGAAAGACTTTATTTTGGGAAAATTGGGACTTGATAATCTTTTTAATTCGGTCCTTTTTTACGTATTGCACTTAATCGGAAGCGAAATTAAAGAAGCAAAATCTAGCGAAAAGACATACAAAACTTCTTCGAAGACTATTACAGGAACATGCAGTCGACAATCGATTACATGATTAATAACTTTTCGAGAGACAAACTGTCGTTCCAATTTCCAGATAAAAATGTACTCAATTCCCATTCCAACCTACTTCGCTCGTATTATTTCAATAACGTTTCAGCTGCTACATATAGTAGTAACTTGAAATTTTAATAATTTCTGTGTTTTTAATTTTGATTATGGGTATCATATTTCAAAGATAAATTTTAGGTTAACCTATTTCGGTAGAAGACTAAAAAGAGCTTGTTTAAATAATGAGCAACCTGCGGCTTCTTAGCCAAATGTAGTTAAAACAAAGAATATATAGAGCCATTTAACACCGAAATACTGCATTTGAGTACTATTTGGTTTCATAAGAAATTATTATTTGTTTATCATAATTTGCCGCATTTTGAATGCCATTAGGTGTCAACTACAACTTGGACTGCATTTGTGTAGCCTTTTGAATTAACTCAAATAGTTAAACATCGAAAGAGTGTGAGAGAAACCCCATTTATACGCCAAGAAACCTAGGAATACGATTTTAATTTTTCTTAATAAAGGAATGCGGGAAACGTTTTATTTGAATGCGTCCATCTGCTTCGGGAAACCACGGATAGACCGCAGGTTCCTCACCTGTGGGGAGTTCCTGTGCAACTCTAGTTATCCGTTTTCGTCGTAGCTTTGAATTGGAGAAGATTCAGTGATTTCAATAATTCGATAAATAGAAGATTCTATGAGCTGCCATAATTTCATTTATTGATGTGAATTTCTGCATAAAATAAATAGAATAAATAAACGCCATTGAATGAACTGAATAGGCAATAGACTAAGAATGAACTGAATAGGCAATAGACTAAGACTAAACAATCGCAAACTCTCTCCATGTTATAACAATGTTACAATGTTATAGCAAGGTTATGAGGTAGCAAAGAGGAGAGGCTTGGATTGTATAATAGACGTATAATCAAGATAATTGCTATTAAGAATAAAATGAATCAAGTGATGAAAATAAATCTATCATTTCTTTCTTTACGGTCGTTATGACTTCTTTCATTTCGTAAGCCAATCAGGCACTATACATTTGCAATTATATAGAGACTTTTTAACCTCCTAAAACCGCATATCATTCGAATACAGATGAAATAACGCATTTATTCTTTCAGACATAGCGCGGTCGCATTTACCCCGCAGCCAAAAATGTCTCTGAGCTTCTGCTTACCCTTTTATCCTCCATCAGCATGTACGTGTCGTGCTCTTTGCCCATAAGGTATTCGAGGACGTCGTTGTGGCCCTCAGAGGCCGCGAACCAAATTGGTGGTCTGCCGTAGTTGGTCTCGCTCTTTGGTGACGCTCCGCTCTCCACCAGAAGTCTAACGACGTGTCCGAAGCCGGCTCTCGCAGCACAATGCAGAGGAGTCCAGCCATTCTATAGGAGAGGAAAAAGAAGATATAGCACCAATCCCTATGGTATTCGTCCATTTGTGACGATTCTTAAAGGGAAGGTTTAGCTTGAAGCCATCTCTTTGTTGAGGCGGGTTAAAATGTAGACATTATTAATTCTCATCTTATAAAAATTACTTACGTAATAGTTCAACTAAGTAACGAATCATTGAAAAACTAAATTATTTTATCTCTTGGTAGCTTAGACTGACAAAATAATCTGCAGTCAACACCCAGGAACTTAGTCAGGTAATAAGAGAGACAAGAATCTGTTATTGTGCTAAATCGAAATATCAGCTAATAATGAGGATTTGACTCAATTGACAGATTTTCATATAATTCCTATGTTTAGGAATTCTGTCATTCCTAATATCCTTTTCTCGTTATATGTGCGATTTTGGGTCTTAGCAGATTCAAGTATAAGTTTACAAGTAATACACATATACATGTGAAATATGCATGGTTTGACTATATACAACTCGCTATCTTGTTGGCCTAGTAAATTGAAATCACAATTATATTCTTTAGCTTGCTTAACTATTACTACTGAGAAAAGAATGTGTAAATGAAACAAACATTTTTTTCGGGATACAATTTTAATATGTATTTACATTTATGAATCCTATGAATTAAAAACGGTAGACTTTTTTTGATAATTTATTATTTCATGAGATATATCATACAAGCGAATAACCGAGTTGCGTCTTAAGGTGTACTCTGAGAAACCTGAGCTATATTGATAGAACTAGTTTGTATCTTTTGTCTTCAACCTTCTCATCTACTCTAGCTTTAAAATTACTCGATTTCGTGATATGACTGCTAGAATAGAATTTCACGGAACCATCAAGTAGTTGTTGTTGTTCGTGAAGTTGATTAAAGACCGTTGCTCGTGAAGTTGATTACAAAATGGCAGAGCACAAATCATATTAGGATGAGTATTATTAATTAATAACTAATTTATTTAATAAAATATGATTAATATGATTTAAACGAACACGAGAGCTATTCTTGCAGTGTTATTTATTCAGTTTCAACATCTCAGTGAGAAGACGTTCTAGGAAAATACACCCTCATAATGCCTGTAAATTTTTTTCAATTAATTTCTATCATTCTTTTATTAACACTTTGTGGTTGGGCATTTCCTCAGTGAATAATGGAATCAATGCTAGTCTAGTCATTGAAAAGCACCTCTGTGATTTAGTATTTTGTAACTTCTAGGTTTTATGAACTTCCTGAAGATGTGCGGTGAATTCATACCTTCAATTTTCTAATTATGTGAACTGATTCCGTAAGGATATCATTGCACGGAAAATACGAAGATGAATAAAAAATATTTGGAATAATCAATTTATTCATTGTATAATCTATTATCAGTGACGTCGTCGAAATAAAATAAACCCTAATAAATATTTTAACTTAACTTTAACTTACTAGCTTACTAAGTTTGGCTCAAAAATTCATTTGTTGGATTGCAATAAATTAAAATACAAGTCGCAAATATATAAGCGCTAAGTCAGCTAACAATTTGCCTAAATATTGTGGCAATAGATAATTTAAGAAGTAACTTTAAAATGCTTTCGAGAAGTGTGCCCTGAGTAGAGCTTTCTTATAACTCTATTAGAATTCGAAATGAATTATTTTTACTTGCGGGGAAAAATAGAACGTATTTTTGCGACGTAGTTTCCTCATCTACGAAATTCAGTGAATTTAGGGATATATACTTCCCACTCAAGATATCCGTCGGAGAAATTCCGGTTTTTATGCGACCCTGAAATTTGAAGCATGGAAAGACGGTATGGGAAGCGTAAAACATTTCTCTGCCCAAGGAATCCTCACATGTTGGTTTTTCATCATAAAACTATTTATAAATCTGGAGTGTGTATTGACAGGAGAGGCGACCTCATTGAATTTATTGATCGGATATCCGCTGAGATAAAGTTTGCGACTTAAAAGGCTCGGAATAAGAAATAAGAATACAAGTTCTTCCGATAAACAGAGGGTAAAATAAATTGCGTAGACGTGCTTTTATGAAACGTTCGAAATGAGTTCGATCTGGATCGGCTTTTCTAAATTATTTCCATTCTGCTTATATGTACATTTCAAATGTAGACTGGCTTCAAATATCGATAACAGATGACTTAAACCGAAGTTCAAAGCGCATAAGATAGCACACTGCGTCAGTGTTATTTCAAAGAAAAATATTTTGAATTGAAAGCGTTAATTTTATCTGACTTGGAGATATTGCTTTGTCGAATGTTATCAAAATAAAAATTCAAAACGATTCGTCGTAAAATAAAAGAAACTGAACTCCGCTTGAAAGAGCTTTTGAATTTATTCAGAAATATTTTTTCCAAATATGTATTCAATATATGACGAATCTGTCATACCACTATCAAACACCATTATAAAAGATTAGCAAAATTCAACAAGTTTTCCGATGCACAACAGAGAATCAGTAATTATGGTAGGTATAGTAGCATGTAAACATTATATTTAATGGAACTTAGATCTATTCCAAACTTAGACAACTTTACTAAGAGTATGCGAAGAATCAATTTTTGGAAAAATACTTTAAAGATTTTTTCAATAATATTTTAAACTGTGATTTAAATGAAAAACCAATAACCTTGATTCGTGACTAAAATAAATAAAAAATCAGACTCAAGTAATATTCGTACGCCTCTGGTAGAATGCTATCGATTTTTAGAGCATAAGCGAAATTTTCAAGTACTTCCATCACACTATGTTTGTTTAAATAGGTATTTTTAGAATTAATTCAAGATTTGTAGGTAGAGCAGCACATTTATACACTGTATATGATTGAAAATCGAGCCAAAGGACAAACCATTCAAGATAAATTGGAAATTGAGTGAGCAGAGGGAGGATTTGAAGAGAGCGCGTACAACGAGTCTTTGAGAACTCTCGACAAGGTAGAAGTACGAGACAAAGAATGATCTCCGATATGAGAATCAACATGCGAACCTACTCAACCCATTTCCGAAAGGTCAAGATTGAATCTCTTTCAAAATTACGGAGGCAAAAATTTCCGATCGAGTCGCCGTGTTTTATCGTGGTGGGAACATCTGGTGATTTCTATCGATTTCAGTTGAAAGAAATGGAACTTGGATCTATTCCAGAATCAGATTCTCCGGGAAAATGAATTTTCTCCATTATTACATGGCTGGGTGGGAAAGCAAAATACTACAGACGTTTCACATTCTCCGTGTAGACATCTTTGTCATGTGGGAAAACATTAATGCTCGAGAAAGCAAGATCAAATGAGCGGGGATTGGATAAACTTCTCCCTTGGGAACCCTGCGAACACATCTGTCCCATTTATTTTGTGAGTGAAGGTATTGTTTACACATTCTTAGAAAACAAATGCTTGATTTTACTCAATCAAACTAAAGCTATGTATATGTTCCGATCATGATCCTTATGCGAAAGGAAAATAGACCTTCCATGTCCTTCCTATTTTATCAGAGGAACAGCTCTAACAGAAGTGATTAGAGCGGTGGGCCGGACGAGATGTTTGGAGAACCTTGTGACTGAATTAATTAGCCATGTTTGTAGGCAATGGCAAAGTTTACCTTTCCACTTGAAGAGGATGGCTGCTTCTTGTGGTTTGATAATTCATCAAAGATAAAATAAATTTAAATTATGGAATCAAAGGGAGGAATTATATCTCTCCAGTAGCGATTGACCCAACAGGATTTTCGATTTCAGGAAACAATGATAATATGATCTCTCTGTATTAGCTATCATCGTCTGAAAATGAAATGAATTTCGAAAAATATCGTGAATAAATTGTGTAAGTCAGTTTTGAATAATCGATATAAATTTACTAGCATTCTCTAATATCTATCTATCTAATTCATGACTGAATTGATAAAATATGATAAGGCCCCTGATATATTTTTATTGCTCAATGTGATGTGCAATATTAGTATATACATCGATGATAACAATTGTATTCAAATAAACACGTCCGTAATTTCATTAACTGGTGATGCTTCAAGTATAGTTAATAAACAGAACTAGGTGCTTTGCGTTTATCTATTTGCTCAGTTTCATAATAGTAGTACATACCATGATAGTAATACGAGTAAAACTTATTGCTCACTTTTGAATTTGATTCAAGATACGTAATTGACTGAAACAATCATGGGAAAAATTCAATCGGCGAACTTGGTGGAATAATATCACAGACAGATAATATCATACAATATCAAAGACGAAACTGAAAGATTATGATGTATATATTTGGACTAATCACGCGAAATACAATAATATTGAATACTCAATAGAAAAATGAGCGTGAGTTGACCCAAGATATTCTAATTGAGTTTGGTATTATTCCGAAAAATTCAACAGATATACATTCGTTTGATAAAGACGCAATTGTAGACGGTTGCAGGGGTTCCATGCGTCCATCGTAATTCCATCGATGCCCTTGCCATCAGGAGACAAAAATATTCGAGAAGTGTCAATGGTCAAGAATGAAAACTCTTTTAGCATGCAAAAATGGCATTGTCGTTAGAAGGAGTTGCACGCCTCACCTTATCAGTAGCGTTGATTTCCCCTCCTTGGCCAAGTAGCACCTCCACCATTTGGTAGTGGCCGTGAGTGGCTGCTATGTGTAAGCCAGTCTTCCCGTGGCGATCTGCGCTCATCAGCAGATCGGCCGACCTCGCCAGGAGCAATCCGAGAACCGTTATGTGGCCCCCGAAACAGGCCAAGTGTACCGGGTTGTAGCCCTGTTCCAAAGAAAACGGTTAGGTGAGGAAGTGACGATAAGCAAGACATGCCTTAGGTTATTTAGTTGTTATCACCCGGAGGGGCTGATAATTGCAAATGAAGGCCAAAAATAACAAAAGAATCGAAACTGCCATCATCGCTAACTAATGAAAGTTATTTCATCAGTATAAAATGGCATTGAAAAATAATTGAACGACATGAAAACACTTATTTTATTTTGAAAAAGAGAATATGCGTCGAGTTTGATAGCTCTGAAACGGAGATAATTTCATTATACGTATCGATAATGAATATTAATAAAATCAATATTAAGGTATGACTCAAGAAGCTATGTCAATAAAAATCACTGATTGATATTAAATATGAGATCACAGTTTGATAGCTCTGAAACGAAGATAATTTCATTATATGTTTCGATAATGAATAGTAATCAAATCAGTTTTAAGGTATGACTCGAGAAACTATGTCCATAGAAATCACTGATTGATATTAAATATGAGATCACCTTTTCATGGATAATTTACTAATGACCATTTGAGAGCAGGTTTCACTAAAATTGTAAAACTCGTAAATTAACTTTAGTTAATCAAAAATATCCTTGTGGACACTGCATGGAAAGAATTATTTTATTCCTCTCCTAATATCGATAGCATATTAATTGATTTCCTTTGAATTTTTAACGCCCGAGCATCCCCCAACCCAACTTCTAATTATAAGTGCATCCGTCGGGAAATCGTTCTACCCAAGACATGAGCTTCTTTCGCCAATCTCGAAAATCAGAGGTACGAACAAGTGCTCGCGTTTACTTTTAACGAGAAAAAATTGCTTTAGCTAAATCTGAATTTTTATTTTCCGTAGGCGATAAATATCTTGAAATTTAGTAGCATTGTGAATCTAGGTGGAATATTGGATTGTCTCCCAATGCATTCATTTGAAATTTTCCTCTTTTTATGCCTGAAAGCTTTATTATGACTGACATCGAAGAAGTTCCTTGCATCTGCGAAGAGAAATGTTTGCCTCGGAAGCAGCTGTACAGACGCGGGGCCAACGAAAATCAAACGGACGGGATCGACCAAGTGCCGATGAAAATAAGCCCCGAAATTGTAAACAAAGAGCCTCTCGAAGGCTTTCGGCGAGGGAACGAGAAGGGGGAAGCATTAAAGCACCTCTAGACAAAAAATCCTTCCGATGAAGATTCCCCCTGAAAAGCGGAACGCATTTTCATTCCGGCTAAACCTCAACCGTCCTTGGGAGGGTCTCTTAACCCCTTTGAAGACTCTCTCCTTTCCCAACTCACGTTTTCCGTGGTAGCCGAGTCGACCTGCACCCCGGCGGAATTCAGCAGTAGTCGAACCACGCCCTCGTTTCCCGAGAAGGCCGCCAGGTGGAGGGGAGTCATCCCAGACTCCTGTGCGAGCTCAGGTATGAGAGACGCACCCGACGGAGGGTCTGACTTCACGGTTCCCGGGATGTGCTGAAGAAGCTCCCGGACAGTATCTGGAACGAAAGAGGATTTTGGAGTGGATCCCGAGACTCAGGCAGGGAAGCTGCGGAGGCAATGGATGCTTAGTCTTCATCTAATTGGATGAGAGGCTAGAGAAACAACAGGTGTGGTGTTCTGGGTGAGATGGCTTCTTCAACTTTCTTACGAAAGGAGAAATGAGTGTCGCTACTAAAAGCCTGTAGTATTTAGCAGCAATATGGTATCTACGTGCATCAAGTTATTCATAGTCTACATGTTGAGATCTAAGTGATTGGTGTGGACTAATGCAAAAGTTCGTGTTGAGATGGTGTCTATATCGGTGTTTGGTCAATCTTTAGCCCCTTAACACTTGCGCAAAATTTTTGGTATTTGAATTATTCTTCGCTGAGAATGTGAGTAATTTTTTTGATTGTTTTTTTTTCTGTTGCATTGCAAGGAAAATGTTTAGGTGTTATTGTTTTTTTTCCTTCGTTGATTTCGAAAGCTTATAATGTTCAAATTTGCGAATCAGTTGAGTTGAGGGGCAAAGAGTATTTTCTACAAGTTTTCTCTAAGCGTTTAAATAAAATCATATTTTCTCTGTACGAAATGATAAATAAATACTTCTACTTCAAATAAAAGTGCCAACAAAAACCAAAATTTGGAACAAAATAACGATGATGGCTTCTATAAGGTACTTGATAGCACAAACACTTAAACCACTTACTGATCTGCTCTTCTGTATTTTTAAAAATTGAAACCAGCATGAAATGAAAAAGTCGCACATTAATTTCATTTCATCAACTTTAAGGAATATAATAATAATCATGTATAGAAGCACATTTGTTTGCATAAGAATCTAGCCGAAAACTACTAAGTTATATGATTTTGTATACGGCAAGGGTTCTTAATATTATATTTCAAATCCCCTACATGGTAAAAATCATCATGTGTAAATATAATCATAAACAAATGTTTTGCATTGTGTATTAAGTATATTCACCGATAGTTTTTCTAAAATGGTGCCACTGCTTTTGATCATTCAATTCGTTCTAAAACCTCAATATTATAGAACCCATGCCACGATATATCTTAATATTTAAAAGAATGTTTCTATAGAATCTACTACTACTATAATACTTACGTTTACAGTTATAAAAGCCATTTGAGAACTAAATATGGTAGGAATGTTTGCCGTCGGGACAATTACTCTCTCTGTGAAAGATCTCTGCAGAAAATGAAAAAATAAAAAGAAATAATTCAAAGAAAAAATCAAGGTATACAAGGTATTAATAAAAACGGAAGAAAAATATCAATAAATAAAGAACTAAAACCATTGCTACTTTACGTAGCCAATAATTCAGTTTTAAATGGTTTCCGCTATAAGTAAGAATAAAAAAAGTGCTTCAGAATTTCAAGAATAATGAATGATTAGAGCTGGACTTAAAATATCTCTATAATTCAAATCATTGATTAACAAATTGTGCAGTAATTTGGTTTTGTTTTCAACCATTACAAAATTGATTTCTGATAATTGTGAACTTTATATTTTAGTATTAGCGCCAGTGGACGCTGAAAAGTTTTTCGTGATAAAAAGTAGAAAAATATGTCAAACCAAAACGAAAAATAATGTAAAATAAAAGAAAAATATGAAGTGATAGAGATCATACCCTCTCCCTGTAAGAGATAAAAGGACAACACACTCTTTTTCTTGTCAATTCATGATGAACCTTGCGAATGACAAGGTGATGGAAGGAGAAAAAGGATTAAGTTTTTTTCGCAGAGAATCTGTAACCGGGACTTTACGTCATGCTTGACAATTGCTTTCGTCTGACAAAACAGCTGTTTCAGTCACGCATGACACTCGTCATCCGCAGCAATTTTTTGTCACGCGAGTAACTGGTTCGCAGGTTGGAATGAGTTGAACTGGATTGGATTGTATTTGTCACGTGTGACGATGTGAACTCAGAGGACAAATTCTTTAGCCAATGCGGCTGTTTGACTTCCGACAAAGCTTTACGATCCGTAAATTACCTTTTTTTAGGCGGTGAGTTTGATTATTTAACCGAAACACACGAATTGCAATATTTTGTTCAGCAATTGAATGAGTTTCGCTTTTGGAAATAAACCTTTTGAAACATAGCAATAGATTTATAAGTTTATAGTCTCTAAAATATCAGTACATAATTTTAATTTGATGCTACTTTAGAATAGAGTATCGTGGACCGCTAATGGCAATCGTACATTGTGAAAATAATAATCAAAAACCATGAAACTTAGCACACAATAATATTGATTTATCTGCTTCACTACTGCAATTGTCAATGGTTATATTCAAGAATCATAAAGTTATGAAGTAATACTATGAAGGAAGCCCACTTTCAGGAGATTCGGGGAATTTTGTCAAGTACTAAGCCTGGAGAGGAGTTCCTTAATGCGTAGAATGCATAAATTAGAACTTCCGAGGCATGAAAAAAGACTTGTTTACCTCAACCCTATTAATTATTTTGCTCTGCCAAGGCAATTTATATTTCGTCACAGATTTCACAAATAATTAACAACTATATAAAAGGAAGCAGTAGCCATGAAGTCATATATTATCATGGAAATATTTTCTAAAGATTTAGCATAGTGATGAATTAATTCATAAATTGAAAGCAGCAAATAATACTTTCCAGGCATAAATAAAGCATTGTTTAACTTATTCATGTTACTCCCCCTAAATTTTCATTATTATCGATTTTACCAGGAAATTATCTTGCTCAGCCAGGATTGTTTGTCATATATTATAATTAATTTGAAATCGATTAATCATTAGTTACTGTCCTTAGTCATGAATCGCTGAGAGACTGATATCATTATGCGACTTTGGCCTGAGTATGGCGACTGCCATAAGCCACGGAATATCCCCCACTTTGACGAAAAGTGGGCGAAGTAATTTTCCCCAAATTATCGCCGTCTTTCTTCCATTTCATCTTCCGACACGCACCTGCCTGTCCGAAGTACGCCGCGACGTGCAGTGCTGTCACTCCTAGCTTTTTGCTGGTTATCCTTAGAGACTGCGTGGACCGCAGCACTTCTAGGACTGGTCCGTGACCGTTACGGGCCGCCATGTGGACTGCAGTGAACCCAGCCTTCGGTGGAGCAGAAGATCCGAGAAAAAAGTTAACAATTTGAAAAGGCGCGCGGTTAATTGGAACAACCGTTAAAAATGGCGAAGAAAGGAAGGATCGAAGGGTGGGAGGGAGGTGGAGAGTAATGAATCGCGAAGAGCGGAGAATAAAAAATGAAGGTGCGTCGGCGTAGAAACCAGTTTGGAACGCTCGCATGGAATCCCTTTTACGATTCCAGATCACACTCTCGATCTCACTGCGATTGGTAGAGCCAAGGGAGAAAGAAATGCAGACGGGGAATATAATTTGAGGTGTAAAGCGAGTGAAACATTGACTTCCGAAGCATCTCAAAACATTCCACCGCGACCATCGGATAAGGATAAAATCTGGTTTGGTCTGGTGTGTAATCTGTCAAAGGAAAGGGTCTGTAATCTCTTGACAAAGAGGAAAAAGATATTTTTTACGAGCTCTTTTCAGATTATACACACAAATCAAGGTTGTTCTACTCGCGGCCTGGTAAGTATTGAGGCTTAAAGGATTTATTCCGTTATCTGTTGCAACCTATGAATATTGTAAGTAAAGGAAAATGCAGTTTGAAATTTACCCTAAAAATTGAAACAAAATACTACTTTACACACATTCGTAATATTATTTTAAATATTACGATTTTTGATGAATTACTATTAATTTTAAATAACAACTATAAATTTGCACACATATTGTCGACGGCCCTCAATTTTTTGGAGCGAATCGACTAGTTAGTAATAAAAGATTGGAGAACTCTGATATAGAGGCCATTATAATAAAAGTTGATCTATCTATACAAGGAAACCGGTGGCAACTTATATATAAGATTGCGATATTCTAAAATTAGTTTTAATTATGATTTTAATCAACATCACCCAGTGATGCCTGAGAAAAGTTCTCTTAATGTTATTATAAGAAAAGAATGAAATTTAAATGAAATAATGGTTCTTAAATGGAGTCAAATTGAGTTAATGCAAATTAGACTAGAAAAATGATGAAATTCAATATTTCCACAAAATGTAGCTCAGAGAAATCGCATGACCATGGAATCATTTAATACTAGTTTCTAAAGTACTGAAGGTTTAAAGGTTTACGTTGAGTAAGCTAAATATCTCCTTCGTCAGTGGAAAGGGATAAAAAGTGTGTTGGAGAGTGCTTGGTATTAGTGAAAGTCGATATCAGTCCGAACTAAAAGTAATTTGTTAGGAACAAACGTGAGAAGAAAGCAGAAGAAGGGAACAGAGTGGGTCGAAGGCTCGCCAATGAGATCGGTCGGGGCAGTGACTGCGATCGACGCTTGAAAATGGAACTTGTTAAAAAGTCGTGGGGATAATGGAGCGTAAACACGGCGCAGAAAGGACCTCTCGGATACGCGAGAGAGTCGTATTTAACGACCGTAAAGTCAGCCTATCTTGTGGTCCACGCAGCATGGCCCTCCCTAATTCGTTGGTGAAATAGCAGAGGGCGCATTTTGTGGAGGCCCATAACGGGATGTTTTTGGGCAGTATTCGTTGTGAACCGCGTGCGTTGGCGTGGAAAGGAAATTTCGATCGATTATCTTGATTCTCCGCTGACGTGAAATAATTGATCAAATTCATAGAGGAGGTGATTCCGATGAGATTCTGCAAAGTAATAGAATTCTGCATATCATCAGCACGCTGTTAAGATATATAACTTTTTTAATTTGAATACGTCGTCGATTCATACCGATATTTTATTGATGAAGATCTAAAGCACCGCCTAATTATTACGATACTACCGCAGCATTACAATTATTGGAGGGATAAATTCTTTCGGTAATTGCGTTTTCGGTAAATAGATAAGAAAAAACTTCTAAAGATTAATCATCATCATGATAGTTCTACCTTTCGGTAGGTTCATGTACAATCAAAATCCCCTATTAAGCGCCCTCTTCTTCATTTCCTTATAGTTAACCCCATTATATCACCCAACAACTTTTGTCTCTGTCTTCCCCTCTGTTTTTCCCCGGAATTCTACCTTCAATTACAGTCTTCACCAACCCCTTTCCCCTTAATATTTCACGATGATGATTAATACAAATGTAAAATTTCTGGCTGTGGCCGCGGAGTGGTTAGCGTGCTCGCACGGTATCGCTCCAACCCCACGGTCCCGGGTTTGAATCCCGGCTAGATTAGGGAATGGTCTTATGAAATTGTTGTTGTTAATACCTACCACTGTAAGAGTCCAGAAAATGGATGTTTGCGGGGTTTATGAAATAAAAATAAATAAATAAAAATATTAAAGCTGCTAAATATTGTCTTTTAAATACGTTCCGATAATCCCAAAAATTTTAAAGAATCAACTCTTCAAATAAAAAAATTGTGAGATATTAAGTTAAGAGCCCATAAATCAAGTTATTTGCTATTTCATTTCGTATAGACGAAGAATATGGTTTTACAATTAAATGGGAAAATAAATATTATTAACAATGATATTTAATATGATTATTAATTATCATTGTTAATTATTAATGATATTTAATACGATTTTTATGGAAATGTGCCTTATTTTAGCAATATATAAAATTATATTATATTTGTGTACATTTTAAAAGTCGTATCTTCATAGTGTAGAGATATCCCTTCCTTAATCGAAACTAAATTTCAGCGGGCAGTGGTAGCCGAGAAGAGCTCGACTCAATTCTCTTTGGAATGACCCACATTCCTTTGGATTTCTTCGGCACAAAAATTTTAAACAGCTTTTGCCTGTTTTAATGTCGCGTTTCTAAAACTCCTAATCTAAAGTACCCAGAAAAGGATTTCAAGGAAAATTACTGGAAAATACGAGTTTGGAAAGTATAAAGAGCGCTCTTCAAAAGAGCTCTAATTGCGAGATTTTTGGAATTACGCTAATCAAATTTTTAATCCGCTCCGCTCAGGGATTTTAAGGATATTTAGAAATAGTAGGTTAAGCAGGATAAAGGATTAAAAAGAATTTGTAAACATAAAATGAATATTTGGAAAATGACAACAGATTATTCAAAGGATTAAATGCTGTTATAAAAACATTGAACGCATTAATTATGCATTAAGACATTTAAAAATACTTAATTATGGATGTAAACCCTGAACTAATTAAAATTTGGAAAATTTAAAATATTCACATTTTTGGCACCAATATATTATGGAGATGTGCTACATACTGATTGCATTTTAAAGTGGATATAACAGAGTTTTCAGGGACAGATGAAATTGATGGGATGGCGAAGAATTTCTTGACATAAAATGCGAAACTGTTGCCAATATTACTTTACGCCATAGCCTGTGACTTAATTGCTTCATTTTGTTTCACATATTAAATGAAATTCAATCGATTACGCTTGCTTGATGTAATTATTGAAGCGAGTTAAGATAATTTCATTTTGGTTACCAAAATTAACTTTGAAAATTGAATCAGAGCTGCGGGTTGCAGTCTCCACACCAAAATGAAATCAAATTAAATACATTTTAGAATCTCTTTTCTTCTTTTTGAGATCGATAAATGGAAATTCTATTCTATCTATCATTATTTGGGAGGGAGTTCTTAAAGAAGTAATAATGACAAGTTTTACTTATACAGTACTGTAGAAAATAATATTGACGGGAAGTGTCATTTCTTTCTGAGATTTGCTCATTTAAATAAAAATTATTTAACTACAACAAAAAATAAAATCCACATAATTTAGGCCATTGTCCATTCCCTTCTTGAACCGTAATATTGAGCAGTAACAAAGTTTGTGCCTAATGATGGGTAAAAGCTCTAAAAACTAAGAAATGAGTTCATCAAATACATTTGTTGCTTTAGAGCAGAATGTCCAGTCCGGTTTGGAACCTCATCCTTTAATCATCAACTTCCAATAGTTCTGGGGAGGGAATGAGGTTTACTAGCAAGAGGAAAGGGAGTCACTCACTGAGATAGAAACAGTTAGCGAAAATCATCTACACGAGTTACAACTCAATGAGCAGATGGCAAATAAACTCGATATGTAAGGCATTACCTCGAGAAAGATTATAATAATAGAAATAAAACTTCTCAAATCTTCTATAGCACATTTAATTTAGCGACAACTTTCGTATAATTAGCATCACACGGCAAAGGTATTTTTCCAGTTCATCGATGAATGTATACGAAATGGTGAATTGAAAAAATTCCCATGCTTGATGATGCTAGTTTGCTGGCAACAAATGTCGTCAGATGAAATTTGCTGTGGAAGTGTACAAAAAGTTTGATTGAAATATTTCTACTATTTAGTTATAACAGCAGGAACGGAAAATTTTCGTACCCAATAAATAAAACTTGTTCTTTCTACTTTATCTGCTATGCAATATCATAACAATGCCAACGGCTTTTAATGGGAAGCAAGTGGGGCCATCCGAGTCGAATTTCCCACGGAGGTCACGAAATTCCCTCGAGGGCCTTACCTTGTTCTCATCGGAGCAAGATGCTCCGGCTCTCACCAGCACCTTAACCACTTCCGCGTGCCCGCCTTCCGCCGCCAACTGCAGAGGCGTGGCCTCCGTCATCCTGTTCCGTGCACTTATCACACCTTGGCGGTCGAACTTCATCAACTCCTCCAACACGCGTACGGATCCTTGCATCGCCGCTATGTGAGCGCAAGTATTCCCGTCCTGTAAGAGAAAATGATCACAGCGTAAGTGCGTGGCTATCAGAGCAGGATGGTTGCCCGAGGTTTTGGGGGGCGCATGACTTTAGTCGAATGTTAGGTGAGGCGCAAAAAAATTCGTGGATACTATTTTCGTGGACGGTCTAGCTATAAAGCACTCTCAGAAAATTTTCCGGGTTTTTTGGTTCATGGAAGAATCCTTAGTTAAGATTTTTCTTAAAATTGGTTTTTGAATAATTAGCACAAGTGTTCTCTAGTAGTACAAAAACAGTATATCAAAACAGTGCAAGCTAAGAAAAAATGCATGGTAAAATTGTCTCCAGTAAAGTATTTGAATTAATTCTGAATAGAAAAGTTGAGTGAATCAATCAATCGCAGCTGATAATAATTACTGATTCTCATACATATATCCGCTTTCCATGCATTTTCTTAAATTTTACCATTATAGTTTAAAAAGTTTAAGTCCATGGCGGGGTACCCCATTACAGAATATGGCCAAGCCAGGCGGTATTCACTGAGGGTGATAAGTGGTCAGCATATCGACTCCCACGCCATGTGGTTTTTCTAGACCGCTTGAACCCGTTACTTATTAATTCAGGTAGCTTCCCAAGGTTTTTCACATTTCTGGATTAACCTCTTGGGCCCTCCAGGGAATTGAACCCGGGTCCACTTCCGCCAAACGCGAACACGTTACCTATATAGCTATCCGAGGGCTTTATTAATTCAAAGTGACAGAAACTTTATCAATGATAATTATATTTTCTTAATAAACATTATTCTTAGATTGATTCCGATGAATACCGAAAAGTTATATCTCTACATCATAGGCAGTTTAAAATGGGAATTTCGCATTTACAATCTGTACTTGTGTACATCTGTACTGATGTAGTTATATCTGATTGGAAGGGGAGGCTGCATTATTTCCAAAGTCATTACTATCCGGGGCGTTAATGCACTTGGAGCATACTCTGATGGTGATTATCGGTTGTTGCTCGTCCGATGTCCGAGCGTGGAATATGCCCTTTAAAGAAGTGGCAGAGGGTAAATAGGAGGACTTTCGGTCGATGGCGAAAGACGGATCTTTAGCTTTCAATGGAGAATGAGCTTAGGAAAAGTGCAACGAAGTGAAAAGAAGAGGGAGAAGAGGGGCCTCCGATCTATATTTCCTTTTTTGCTACTTTTTTGGAAATAAAATTTCATCCCGAATATCTAGAAGGGATCTGATATATCAGCTCATTAAGCCCTGAGATTTTCGCGGAATTAATCCGGCTTAAGGATGTAAATTCGGATGGAAGTTCTAGGGCCAATTTGGCGGTGAGGAAAAGCTGAAAAACTGCATGAAAATCTAATGGGATAAAGTGGTGTTCCCATCGAAACATTTTCAAATTCGTCCTTTATCATTTCCATTAAAGTATTGGCCTCGACAGAATGACTCTCAATGGGTCCGATCGCGATAAAAATGTAATATTTTTATTTCCATAAAATTGAAGAGAAAATTCCGGCTGCAGGGAGAAAATATGGAAAGCAATGAATAAAATATTTACCCAACGGAAAATTTCAATTGATCCTTCGTTAAAAATTAACGATAGTCCATTAAAATGAATTTTTCATGTTTTCTTCATATCGATTCGATATTTTGGGTTCAAGCGATCACTAGTTAATTATTAATTAACTAGTGATGGAATGGTACCATAATGAGGGAAAAGGATCATTTTCACGGTAATTTCAAACTCGAAATTAGAATATTTCAGAACTTTAATGCTACTGCTAAATGTTTAAAATACACGGTTCATTATTGGTAACTTATAGGTAAATCTCGATAACTATGAAAAAAATATCTATTGCTAGAGAAATATGGATTAATCGAGTTTGTACATGCTGTCGTTGAAAACATGGCCATTATCATTGATATTAATTGTTCATTTGGCTATACATGGAAATACCATTTTCAAACTGTACGGAATGAATGGAAAGAAATGTATCTCCATTACATTGGAGGCTGTCTGTAATGCAACCATAAAAAGTTTTCACTAACCAATCTTAGCAATCTCAATACTACAAAGAAGTCAAATCATTAACAGAAATCTTGTAAAAGGTGTGAATCCTAAAGTGGAAAATATAGAAACAATTAAGTATTTAAGAAATATATTCTTAATATTTTAATTAATAGAGAATATATCCTAATGGGAATCAGTAAAGCGTAATAGGGACTTTTTTTTTAATTCAGATGGAAATGGAAAGATCCAGCTGTTTTGTTTTCACCACATCATCCGCATATGAAAATTTAGAAATAATTATCAACTCTTAGAGACTAATAATTAGGGAAATGTTGATAAATTGTGTCGATCAAAAGAGATCTGACACAACAGATTCCCATGTAATAAGCCACGTATGATATATGACCACAGATCTTTGTATGTTTATTTACAATAATCATTAATGGAGAATGCATTTCTACCAGCATCAATATAAGAACTGCGTACTAAATCAGTGTTTTATCCAGGCTACTGCCGAAAACCTTGAGCAAAGTTTCAAAGCCATATGGTGCATGAACATACATTTGACAGTGGCCGCCGACCATGAATTCCTGTGCACATAATGAAACACTTGCATGATTAAGTTTAAAGGTCAGGGTCGGAGGCCCTCAAGTAAGAGTACTCTTTCGTGTTCTGTGTACTCTTTCGTGTCCATCCAATCTCCACCTTCCCCTCAAATTCCATTCTTTAACGAGAGAAGGCCATCAACGATAATCGAATAAGGCAAAGAGCGAAAATTAAACAGGAGCGGCAAACCCCGTTTTCCCGAAAACATGACTTTTGGGGAAGTTGGTACAGCGGTGTTTATGGACAACACCGTGTGATGGCAGTATGAAGTGTAACGAGCTACGACGATCTCTCTGAAGAGGAGATGTTTGCTCCAAGCCGCCATCCCTGCAGGGGATATTCTCCAAAGTAAACCTTACATTGCCTTATTTTATGTTTATAACAAAATGTTTCTATGCCTTGCTTGGAAACTAGGTCAATGCACATAGAAATAGACTAAAAATAAAGCTTAGAGAATTGAATGATTTAAATTTTTTACTCGGTAAAAAATAGTTTAGTCTATGATAAAGCCGTTATCTATGAAGCTTCACCCTATAAGTAGGCATCACATGAAAGAATTTGAAAATTAAAGTTTGCCAATTCAGCAACTTTTTGATCAATTTAGTAAGTTCCCAAGAGAAGGTGGATAACATATCTGTTAAATTAGAATTCATTCAATATTTTTTCTACCTTTATAAGACATAATTGATGCGCCGTATTCTGATGATTATTACAGGGACTAAGTTATATAATGAAAGTGATGATATTGGCAGAAATGCATTTCTTATGTCACGCAGGAATATCATTTTGAGGACTGTGGTATTAAATGATCGTTCTCTCACTAAAATTCATATGTTTTGATTTAAACTTTATGTTTATAGATATATTTGAAAATATTTTGCTATTTATAAAGTATTTACATACTTTATATTTGGATAAAAATAAATATATTTTTATAGAACAACATTTTTTCCCAATCTCACACAGATGGATGATATTTTCAGGTTCCAAGGTGTTAAAAATAAGGTACCCAACTATTTATTTAGGAGATGCTTGCGAAGGAGAAAGATTCTACTTGCACTAATTCAACTGGTACACGTAATATTTCCTCAACATATTAATACGTCAAAAATTTCATTTCTAAGTAATATCTCCTCAGTATGCAAATATCCGTTACGATTATATTATGTATTCTCAAACTCATATAAATTCAAAAATTCAACCCGATTGACCAAAAATTTTAATATTTATCTGAAATATAAATTGAATCGTAAGAAGTTACTCGTCAATCTATTCAAACTAACAAGAGTATGATGATCTGAAAAGATTATTTGGTATCAAATTCTGACCGAGAATCATCGAATCACCCTTGCAAGGATTATAAAAAAAACTTGCCGCTCGTATATCTTACGAGGAACACCATCTTGTAAATTCGAATCCGAAAAAAATCAGCGAATTCAGCAATTCCTCTTCTTTCAATTATAAGCCCGAGAATTCGACTCACCCCGAAAAAAAATAGACGTTATACGGCCAAACTATTATTGCTATGGCCACGAGTTTTAATCCTGAAATAAAAAAACGGCATCGATAAATGCAAAGCCGCGATGGGCAGCGCTGCGAGAGATATAATTAAGCCCATCGACCACATGGAGTTAATTATCGCAAGTCAGATGTTTTAATTAAGTGGAAAGCTGCAAAAAATGCCCGCAGCCTTCGCAGGAAGCATCGCGGCAACATTAATTTCTACGAGTTACGATTCAAGATGGCGAAATTGTTCCCCATGGATTGCTTTAAACTCCCGGGTCGTTTGCGCTGTTATTTCGCCCAAAAAAGTAGAAAGAGGGCTGTTTGAGATGTCTCCCCGCTCTTAGGATAAATTACTCTTTGCCCGAGAGAGCAATTCAGTCAAACACGACTCCTCGCGAGGTAAAATTACTCAGCCGGGACCGTATTTTAATTACCATAAACCGCCGTGGCCCTTCTTGCGCTGGCGGAAACCGCGGTATGCCCTCGGCTGTTCATTAAAGTGTCGAAAAGTAAGGCGGCCACGCACTGCCTTCGGAATTACGAAGCATACGCGTTAGCTTTAACACTCGAGTAACCTGTAGTTATATCGCCGTTTTTACCTTAGCAGCCGCCAGCACGAGAGAGGGCTGTTGTTGAAGAAACAGCTGAGCCACTTCCGGATAGTTGTTTTTGGCCGCTGCGTGAATGGGCTTCTGCCCTTGATCGTCTGTGGCGTCGATGCTGGCGCCCAGCTCCAGAAGGAGACGGCAGACCTCGAGCTGTCCAGCGGCAGATGCGAGATGCAGAGGAGTTTGTTTGCCCTGAAAGAGAGAAAACAAATATCAAGGTTTGTTACGTAATGTACTGAAATGGTAAAGGAAATCAGGGGTGGTCGGAGATGAGTCCTTATGTACACATATCCTTATCTATTATATATAGATGCTTCTCCGGATTCATTCATATATCATCTATTATATATAGACGCTTCTCCGGATATACCTATATACACACTCACTCATTCATTCATTCATTCATAGGGGATCAAAATTCTAACCATGTTCCACAAGTGCCACCGACTTGAAATTTTTACGACGTTATGGCCATGACGTGTAACCTCCAGGAAAAAGCCGACCTTGAACCTCGGTGTCATAGGTTCGATTCCAGAAGGCCCCAAAGTCGCGATTTTCCCCATAAGATTACATGGCGGGGATTTTCGAAAATTTTTTTGAGGCACTTTCCGTAAAAGGAGAAAGTTGAAATTCGAGATATCGTTAGAAGCCGTGCATATCCAACAAAAATGAAAATGAAATTGCCGAATATGGTCCATGGTTCGATGCTAGGTCGGGGCAAAAATCGGCCGTTTAAAATGCATTGTGGCGATTTTTAAGATTTTTTTTGGACACTTTCCCGATGGCATGGAAACTTGAAATTTGGCATGGAGTTGGAGATCAATAATAAATTTCAGGATCTTATTTTACATATTCGCTGATGGTACTTGGTTCGATCCCAGAGGGCCATTTAAATTCCTCAATGCATTTCTTACGGAGATAACGGAAACAAATTATAGGTACTTCCCGGCACGATAAAGACTTCAAACTTTGCACTAAGAAAGATTAAGTGTATACAAATCAAACTGTGCACTCCCAGCTGTCAATGTGTCCTGGGTTCGACACCAGGCGTCTCTACAATGAGTAACTGATCCGATTTTCAATAATTATTTTGAACCTTTTCCCAACAATATAGAAACTTGAAATTCGGCATGTAGATAGAGATTAAAAATAACTTTCAGAAGCATTTTTTAGATTTCCAAGATCGTCCTTGGTTCGAAGCCAGAGAGCCATTTAAATTCGTGAAAATTAGAACGTCTTTTGAGGCAGTTGTAGCCCATATTTCTGCTTGAATTTTCACACATAGTTAGAGATGGCGATGTTCTATTGTGCTGCATAGTAAGTTCAACAGTAAAGACCCGGGTTCGATGCCAGACGATGGAATTTCAGCGAATTTTAAGAAAAATTTCAATCCATTTTTTTCTTTTGATGGTCGTACCGATATGATGCCGACATGAAAATAGTGATGTCGATCTGCTTGCAGTATGCAAGCAACATTTTACTCGTACATATTAAAGCTGTTTCTGATACCATTTTCTGACGAACGGAACCTTTTGTCATTTGTTACAGGATGGAAAAAATGCCTTTTTCATTTACGCTTGCCACAGTCTTGATCGTGTCTACAGTGACATGCTAGATGCTGAGTTATGAGTTAATAATAGCACTGATTAAGGTATATTCTGGTAATAGTATTATGGTTTGGTGAGGAAGGGCCCTCACTCCTCATCCAGCCTCATTCCCACAAGCAGCTCTTGGTAGCTAATTTTAGAGAAGGTGAGTTACAAACCGGCCTTCGGACTAAACACTTTACAAAAGGATATTAAATCCTGTACCTATACAAATAGTAGTAGTATTGTTAAAAGTGCTTCGACAGCTTAGGTCATTTCGCACATTGGCTCCCACCGGGAATCGAACCCGGGACCGCTTTCACCAAAGGCAAACGCGCTGTCCACATGACTAACCGGGAGCCTACCTATACAAATGCTAATACAAAATTTTAGAACTCAGTTTGAATAAACTTGACGAGTTATATAAAAATAAAATAGTAAAAATACAGAAAAATATTTGATCATGTAGTTACTATCGCTAGTTATCATCGTAGCTACATTTGTACTCCTTTTATGTAGGTACTCAAAACGAAAATCTGAGAGAATCTGAGAAATCTATCCACGAAGCATGTCTTTCCACCATGTCCCTGAAGAGTGATGCCAGTTTAATGGGAACAGAGAATAGAGGATGTAGGGCAGAGCGGCAAATTTAATGGCCCTTCGTCGGCGATAATGTGGACACCTCGTTTGTATATCGAATTCGCCATGAATCCACCACCACTGTCCACAGTTTAAAGTTACTCCAAAACTTTTCCTCAATTCTGAGTGAATAACAACAATATTTATAAGGTTCCCCAATACCGAAAATAGAATCCGAGAACGTTTTCTTCGAATATCGTCGCCCATAAAAGTTATATAAACAATTGCAGGAGATAGCTAAAGTTTTTAAGTTTCCAAGTCGAGGAATGGGAAACTAAACAGAAGAAAATAAGATTGCCTCCAAGGGAGTAAACAAAATAGTTCCCCATAAATTATTTCGGTTAAGATATAATTTTCTCGTGGTAATTAATAGGCAGAAAAAGCTGCCTTTATCAGCGTGGTGACGGCATTTAATTACTCGAGAAGTTTGAAAGTTATGGTCTCGCAGTAATTGCGTATGCAAAAAAAAAGGAATGCACGCAAGTAGTTACTCATTTCAAGTTTCCAGTAGCAGAATAAAGTTGAAATATGTGACAAAAGAAAATATTTTTCAAAATGTCCCTCGTTTAGAATACGATATGATAAAATGAAACCATTAAGAAAATATTTCTTTAGGTGAAAGCATCACGCGGGAAACAGCTCCATAATATATACATTTACTTAAATATTGCGTAAATTTATGATAATTATTTTAACCCCATCCGATCTTGAAGTTACAGTTTCTTATTAGTATAATATTAGTTATTATATTATATCAATTATTATATTAATAAGCTTATGGCTGTATGCCTCATTGGAATGCTAGATAGAATAAATAGATTTTAATTTACATCATCGTACTTAAACTATCACACGGTCGACTTGGTATTGATTTAAAAATTCTTAAATCAGAAAAAGGTAGGACTTAACATTGTTTTTCTTTTCACATAAGGTTTAGGAAATCGAAGGAGAAAATGACGGAAAAACTAGCTACTTTGTGAGACCTGAATTATTCTGAAGAAGTTCTGAACAGATATGATCTTCAAAGATAAGTAGGAATCTCTTTCATATTTTTTATTAAATAACGTGAAGCATCATATGATGTGGAAATTTCTCAAAATAATAATAATATCACTGAAACGATTTCAAAATTAAAGAGGTTAATGGAGAAAATAAGCTAAATTTTAGATTTAATTTTAATGTGATCATGCTCAACTTTGTGATCCGACAAGACAAACAGCCTTTGTATTTCCGGTGAAATTATTTTTATTAGCTTCGTTGCGACGAACCATAGACGGTGTCGTCTATTAGTAGACAACTTCAGGCTTAGAAGTTGGCTCCCTTTAGACGAGTTAGTTTTTTGTTACAAAGTTTTTTATTCTCTTCCAGACGAGATCGGTCTCAAAAAAGAAACTACTGTGGAAGCATGAAGGCTGTATCGAATTACTTCTTTAATTTACAATGTAGACTGAACTGTATGTATTGAAATGAAACCTAGCAACTTGTGAAATTGCACTAAAGCCCTACATCTTTGCAGGACAGTAATACAAATTTACGGTTTCTGGTATTTTGCAGAACAAGAAAGAAAATCGTTCCTAAGATTTTAGGACATGACTATAAGTGGTTCCTACAAACAATTCAATCATGGTTACTTCATTATTATAGTAGTATTGTTAAAAGTGCTTCGACAGCTTAGGTAATTTCGCAAATTGGCTCCCACCGGGATACGAACCCGGGACCGCTTTCACCAAAGGCAAACGCGCTGTCCATATGACTATCCGGGAGCTACTTCATTATTTATAAAGTATATTTCTCCGATGAATAAGGTTTTGTGAAAGCTCGTTTTAAATTTACTTAATCATATAATGTTAGGAGGCTTGGAGCGAAAACAGTCTACCTGTGAGTAAATTCTAAATTACATTATTTCGATGTGTCAACGAAGTTACACTTATAACTATATATTTTATATAGTTATGGAAAAAACAAGAGTTAGCTTTGGAAATCATTAAATAAGAGTGACACCACTAACATTCGAAAAAGTCAAAACACCCAAATATCTTAAAATAATGAACACCGTATTCAGTTCCTTCAGGTTGCGTGAAGACATCGAAAATGAACGTTCTTCCCACAAAGTTAAATAAAACTCGGGTCCGTGTAAATTAATAATTGGTTTCGAGGAGTTTCGTCGGAAGTTTGGAACTCACTCAACAAGAGGCTAACCGAAACACTTCTTCCCTTGCTCCAACAACATTCAGCATGGCTCTCTAAGAAATACAAGACTCGTTTTTCATTACAACGTCGTCAAAGCCACCCTCAAGCGGCAGCACATTCCGGAGAAAAGTTTGAGGGATTCTCGGCCTTTCAAAATGACTAACTTCTAGATAGCTTTAACGGAAGGTCATATCCAACGGCTTAAGAAGACGAGAGCGACCAAGTAGTAAGAGGGAAGTTTCCCTGTTGTTCTTCAAGGAAAGCGGAACAAGGCTGAACGAGGTAAACGTTTGATGAGAGACAAAAGAAAACTCGTATGGCTTCGAAAGCGGACCCGGAGAATGCGAAGAAAGAAAGGTAAAAGTTTGGAGGCTTTGAAGACATGCCATTATAAAGCGAGAGGGCACGTCTTGTGAAATAAAAACAGGTGTTCTCAACAAGTATAAACAGCGTCGTGCGCTTCAAAGAGAGAGAAATTTATAGCGGATGTGTGTAGACGCTGGCGAGAATTTGTTCTACAACAGCAACTCACATGTACGCGACTTGGGTATTTCATAATCTGGAATGAAATAACACTCACAGTTCAAAGGAGGGTTTAATGAAGTATACAATGAAATAAAAAATCCTCTCATATTTCTATCTTCTGCTATAGGAAAATAAATAAAAATAAGCTACAACTAAGTAACCCTATAATTTTTTTAACGTCAAAACCTCTCAGAAAGGATTAATCTCTTATTTTTTTCAGCTGGCTCAGAAATTGCTTGCAGATCATAATATTATCATATTTTATTATTGAAACTTAGAAACAGGAGTTTTCCAATCATATGATCAAGAAACAACTAATTGAAGAAAATATCGTAACTTAGAGCTGCGAGATGAATGTGCAAAATTATATCAGGAACCCTAAAAAAATCTTGTACGATTTAATATATAATCATAATATTATTATTTATAATCGTTAGGGTAAATTTTATCCATAATTTTTAATTATTTTACTGTCTACTATTAAATCGATGTACTGAAAATTGTAAATGAATTTCTATTTCAGTTATTTTTAATTGTATGAACAAAACGTTGCCTCAATTTGTGTATCAAACTGTGGAGGATGACAAATAGATAAGTAAGTCT
The DNA here is from genome assembly GCA_947579665.1 of Sympetrum striolatum. NCBI lineage: Eukaryota > Metazoa > Arthropoda > Insecta > Odonata > Libellulidae > Sympetrum > Sympetrum striolatum. The sequence goes on along the minus strand of OX388347.1, from coordinate 27,332,509 downwards.
CCTCATTATGGATATTTTTTAAGGTACATTGTTTTAACGAAATGTTTACCTGTCGTGGAGGGAAATTTTGCATGAACATGATTTACATGTTTTTTTGCAAGTTAAAGTACTGGGAAACAGTTCAAAGCTTTCCATTCTGATTAAACATCGTTGAAAAAATGTTTCTCAATTATTAACCCAAACTTGAGTACTTTCTCTCCGTCTCTTTCAGGTGAATTTGCAGATTTATATTGAAAAATTTTGTCATTGAATCTATAGAAAAAACAGCAAAATACAATCCCAGTGAAAGATTAACATTGTATTTTTTCCTAAAAGGATAAGTTTCCACTGCAATTTATTTGAAAACATTTTATGTATTTCATTCTCTATGGTAATAAAATGCTTTTTACTGAAGATAAAAGTTAAATTTAAAAGATTATTTTTTGTATTTATTGAATATTAAGTGTCGAAAGTTGTACGCTTACGAATTTAAATACTTTTAAGAAAGAATTGAAAGGATTCGTTCTTTTTGTATGTTATGTTCGCAAGAGAATCATTCGAACGGAGAGAAATAGCATACGTGTATATTTCTTCAATTTTGGCGAAGTGTGACTCTAAGCTCCGGCTCAGTGGAATACCAAGCGAGTGTTCAAAGTCGCAGGGATTCCGAATGCAATCTCTTCTAACTTCCCCTTACGAGAAACTTTGCCTACAGAGGTCGATTCGATTCATCGTAGAAATCCTGAACAATGTAAACGGAAAAGATGCCCTGAATACATAATATAGATATTGAGAATGGAACGGCGGCGTATTTCTATCTGAGTTAATGTAAGACTTCTTACAAACAAATGCAAATTAATCCGTGTCTTTTATCATACAAGGAGGTCACTGGATGTGCGACGATCGACTGGCCTTTAATAAAATGGGAATTTTATCAATTGAAATGAATAGCACCAGGTTGATCATTAACTACTTTTAAGATTTACCGGTCGTTATAAATTCGAAAAGAATCACAAAGTGAAGTTTAATGCAATTTTCAGTGAAAGAATGAAGTACAATTTAAACGAACTGTAATTATTGTAATATAAATATACATTTTTCTAAAATCTTACGGTATTTTACTAATATAAAATTATGTAACCACAGCATTTGAGTTTTACATGAACGGCATCTTGGTTTTTATTTATTGGCTCGAAAATGGGCACGGTTTTTCAACTTTCATGTAGCTTTTTCAATCTTACCAGCTAAAATTTTGGTAAAATCTTTCTAAGACATTAATTTTACCGAAAAAAATATAAGGAAAAATAAATCATAAATGTTTTCTGTGCATTAGAACATATACGAAATTGAAACAAATTGAAATGGGTACGTGAACGTATGGCTTCGAACAGAAGACACTTCGAAGAAAACGGAAATCAGTGCGGGGTTTAAAAAGCCATCTAAAGGAATTCTGAGGATCGAATTCACTTAACCCTTATTAGAAAACTTTTATGCAGCCCTTCAAAGTTTCCTAGACTTGTATTCCTTGCAAGCTAAGACGGGGTTTCCCACACACCAGGTGAAAATGTAGGTCGAATCTATTAGAGTTTCTGGAGTTAGTGGCACGATAAGATACCATTAATTACAATAAATCATTCCTTAGCGATTTTTGCGATGATCGCAGCTTCATTTTTATGTATTATGGAATTATATTTTCCACGTATACAATTAGAGGAACGTTCTAAATACATATCAAACTATTTTTCAATGTCGCTCAGAATCATTTCCCAGAGTAATTATTCCAATGGAAAAAAGGTAATACTTTTACTTACTCCCATACTTCAAAGACCTCTTATACATTGTTTCGTATCAGTATCCGAAAATTAATTAACAAGTTTTTTGCTTCACATTCTCTTCATCTTCCTCAAAAGCTGTGGAAAGTCCATAAATGCATTAATTACCATAAATAATTTAGTTAGAGAACATTGATGTCTTAATGATAACTTACGAATAAAGGTATCCGCAATTTTTCCATTGATCGTTAATGTACGCCAAACAACTTATATAAAATAAGCGCCAGTATAAAACGAAATAGAACTTCAGGCTGAAATTTAGTGAAACCTTCACTTGCTGCCATACAAAAGTTCTTTGGTAAATATTAAAATTTAATCGGCATATTTTTCTTCTGAGATGTTTAATGATTATATCTTTGATATCAGGGGATATGACCTTTCAGATAATATTCTTCAAAAAAAGAGACTATTTCACCCTCATCTTGACGATCTATTTCGAAACCGTTCTCATCCTTTGAAATCCACCTGAACTGTCTCCACAAACTCAAAATAACTCTTTTTTAAAAAGCCGAGAGGTCAGTGCTCTCTCCTTTCTTTCCAAGACGTTCTCAATGAAATAACTTTCTCGGAAAGATGCAGAACTCATTTCGCTCTTTCGCAGCAGCTACCGGTCTCTTCCCGCTCGGCTGAACAGCATCTAAATTTTCCGAACAAGAGTTTTCATGAAAGGCGACACATTTATGTCATATCCAAAGAACCAGGGATACAATTCAATAAAATGCCTTCGTTCGCATTCGGCTCACGCGGCGAGGACGATATATAACGCCTCAGCGTGAGACGCGGGCCTCTTAGCATTTGCAGTCGTTCTCACTTAATTTACGACCCGCGCCGTGGGCTTCGGAGAGAATAATACGTAAATTATGTCTCCCAGATAGAGTCCTTCGCATATCTCACGGAATCTGACGCGAAACTCTCCGCGCCTGCACCCCGCCATTACTTTCCTTTTGGTCCCATCTCCTTCTATCTGCGAATATATCTCCCCGGGTCTGTGTCGGCCTTCTAATGCCCTTCGCATGTACCAAGTGAGATTCGGAACGCGATTTGAATCCTTTTGAGAGGAGGAACTCGAGTGCGGAATCTCTAAGTGGCGACCGGAACGCTCTCTCTCGGAAGCGGGGCGAAATTGAGACTCAGGCGGAGAGTTCGATTGGGGAATTAAAATCTCTGAAATGGAGTGGAAAACAATGGATTCGATCGAAGGGTGGCGATGCGGTTGACCCTTAACATACCAAATGGACACATATTAGTTATCCTACTGTTTCTATAATTTATTGATATTTTGTACGTGCCCCGGATCAATTTAAAATAAATATAATATAAGTAGACCGATATGAAATTCTTTCTGAATTCACAAATAAATAAAACCCTTTTGGTGTCCCGACATAGCTCCCTTTTGGTATACTGCATTACTAGTGCTGCTAGCTCTAACCGGCCCAAACTAAAATTATAACATGGGCATGGGCATTTAAATTATAAATAAGTACTGTTGCGATGGCAAAAGATGAATCTGTATCATATATTTTAGTTAAATCATAATTTAAATCATAAAAATTTAAATTAAATTGAACTTTGTTTGCAAAGCTGGGGTCTTCGGCGAGCCGCAAGGTTTTTCGTTTATTTCTCAATTATTTGTTGCAGTAGATTACTCCAAATAGGATTTTAGCTTCTTGAACTATATCTTGGCATATTTTGTTTGTTTGAACTATAGTAAAATTAAGCAAAATATTATCCATATATTTTTATTTCTGAAAATAGTTAATAATTTTACATTTCAATTGCATAAGGTATTAAAACAAACTATATGACTTAAATAAGCGATGGGAATGCGCATGATACACATGCTTTTAATTTAGAGAAAAAATGAAGGAGAAAAAGTCTGCAGCAGCAAGGACAACCAGGCCCTGGCTTGGAGTAATCTACTGCATCAAGCAATTGATAAATAAACGAAAAACCCTGTGGTTCAACGAAGACCCCAGCTTTGCAAACAACGTTCACGACTTAGGCTTGGTATGTTGAGGGTTAAGCAGAAGATGTTCTTGGATTTAATTCCCTTTTCGCGGTGTAGTTCTCTGGACAGGTGAAGTTTGTCATCGTGGTCTTCCGGACTTGCATCTCCCGGAGATATCCGAGCAGAGACGGTGTACTTAGTCGCAGAGTGGTAGTGGTCATTTCTATATCCTTTATCTTATGCAACCGTCGCGGAGTTTTTATTGCCCGCGGAGAACACGGCAGATGGGAGGAAGAGGAAGGGACATCGGAAAAATAGATTAGATGATAAAATCAGTTTCAAGAGCAGATGTAGAGAAAACTTGTTTAAATTTCTATTTCCGTCAAGAGCGTCATTAAATTTGGTTATATTTACGAATACAATTCGACTTAATTCGTAGCTGCATCGTGCTTCATAAAATATGCTTGATCTTTGTATTTTTGGTAAAATATAATAATGGAATTCATCTAATTCCATATGGGAATGTAAATATAGAAATCAACTTGGAATACTATCCAATGCATGTGAATAATAGTATCATAACAGGGTCAGAAGATATTCAAGATTGTCATGCAAGACTATTTTTTCGGAATAAATAATGTTTAATGGTTGAAGAAATTATTTTGAGAAGAAGATAATATAAGAAGTAAAGTCGTTTTCTAAATATTAGGAAAAATCTAACTACGTTATCATCTTTCAGCTAATGGAAATATTCATTTACCACTTCATTAAAATGTTTCATCGGCCCATTCGCTTGACCTTCTTCACATGGCGAACATCCCATAGTACTTCATTAATTTCTAACAAGGCGTGCATTAATCAATCTCTCTCTTTTGTGTGCGGAGCTTTTAGTCCACTTGTAACCTTAAAAATGTTTACAAATAGATATATGCCTCCATGTTGTGACTAGGAAACGTTTTTACGATGTAGTAAACTGTTAAGTAGTAAATCAGGACCTTAGACTCTGTTGCCAACGTTACTACCTACAATTGTTTACCACAAGGATAGGATGGAAAAACAACCATTGCATGTCAGAGGAACGTTTGGTTCGCAGACATTAAGCTACCATGTATCTAAGATGCAAAGCATGTTTTGACGTACCGAGTACTAAAATCTTGTAAATAATTACTTCGAAAATGGTTACAGCCACATGCAAGAGAAGTTATGTAATCGTTAGCTGTGTCAAACTCGTAAACATATTTTGAAATCTATTTATGAATAATTCTGCTATTTTCAAAATTAAATTAGTTATCTCTGGATGCACTATATTTTACAATACAGATGGGAACTTGCGGTCTTATGGCTTCATGTGGCCTTTCTGGTTATTCATGCGGATTTTTAGTCACTTCTTAAAAGAAATACGTGTTATTTATATTTTGTATATTTAAATAATTTTGTTTGCCAATCTTTATACGTTAACGACGCCAAATCAATGAATTAAAGAGGAAAATTTGTCTTTTTAGTCTACTTACCAAATTAATTCGTTTTCTCGCGTAAGATTTTGTTGCTAAACTATTTGAATGCAGAAACACGCTAAAAGAGTGGCCTAGTAGTGTAACCTAAAGACTTTTTTCATGAGACAGAATGCTAAATGTAGCCTTCCAATGGGAAATGGTTTCGCACTCCCGTATTATACCATCATTATGAATACCTATTCCTTATGGGTGAGGGAATCGACTGTAGTAACTAATTTTTCCAAGGAAAGGAGAAGAAGCAGTACAAACAAATTTATAGAATGAACATCAGATAAAGGAGATCAACCTCTCCAAGGAAGCGTGTTTACACATCACACGAGTGATAAGGAATCCTCGATGATATCGCACCGTCCTCTCGTAACGAGAAGGCATTTATCTCAGAAAAAGGTAATCCGGGAAATTGAGAAACATCCGCAAGCACGCTTTTTGTTGAATTATCATTCCAGGAATCGATGTAAAGTCTTAATAGAAGAGGAAATACGACCGATTTTCAGAGAAGTGTAGAAGTAATCCATCGATTTTCAAAAAACTTGTACTTCAAAGTTTTTGCTTCCATATCTTGATGAGTGGAAAATGTTTCATTCGTCTTTTGATACATGATATCTGAAATAGTGCAATAATCATATATTTCTGCCAGTGTTGTTCATGGTTAATATAAAAAATACTGACATATAAGTTATGCGGATTAATTGTATTCAATTTTATTGCTAAGAAAAGCCACATTCATAGGGAAATAGCGTAGCCGTTTTCATAATTAATAATGGTGTCAAAAAACCAATCAGTTCCTGAGAAGGTGTCTTTTCAGATGATGAAAAACGTTTGAGCTCAGAGAAATAATGATAAATGACAATACTATTTCGTATTTGCACGCGAATGGAGTACCAAGCGATTAGAGAAATAGGTTTAGGTTGGAATTTAAAGAGCATTTTACCGTAAACTAGCTTCAAAATATTCTCAAGGTTCTTCCAATAACGAAATTTTGTTTATACATGTTTAAGGAACGAGTGTTTATTTTCATTTCTAAAGCTTACGGGACTGTGCGTTGAGTGGAACGATTCAATAACTTTCTCATTTTAATACGAATTGAATTTCTTCGCCAGCTTGTTTATGGAAAGAGAAAGTAAGTACAAACATCATTCGAAAAATCATAGGCAGCATACGACATCCCATCTTTTTAAAAGCACATGATATACGTAAAAGGTTTCGCAAGGACGATAAAACGGAATGTAATAAAATGCCTTTGCTTACGTTCTCAGCGTAGCTCCGCCGCCCCACTGATATTATGGAAATGGGGAAAGGCAGCCAAGATGTAATCAGAGCAAGGAAAAGAAATGCCAAGATAAAGGTCATCAGCGCACTTATCGGAAACTTGTTAACTTCGTTTCCATCAGACCTAGGTGCTACATTATAAACGACATTGAATATTTTCCGAAGAAATGTCGTGTTTTAGAAAAAAAAAGCTGACACGTCATAGACAAGCATGATGCCTTCATATATGAAGATATGTATTACAATTATAATTAGATTTAATTCATAGTGGAAAAGATCAGCATTATCTATTTATTAGTTTTTTAAAGGTATCATCTTCCGATAAACTCTAAAATCGAAGCTATAACAAGGCAGTGCTTTTGAAGATGCTTTAACAGCTGTCATTTTACTCCTTTACTAATTATGAACCAGCAATATAACACGAGACTGCCTTCACCGAAGGAAAACGTGGCACTCTTTGAATTAGCACGTGATTTAAATGAAAAACTTAACAAGAGGAATATTTAATTATGAGATTTTGAGTATCTACTATAAATAAAAAAAATCCTAAGCTATTTATATTTTATAAACCTTTTACAAATTGTAAAGTAAGGAAGTTAACCAAATAAATTATCTTAACTTTGTCGCCTCATTTATAATTTCAATCAAAACAAGAATGAATTATTTCGTAAGTGTTTGAGGAGTTAATCAGATGATTTTTGCATATCTTGCTAAAATACGCAGAGAGCAAGAATAAGTTATTCAAAATAAAAATATATAAGTATTATTATTAGCTCTCATGTTTAATTCAAAAATTCATTTTGTCTCTAATTTTAACTTAAAATATAAATCCACCAATACCAATTCTAAATAAGAATTTTTACGAAAGCATATATATTTGTGGCTCAAACAGGCATATTTTCATCACTTTCCGAACTCACAAATGAACCCTTTGAATTCACTTCCGAATCGCTTGAATTTGGTAAAAGTTAGTTCATACATATCGAATCGTCATTCATTTTAAGTTAGCTTTTCTCCTATTTGATTACTGTGTGTATTTAACAGTAATCTATTGCTTTGGGAGAAGTGCGTTCTTGCTTAGGGGCGCTAGATAGAGTGTATTTGAACAACAATGCAGCGTTACGGCGTGCTTTGGAGGCAGATTATAGGGCAGGATGTAATAACCGCCCCATTTTATTGCACATTAATTCAAGCGGGTACTTTAAAAAGAGACCACCGCGAGCTACGCCCAACGTTATGGTCTGCTTGTACACCATCTTTACCGCTAACCTAATCTACATTAAAATAGAGAAGCGAGTTCGGAGCATTTCCAAGGACATTGATTGCTATTCAAAGAGAATATAGGTTAGTTTCCTGAATCAGAAAAAACGTTGCTGTGCAGTCTACTAGTATTTGGCCAATTTCCAAAAAAATACGTAAATCAAGTTTGGGTATGTTACGAACATAGTAAAAAACGAAGCCTTGATAGGTCACTTTAAAGTTTCAACATAACTTGAATACGCTTATTTACTTATGCCAAAGTTTTGAAACGATTTACTGATCACTACGAATATAAAGCAGCTCATAGATACATTTGTATGTAAAGCCATTTCAAATTCCCAATAATTTCCCAGAAAACTACTAAATCATAACTTTTATATCTGCAAATATATTTTCAAGGTTCAAATATACCGAGAGTCATGGTAAATCACAATTGAAAAATTTATCAGGAAAGAGGGAATATCGTCAACGACGTCTCTCAGATATTCAGGTTACGTAAAATTCAAACTTTTCGGTATAATTTGATAACTTTTTTTCATGCTTGGCTGCTGTTGCCCTTCACCGGTGAAGTCCCCCTAAGCTCTACTGAACTTTTCAGGAGGTGCTTCACCGAGGCAACAGCAACAACGAACACACACGACCGTTCCCTGAATGGGAAAAATCCGACTCAGCCGGGATTCGAACCCGGGACCTTGGGGTAGGAGCGATAGCTTAGATGGAATGCTAACCACTCGGCCACCAAGGCCGGTTAATAATAATAAATTGGAAATAATGTACGAAATATTTGTACCTTTACCACAATTTATTTATTACAACAAACAATCACATGACCGGTTTCGACGATTAATCGTCATCTTAATCGTCGAAACTGGTCGTGTGATTGTTTTTTGTAATAAATAAATTGTGGTAAAGGTACAAATATTTCGTAGATTATTTCCATTATGGATTACCACATTACCTCGCCTGATTCAGTGAAATAATAAATTGTTTCTTTCGTTAAAAAAACAAAATCATTAACCATAGTATTCCGCTCTCAGCTTCTATACCTTTTAGCCACATTAGTATATTATAAATAATAATATATTGATGTTTGATACTTGACTGGACTTAAATTAAACATAATATTCTAGATATTTATGCTTATTATTGCGCAATAGTAGCTTTTCCAACCACTTTAAGGATATAAATTGAATTAGTGAAAGTTATTTAATTGAATACTTTTATCCTGAATTTTATCTTGCTGATATACAGTATCTACAGTTTTCCTAGTATTAATGAATTGTGAATAATTTTAATATTTTTTCATATATACGGAGGTAAAAATAGTTAATTAGTTAAAGAGTATAATTTTTATACATTTATTTTATATTATAATCCTTGATTTTACTCAAAATTAATTTTACTTGAGTTCGTGGAGTTGCGAGGGAAGACCTCGGAGTAAGGCACTTATAATATTCAAGCACCTACGGAGTATAATTGATAAATTGCCGAATCTAATTTTTAACCTCAGGTTACTTAATAGACTTATAGGGAAACGATTTTCTCTTGGGAACTCCTAGAGAAAACTTCTTGTGCTAAGTAAAAATCGATAGACAGATTTCCAAAGTCTTCGAATTTTAACCAGCTCCTTCATTCAAAGCCCGATGACGTGTGAAGCCAATTAATCTTTGAAGGAAGAAAGCACGTGACATATACGTCATCGGGATGAAATCTGAATGGATGGAAAATCAGCGCCTTCTACTCGTTTCTCTACGAGTCCAACAGTTTTATCGACCTCCTGAATTGGAGGCAAAAGTCAGAGACTTGCGAAAGGGCGCCAATAAAACTCCACTGTCAGAGGAAGGATGGATAAGATCGAGGATGAGAGAGAGAGAGGGAAAATCTCCGCCGAAACATACGTATCAGCAAAGGGGTGGAGGTCCAGGGTTGGGTTTAATCCGAAATGAAAGATGAGGAAGCTTGCGAAGGACAGACTCATCAAACCGGAGGAGCATTTCAAACCCATCGTTATCATTCATTATCTCTGCCTCTCTTTCTTCCTCGATTATCACTCTATAGAAAGAGGCGGGGTTCAGGGCCTGATTACGTAAATTAAATGACCCTCACATTCTGGGAATTTTTCACACATTTGAGTCGTACCAGTACAGCGTTGAAGGAAGCGTAATACCACTGATTTATCAATGTCTGAGAGAAAATGGAAACTTTTTTGTGTATGTAATGGCCAACGATAGCTAAGTACCTCTGAAGTAAAAAGCATATACTTTTCAATATCAAATTTTTTGTAAGTATAAATTGGACAATTTATCCTATTGATGTATTATGTTTTACGATCTGAAATTTTTTACAGAAATAATTATTTGCACATGTGATTATTAGCTCAGGGTCATACGACGTACTAGTACATAGCTATGTCACCAAATGCTAAGAAAATATATGTAAAGGATTGGAACGATAATGATTATAAAAACCAATCAAAGGGAAAAATGTTTCTAATTTGTTGAGAATTTCCTTCGAAAAAATACATGGAAATATTGAAAAATATACAGGCAATTAAAGGACTTTTTCTTTCTGATTTAATTCAAGGATAACTTACAAGACAATTCGATCACTTACCTATAGTTCACTAAGGCATCAATCATTCAATGCTTATAAAATTTTTGGTATAATCTGGATATCTGAGCCCATTTTCATCTCTTAAACTATATTACAAGGTTTTAAATGTATTACATACGTAAAAATATTTCATGGGCGATTATCCACAGAATGTTTAGTTTAATCTTCCATTACCAAAACGATAATAGAAAATTGTATCATGCTTGATAACTTGTTCACAAAATAAAAGATAAGCGGAAAGTATAATGCTAGGGAAGCTTATCGCAGAGACAATTTACTTCCCTGGAATATTTCTGCAAGCCGAATATGATATATATTCACTTTCACGCTTTCAAATTAGCCATAAGGACGACCTTACATTGATTAGAATTCACAAAATCCAGTTTTTTCCAGTGATACGAACAAGGAATGATTCTAGATTATCCTTCCATATGTAGATCAACAAAAAAGAGCAAATCATCATGAAATCAAAACATTCCTGAAGTCTTTCCTCCCATTTAACGATTCAGTAGAAGTATTGTTAAAGGTAGGACAGATGAAGTCATTTCACTCATGGATACCGGGAATCGAACTCAGGACCAGTTTCACAGAATCCGAATGCGTCCTATAATGATCTGAATGTCGCCTATAATGATCCATTCCATGGAAAGTCGAGATGAATGTTTACAATAAATATTATACGTTAGCACTCAAGTTTCATTGAAAGGGTTATAAATCATGTCAGATAAGGGATAAAACTGAGACTAAAGAGCTAAATAAACCCATCGTCGATTCTGAGAAAAAGGCAAAATGGATGCAACTATTCACGGAAGATAACGTCACAGGAACAGAAGCATAGAATTGTTGCATTTTTGCATGACTTGAGATAAAATTGTTTCAAATGTTACTCAGAGATTTCACCCGAGGCGTCACACTGAAGGCATGTTTCATGCAAAGACATTCAAGTTACAGTTTGAACAAGGAAATTTTCCCTAGGGGAGTAACTGTGAGAGATATTACATACGTTACAAAATGGCTTTCTCTTCCAACTATTTCCTTTGTAAATGGTTATTAAAAAGATTTTGGACTTGAAGTAGAGGCCTTTGTTTAAAATTTAGTACAGTAAATGAAATTATCCCTTTGATGAAATATCCTTTTGGTAAAATATCTCTTGGGTAAAAATTCTAAGAAAAAATATTTTGGGAGTAAAATCTCTTGGGGAAAAGCCTCTTGGGTGAACTGTTATTAGGCGAACCAATTCTCTCAGGGGAAATAGCTATAACCTCATAAAATTAGGAAAAAACACATTTGAAATTACTCTCAGGAAAGAACAGCTTTTAAAAATTTGCAGCAATAATACAGATCACATAATAATGCTGACATTTCAAGGAAAAGGCCCTTTTCGATCAACAACTTTACAAATTTAAAGTCAACACTTCAAGTTCTGCGAAATTCCCGAAAAAACCGAACTGTTACTTTTAACATGGATGATCTGTTCCCTCGGTTCTCAAAACTCAAAGTAGCTGAAACTTTCCCTTTTTCGAACGAAAACAAAGTTCGGAGCAGTGGAGGACTCTTTTAGAGGATTTTTCTTCCGTTAAAACTCTCGAAAAGAACTGCAAAATCCCGCTGATGGTTACGGTGAAAAGGAATATTAAGGACCGATGGCATGCAAAAGAGAAGGGTATGATTCGATGGATGCACAGCAGTGTTTAAACCATGACCGGGAGTCTAATTGAGAGCCTGTGGCAGACTTCGTTCAAACATGAGCGGGCTCATCGATTTTTGAATGCAAGTCCATCCAGAGGATAAGGGGTGGTCGGAAGGATAAGGAACAGAGTGAAAAGGATAAAAGCAAGAAGAAAAGGGAAAAGGAGAGAAGATCGCTCTCCTTTGGGAGAGATTTGGGGACAGAGGACTCGTACTAGATTCGGTCAGCAGCCGTTTGATGGGAAAAGTGGGAATGGAAAGAAAGCAAATCAGCAGGAAATAGAATTATCATGTGCACGTGAATTCATCACTCTAAAGGCAGAATGGATCCTCACATTCTCCTTTCATAAGCTACCGAAAGCCTTGGAGAGGGAGTTAGGCAAGATGGAAATATAGGCAGTTTTTTATTGATTTCATCTCAGAACCAAAATGCTGTTAGTCGAAGGAGTAAAATGCAGTATATTGACAGTATGAAAACACTTTTATAGAGTTTTTCATGGAGTGATCGGGGTGAATGCTTTTATTGGGTATCTTTCATACCTCAAAAGCTGTCATATTATCAAAACCATGAACAAATCTAAATCGAAGATATAATTCTCTTTATTCTGTTCTTAAAGATAAAACATTTCATTCCCCAATATGTGGTAGCAGAAACAAAATGCTCGTAGTGACAGTATATTACTGATGAACAATACAGAAGATTATTATATTTGAGTTAAAAAGCCACTCTAATGTAGTTACACAGCCATGTTCCTATTTTCCTTTTTAGATAACAGAGGTTTATGTTTCAAAGATATTAGAAATAATCTTATATACGTATACAAACGAATAGAAGGAGGTATAAATTACGCTACTTTATGTAATTACATGTATATTTTCTACTAAGAGAAAAGCATTAAACATGAGAAGTCTAAGGAAATAGGAATCATAGGGTGACATGGTGAGCTACCAAAGCATTCCTCGATTCCATGCTAACCCTCGATGATGGAAAAGGAATGAAATCTTCTGGTTAGAGGAATCAAGCAACATTTCCACGCTTGAACTCAATTTTGAGCTATTATATCTAAAAACCCACTGAAAGGGAACAGTTGAATACCAAAATAAAGAAATCTGACGGAGAGGTCTGCACATCGAGAGAGAAGGGCTCAGAATTTGATTGTTAACAGTCTAATGACTTTTGTTTAACATTTTTGTCCAAATAGTGCGTGTTGAAAGATCTGCAATAGTTTTTGTTGATTTTGAAGCCTCAATACACAGCGTAACGATGGAAGGTTTCGAAAAATGAGAAGGAATTCGTAGTCAAAACAAAGCCAAGGGATGAATTGAAAAAAAGGAAAGGGAAAATGCCCAAAAATATAAAGAAAATTAAATAAAAGAGAGGTAAATATATCAGAATTCTTTAGAATGGTATAGGACAGAAGAGTCCAGTTTCATATTGTTTAAAGAAGATGCATTGGTAGATTCATCAAAGAAATGCAGGAGAAAGCTTTGTTCTGGGAAAAACTGTTTTTTTTTATTTCTCTAGTCATCGAAAGATTGAAACATGATACTGGCTGAAAATTAAATCCAGGAATATTTCCTATCCCATAGAAATAGGTAGCCAAAGATAGTTCTTCCTAATTACAACTCCTTATTTCTATGGAGCAATGGAAAGGTCAAGGAGACGGTAACAACAGGAAACAGGGGCACGAGTGCGGGAATTGAAAACTGTTTCATTTTAAAGGATGAAATTGAGGCCGAACGCGGCGCTGAATGTACTGGTATTAAGGTCAAGGATTCGAACACAGCTGAGAGTTAAGCTATCTGCGATTGTGAATCTGGTGCAAAATTGACTTCCGTGGGATGCGAAATTACTTCTCGCTGATATTCCCTCAGGATTCTCGTCTGAATCCAGAATAAAGAGTATTTTCGTGCATTCGATAAGGCCATTTGAGGGTAATTTTCAAACGGATTTTTCTTAAAAAATTCATTTCCCCTCTCGAATACACGAAAACTGACCACAAGAAAATTAAATCTAGAAGCGGCAAATATATTAGGGAAATGGTAAAATGGAAGATGGGAGATTCCGTGATGAAGTTGCACCTTCTTTCTAAAAATCAATTATATTACTATTAATACTATACAGTATATATATATAATAGATACAGCTTCTAATTGTATCTATGTTTGGTGAATTGTTTTCTAGTGACAGGTATACATAAACAGTCAAGATTTTAATTCTCACCAGGATACTAGCGTATAACCTAAGACCTGAAAATGGCTGCAGTGTGCGTAGCCGAAACGTCGACAGTATGGAGAGACGCTGCCTAGTTGGAAACCCGAGAATACTTCCTTAATCTAAGAGTTAATAAACAATAATACTAAATTCAATGTAATTATCATTTATTTAAATAATTCAATGTAACATTATTTATTTAATATTTAGCTTCTGTAAGATAAAGTTTTAAAATTATATTTTCCTTTAAACACGATTATACGTCGACCAACGTGTAAAATCGAGAATTTATTTACTAACGAAGAGTTCTTCCCGTACCCAGATAACAAATGCTTTGGTGGATGTTTTTGTATGTAAATATGCATGCATATAAAAGTCAAAAAGTGATGGAACTGTATTGAATACTATCCATCTTTCCTAGGTGGCAAGAGTATGATGGTGTTTGACAATATTTAATTCGATTTGGAACCCATTAGGAAATCATATTTGAGCTAATATATGTAACTCCGAAACAATTTATCTTCGTTAGCCAATACACCACAATATCGCATATTTAAATTAAAGGGAATGTGTTGGCGTAATTATTAGCGTTCGATATTTTCTTAATAAAAATATGTACCAGTAAAAACTTTCGCGAAAAGACTGCAATGGTTAAACGTGCGAATACTGCAGAATAGGATACATGTTCTTGGAGCGTGAAAGGAGAGAAGAGTTATGGTGTAAGGTGCACAAATCTGATGCTGTACAAAAAAGAGAGAGAGTAATGGTCTTTGATATAAGAGCACGAGGTCGGTGGGGTTGGAGATGATGAGAGCAGGACGAAGAGGAAATAGACGATGTGAAAATGGAGGAAAATGGCCCCTGAGAGAGAAATGGGAGGGAAGGGACTTGAGAGTGAAGGACGGCTGAGAAGATGGAGAAAGAAGAGGCAGGATAAGGAGGAAGGGGTTTGAAAATGAGAGGAAATCGGAAATGAAATTAAGCATGAGTTGAAGGCTAAACGCTGTGATTTTTGGGTCAAACGACGTAATTGTATGACTTCGAGAAGGAAATACGCGACGAAAAACCGTGGTGTATATCGGAAACTGATACAAGGGGAGATAATATAGACCGAGACGATACTAATAGGCTGGATGGGAAAATTATGTTCGGCGAAATCAAATTATATTAAGTGTGTCAGCTAACGACCTGATAATATTGAGTAAATGAATTTAAGCAGCCCCTTTCCCATAATGTCTTTCTAATTAGCGAAAAATATGATCATTAAATTTCTTGTACCCAAAAAAGGCTTGGAATAAACTTTTGATATTGGAATAATGGAATATAGAGTAAGCATACACACTAAATTACAACCGATTCCATGATAGAAACAAACGTTGCCCTAACATCAGCATAAGCGAACTTCATGATCAGATAAAGATTACAGGAAACTATAACGCAATATTATTAGGAGATGAAGAAGTAATTCAAGGTATATATAATCACCATGAAATCTCTGTACACAGAGGTAGAAGATATGAAGGATCAGTTAAAATGATGAAAATATAGCGTATAAACATGGACTGTTGTATTTTTTAGCAGTGAAAATAAGCTTGCTTTGTAAACAAAAGTAAACCAGCGGTTACGTCTCGAAGAATACTGAAGAAAAATAGGGCAGGAAACTTTTCATTATTGGAAGGATATAAGATGAAAAAAAGCGATGGAGAAAAGTCTACATCTGCTGAACACGAAATTGGGTAACGGAACTGGGAAATATATTAAAGCAACGCAAGACAATAAACGAAGTACACAGTTGGCCCAGCATGAAGTAAGATGAAAACTCAGACTACTAACTGCTCAAAGTAAACGCATTATTTTTATTAAATAAAGGAGAGAGTATATAACAAATATGTATTAGAATGGGAAGTGAATAAAGTACAATGACACTAGCGAGAGAGTAATGGAGTTGGCGGACATCATTCACTCAATGAGGTTTTACGCAAGGAGTTTTCCTCTTCTAAGAGTAGGTTTGCTCTGAAGATAGTTTACGCATGGGTAATTTCATCCAATTAATTCTATTCAGTACGATGATTCGTTAAAGATCTGTAATCAAACTTTTTTAATTATTCAGAGAACCCTGAAAGTGCGGGAATTTTTATTTCCATAACTCAGAACCCTTCAGATAATGAGCTACTTATTACCATCCGAACTTCTCCAGGTTTAGGGTGCGAGCAGAGCTCATAGTGAGATTAATATTACATATAAAAATCCTATTCATTACGTATTACTTCTTTTGCTGAATTCAATGATAAGCAGTAACAGTCCAACCCAACCCAGCCTAACTCTAATATTGTTTAGAATAAAATTTCGGTAATTACGCATTGAGTAATATATATAAATATATGGTAAAATATCTCTTGGGTGATAGTTGGTGGGGGAAAAATCTTTCTGATTGTATTTCTGAGTGAAAAGTACTCTGAGTTATTCGTGCTTAGAGGAACAGTTCTCTGGATGAAATGTCTTTGGGTGAAACATCCTTACTCGGGAAAGGAACCAGTTTTAATCTAACTAAATGAGTGTAGATGTTTAAGAATACTTAAAATGCGAGAAAGTAAATAGGAAGTGGATTTCAAAGTAAATTGGCTGAATGAGGAAAGCATTATTATTGAGCAAGGAAAACGATGGAAAGACAAGTATGGCTATTTCATGAAAGGAGGAGGGACAAAGTAGAGCAAGCAATAGAGAAAAAATGGCAAGGATAGAAAGTGTATGGGAAACGGAAGCCCTGCGCCTAACGCCCGCCTTGTTTACACAGTCTGGGGGTTCACTCTCTCCGCTTCAATCTCTCTGGAGGGAGTGTTGATAGTAAAGGAAGAAGCTTTAGAGGAAGAAAAAGAAAAGGAAAGCACGAGGAGGATGAGGGAAAGAGAGAATGAACAAAGGACTAAGACAGAGGCATGGAAATACAAAGCAAACAAGATGAAAATTTCGAGGGAAATGTTGATTCGGTTTAACAGATACAAGTTGACGTAACGTAAGCCTGTCACATATTGCGAAATGTTTCAATGCGGTCTTCGTATTCCAAACCAAATATTATTTAGTGTATCTACGGAAACGTTCACGGATGAGAAAATCGCAATAGATTAAAATTTCCGGGGATTTATATGCCGTCGAAATAGAGATCGTAATACTTAAGAGCAGATGGCCATAGTTCTTTTAGCCATCAATCGCTATGAAACACGAATCAAACGAGACTTTTACAATGCTTTAAAAACCTTTGTTAGATGACTTATCTGATGAGTATTTACTTCATCTTCTATGATTTTAATTCGTCTGTTGGTATACATTGGCCAAAAACTATCCGATCTTGGGTAGAATATCAAGGCATACAAGGAGTGCTCGCAGTGTACATTAATCATCTGATACACCGACATATGGTTATATAAGCGAGGATAGATAAAACGTGTGGCCTTCTTTCAAATTATCTTTCAGTTAATTTTTCTGGTATTTGGGGAAAAAAATTCCAACGATCCTTTTTACCAGTTTCTTTTTATCATAAATGAATGTTTAAGAAAAGGAGGATATGATATCAGGAATACTAAATGCGAGTTGATTTTAACGAATCCTTACAAAACAAGAATGCAATTTTCAAATGGAATTCAAAGTAAATTGGGTGAATCAAGAAAGCATGATTATTGAACAATGATAATGATAGAGAGACAAGTAATACACGATCTCACAGCCTGTATGAGAATTATAATAATTACAAGTTCCAATCAAATGTTCTATATGGTTGTAATGACACGAGAGAATCGCTGACAAAATATAGAGAAAGAATTATTAGAGTAAATGCAGATAATCATATCGTGTAATTATAATTGTTTGAAAACTAAAATTCATAGAACGTCTTTGGTTAGGGATGATACATTAAAAATCTTCAAAACATAAGGATATTATGAATCAAAGAGGCCATTATCGTGTTCACCCCAAAAGGAAACACCGTTATATCAATTATTTTACGTCCATCATAGAGTTAGTATGGTTATTCAGTAAGCGACGACGATGAGACATGTACATATGTTAGTCACTGGACATTAACAGTGATTATCATAAATTGTCAACAATGTATAGTGAGTTCTCATTTATTTAGGCTACGGTACATTCATAAGCATCGAACTACAGCAAAAATTCACAGGGTAGTGGGTATTTAAAGAAAGAGGAATTTCGCCCTTTTAGAACGGACTTTAAAGAGGAGCGGAGATGAAGCGATGGGATAAATTCACCTGAAGTGAAGGCGACGAAAGATCGCGCCAGGAATAAACAGCGGTTGGGAAAGGGGCGGATCCGGTGAAAGCAGCGTGAATGATGGATAAAGGAGAAGGAGGAATAAATGGGCATCGAAATGACAGAGGATGAACAAAGGGAGGATAAGAAAGAGAAAGGAGTCCGAGACAGATGGTACGAGAGGAAATTCGGGGTAAAATGTGAAACGAAAGGAAGGAAAAAATAACAGAAGAACGAGAGCATTTTGATCAAATTCAGGCGAATTTTGAGACAGAATTCTACGGTAGAAGAAGCAAAACCAATAAAAGTAAATTTTTCAACCGTTTTCACATTTACAGTCACCTCTAAATTGGCAACTGGCAAACTTTCTCCTCCGAGCTAATGAAGCAAAACGGTTATTTGCCGAAAATACATTGATTAAAACAAGAATAAGGAGAAATGCTAAAGAATGCACGGCAAGGCGTACGTCTTACAACTCAAAACATGTGTTAGTAAGAAAGAGCATGACAGGGTTGGTAGTCGGGCCCAGTTCTTTACCTCGCTTTCCGAGCGGTTGCAATATTGCGCGAGTTTCCAAACTTTGGTATTGGGTTGGCAGGGCTGAATTCGTATGTATATTTGAGAAAATAATTTATTTTTAAATATTTTTCATCCGTCGACTTCGTGATACCTGTCTTTGCACTGTTCAGCTCGAAGGCTTCTTTGAACCTCACCCCTTCCTCATTCGAATATTAAAACATTTCGTGTTTACTTCTTTCTCTGAGCTTGAATGCTATAATTGGAGCAAATTCACGTAAGTGCATTGACACTGCCAGTTATTCTTTTAGTAGAATTCCATAAGCAGATGCCTCAACAGATGGCATTATACAGCATTACTAACACCTTATTGACTTTCATATCATTATAGCCATAAGCGAGACAAAGACAAAAGTAAATGAAAGATATATTTTTCTATATACTGTGCCAAAAGACGAGTGAAATGTATTCCATCCCTCAGGATATGGTTCAAGGACATCGTAAAGTCTATTATTTATAATTTGCGTTGAATTTAATGAAGTACAGTAAAGTAGGATGGAAGCCAGACTGATTTACGCCACTATAATATCTTCGCGACCCCATTGAAACTATGCGACGGGCAGCATCTTTCCTGCAAGGCATTTTTTGTAAACTGCTGGCCTTGATCTTTGAATAGAAATTCTAGATAAATCATTAATCAATGAAAATTTAGAATCCAACCAACCATCTTTGTTCTAGTTAGTCTTTTTCACTCCCAATCATTGTTATATACAGCTCATTAAATCGCAGAGTATTCAACGGACGCTGTAACGGTATTGATTTATGAGCGATTTAAAAAATTTAGCGGATGAAAGGAACGAAGTGGTCCGCCATTTAGCAAGACTGATTAATAAATCAATCTGTTAGCGGGAGGAAAACAGAGATTTGGGTAGCTCAGATCCGGTGTTTGCACTTTGATGAAAAACTAATCAATTTTGTTGAAGTTTGCAGTGCCCGAGGGGAAGATATCGGACGGGATATCAAGGGAGGAAAAATAAACTGATTTCATTGTATAAAGATATGAGATTCAGGAGGAAATTAGAATGAGGAAGCTCTGAGAGAAGGATGATGTAGATGGAAAAATGATAGAAAAGAATATCGAATTCTTCTGTTATGGGATATCAGAGGAAATTGTGAAAAAAGAAATCAGAGATATATAAAAATCACAGGAGTTAAGATAAAGGGAATTTTTGGAGGGAATAAAAGATAACATGGGTAGGAAAGCTTACAGAAATAATTGTAAGTCTATCATCTGATGAGATTGATGACATGGATGGAGGATTCGAAATATATAACGACTGTATAATATTTTGAGAAATTAAATGATTTCACACGGAAGTATTTACATTTGAGTCCTTATCTTATTCAGGGAAATCACGCTGGATTAAAAGTTACATTCGGAAAATCATAGAAGTTATAATTTCAGCATCCTATAAATTTATTAATAAACGATAATTGTGTTGAATTTAAGACTTCCGTAGCGTTAACTATGGCTATGGTTTTTGACGGTTATAGTATCTATGTATACAAGCTGTCGTGTTTTGAATAAAGCGATGATCTTACCGCAGAGGATAAATCATTGATAAAGAAAGATGAGATTAATATGTGAATAAATAAAAATTTAGGTAAAATATTTCATTAAGGGAATTAAAAGAATACCTAACCTAGATATAACGAGTTTTATGTTGTCCATGAAACAAAATAGCTGTAAAAGCTAGTACAAAATGGAAAATAAACAGGAGGAAAGCACTCTTTTCGTCTAGATTAAAATTTAACACTCATAAGTTCTATTAATATTGGTGTCAGTGATAACACTCTGACAATGTGAGCATTGAAAATTTCTTCGATAACGGAATAAGGGAAATTAGTTTCTTATTAACTTTATAGAGATTTAAACCCACAATATTCACCGCAGAAGTTTATAGCCCTTAAATATTCTCAGATGTATTACTTATAGTTAAGCTTAAGTAAGAAAGCTCAAGGAATGAATTCAGGAATACAGTTCCTCAGATGCAATCGTACATACATATTTAGCGTTAATTCATTGCCAATTTAAGAATAAAACAAAAGATTAAAATAGACGTTAGCCTTTAGATGACTTATTTCAGCTCCGTTCATCATCAAAATTGAACTTTCTAAAACCTTTTCACTGTATGATACTTTCTTCTTTGTGAAAGGAAGGATCAAGAAGAAGAAAAACTTTGAGATCTTGGCAGAATGTTTGCCGAGATGAAAAGCAGAGCTTGTTTTGACAGGATGAAACCCAGATGATGAATAAGATGAACACCAGATGGCGATCCCGCGACATTGATAAAAATATGCACTGGTGCTTCAAAATGACGATATTTCCTTGGAAAAGGCTAAAATCATAATTAAAGATCCACTTTTTTTTCGACATTTGTGATAGTCTTTGCTGGAATTGCAATCCCTTTCATTTCCTAAAAGTTTCACATTTGTCAAGATTCTGTCACAACGGGTAATATATCCTTGTAAAAACTGACAAATAGAGGATGTAAAATAAGGAACAATAGTTGATATAAGTAAATTTTTGTGTAATAAGTCAGCCTTATATGAATGTGAATATGTATTACTTGTGAGGGAGAAATTAGTCATGCATCTTTGTAGGTAAGAGGTATTTATATTGTAATAGTATACTTTTCTAATGATTATATAAAAATAAGAAGATTATGCGACCAGTGTTACAGATATTTATTGACTGTTTCAGCTTTCCATGGCTTTTATAAAATACTAGATAACGCGGTGAACTTCGTACCACCTAATCATAACTAGTGTATCCATATTTATTTCTCTTATTTTTGTTATATATGTCGAACTTACCTTCAGAAGTTTACAATATTGAAAGCCTCACACTAAGTCCTCGAGTAGAGAGAGTAAAATTGTTTTAAATCTCTAACTGAAAATTCAGTAAACAATTACGTTGCTGTAAATAAAACTTGGTTACTACTGACGTTTAAACAAAATTGTAAAAAATTAAAATATAAATGTTCGTACTTTTTTCCGTGCGATTCTTCACAGGATAATGTTCTTAACAGCAAATGTTAAAATCTCATGCAATTTTTTCTTCTTCATAGAGTGTATCACTTATTATCAGGATTAATTTTAACTTGACTTATAATCTTAATGCATTTTGATGGATAAATACATGAACTTGGAATCAACAATCGCCATCATTGTGAAGAGGGATGGGTTGTTTACAACCTCGAGATTTTGATAAAATATTCACGCATTTTATCAAAATTCTCAAAATTTCGATTCGTAAACGATATTTCACGACCTAAATAAGAATTTTTATTCCATTCCCCTTTTTTCGGTGCTTGATTCGACTTTGTACGAATTTTATTTTTAATTTAAATGTTCAAATGAAATAAAGCCTGCAGCGAGAAAAATGAACTTAACGTGCATTTCTTATGGAAATGCATTTTCGATTTTTCGGCTATTCCTTTTGGGTTTTTCCTAATTTTCTTTTTTCTTAAACCACCTCCGTAACGAGGCGAACAAAACAAAGAAAATTATTCCAATCTGTCGAGCCGTTTTCGAGTTTTAGACGACGTCACGAACATCATTTAATTTTTACATATAAGAAGATAGGCTGGCGAGCTAGCAGATAGAAACGTATAGCATTATTTTGATGAGTGGCACACTTTGTAAGTATGTGTGGACAATGAAATTTTTAGGATCGATCATCCACTCAATGATTCAGCTACTGGGATGGAAAACACATGTCAGTTAACCAAACAGAGAGTTAAAAAAATAAAATTAATTTAGAGTAGCTTCACCTTTTTCCTGTCTATTTAAATAAATTGTAGAATTTTTTATGGTTTTCAGGTTTGTTACATGAACTCTTACGAAATATGGCTGAGTCACATTGATCTCCAAGAATGTAAGAAATCTCATCTTATTGTTTTGGCTGGAAATTTCATACATGTTGGCAGAAATCCACATCTAATATCGTCAATGAGGAACGATAGCATGCATGGAGATGACTATCTTGCTTCATTGCTACAGAAAACTCAGTGAACGTTTGGAATATCTCCAAGACGATGTCTCCCTTCAAGCAAAAATTTCATTTGGGAACGAAAACTTAGAATGACTTGATACATTAAAAAGTCGTCGCGATCGCTTCATTTTGCATTTGAGAAGATGACGAAGAAAGAGATATGTCGCGGATTAATTATTCCCGTAAATCTGTGGGAAAACAATTGAGCTCAATTTGGAAACAAATCCACAGGGCCAAAATAAGCACACGTGGAATTGGATCACTTATTTATCTTCCACGTGGCGAGATAAAAAATACCACGACGATTTCGAAACCTCCGTCCACGAAACTCCCTTGTACACGCAAACAATAATTCCAACCGCACAATAACGAATGGAAGATGTCGCCATAAAAAGCGACGCTCGGGGTGTAATAAAGAAGGAGATCGGAAGATAGGAAGAAAAACGTACGGAAAGCAGGCAGAGAAATGAAAAGACACGTTCGAGGGGGGCGTGGTCGGGAGGGGAGGGTTCAGGTCGATAGGAGAGACCATTGCTTTGCGTACGTACGTGGGGGTGCGGGAAGAAGGCCGTGGTGTAAGAAAGTGCAGCGAAGAATAGGGAGCTATCTCCCGTGGCTGTCATAGGAGACAATCGGCGAAATGAAGAAGAAAAGCCTTTTTCGGAGCCTTTGTGCAAAGTTCCACTTCGGAAGGGCAGAGTAATAAGGGCAGAAGTCGTGAGGGCGTCTCATGAGAGAAAAAATACGGGAACAGTGGGGCGGATCAAGCCGTGGCATTGCGTCCGGCGATAGAATCTTTCGTATTTTCTCGCAGTATTTTCCGAAAAAAATGTGAAGTGAAACTACCCAGAGGCGTCCTTGCGCGACTGTCCCGAACGGCCTCTTTTTTTCTAATTCGGAATGACATTGCGGAAATCAGGGTCGCGTGCTGGATCCGTCACATATTCTCATCAGCTGAATTCTCCGTTGTCGTCGCAATTTATCCAGTGTGATGCAACATTCGTTTATTTTCGCGTCATTCACAGGCGTGGTCGTGAAAACTAACTAGAACTTGTAGTAGAACGAACACAAATGTATCATGCCAAGAGAGAAAATTTGGATCACGAATGTTAATGAATTAGAGATTTAAAATCTCCAATAATTGGAAAATCTACAACAACGTATCATCTGTATTAGTACCCATCTGATCCTTCCACTATACCGTAATATATAGATTTGTTTTTCTTCTCTGTATTTCGGTAGAGGAATAGAAAAATGAACCATTGCTATGGTAACCTAATTACTACATTATCGTAGTACTAACCCACATTACTAATAACTTAAATTGGAGCACGCATATTCGAAAAATCTGCGGCAAAGCAAGTAAAAGACTTGGCTTTGTAAAGCGTATTGTCGGTAAATGCGACGAAAAGGTGAGAGAGCGATGTTATTTTACCTTGGTCAGACCCCTTCTGGAATATGCGGCAAGTATATGGGATCCGGCGGATGAAACGTGTACTCGCGAACTCGAGAAAGTGCAGCGTAAAGCGGTTCGTTTTGTTAAGAAATGCTACGATAAAAAAGCAAGCGTTACAAAAATGCTCTCAGACGTAGGTTGGGAATCCTTGAAAGAAAGGAGATTGGAAGCTAGGCTGCGATTGCTTAATAAATTCAGGAAAACTACATTTTCCGAAGATACAATCGGTATCATACAACCCCCCTGGTACGTCGGTCGATCCGATAATGACCGTAAGTTAAGAGAAATAGATGCTAGGACGAATCGTTTTAGAGATTCATTCTTTCCGCGAACAATACGTGACAATAACCGAATAAGGAAGTAATTTAGATTCAACTGGTGTTTACACCCCCTGCCACACGCCGAAAGGCGGCTTGTAGGGTATTAATGTAGATGTAGATGTAGATGTAACCTGATATGATCATCTCCATTAATATCCATATGATCACCTGCTACCTTCATAAAATATTTCTTCCCTGTATTTCGATACATGTAGAGGAAAAATCTATCTTTCATTTACTTTTGTAAAGTGATCGTGGTCGTGTTCATGTAGATTTAGATGAGTGCCCCGCTTGCGTATGGCAGGGGATGTATTAACACCAGTATCCTTGCTAAGTTTACTCTGTTAGTTTCTCTAAAACACTGCAAAAAAAATGACTAGAGTTAACTATCTGTTTTAGCGATTTATTCTTTAAAACGTTTTTTCGATGTCCCTCGCTCATTTACTACTGGAATTACCATGTACTTCGGCAAAAAGTTCTGAGCCAATGCTATTTGACAAGCTGTAGTTGGTATATTTCCTCGCCCGGAGCAAAATTCACCTGCTAATGCTTCTCTAGAACCTAATATCTCCTCTAACGAAACGACGAAACGTTTCACAGCTTCTAAATCTAAGATTCAACCTACTTTATGTGGATTCCAAATCGCGCAACAATATTCAAAAGTAATGTAAATAAAGTACTAAATTTAGTAAAATTATTTTGACAGTAAAATAATAATAATTCAATTAATATTGAATATAGTATGAGAGGTACGGAGTTATTAATGTGCATTCAATCATCTCACTTCCAACCGAATGTAAAGGACAGTGTTATGCAAAGGGTGATCGTCGACTACCCTGACATCAAAGTTCCTCATAGCTTCCGGCTCCATGAGAAATGCAATGGCGAATCACCTTAATCCTCATCTCTCCCATTCTATTAATTTCCTCTCTAAGCTTTTGGTAGTTTATGGTGGAAGGATTGCGTTTCAAGCCGCCCTTAGGCTGAGTAAACAGGATGTAAATCTGGGTTAAAGGAAAACTCTCCTAGTTGCCTATCGGCTTGATGCATCATTTCACAATTCCTCATATTCCTATAAAACCAACCAATATCACCGTATTTCCTTGCAGAATTGATTGATACCTAGGTCATAATAATCAGAAAGTCATCCTGCACCTTTTAATCCCATTTTAAAGCTCAAATTTCAGCTTCCTTTGCACTAAGTTGACCCAGGGCAGCGCTCAACGTGGTTCCACACTCATTTTTTGCTTCCTCCGATTATTTGATACCCTTATCCTGAAATTCCCAACCTTCGATCCTGGACAGCACTTTCGCATTTCAACCAATTTTCAAAGAACCCTTTTTGAAATTAATATCTCCCTCGTTCCTTCACTTCAGTCACTTAATTTTTCCCTGTCCGCTCTTTTTTCCACGCTCTATTTTCCCTAAATTCCGTCTTCTTTCGCTCTTCCACTTTATTTCGCAAGTCCTGTCGTTTCGTCTTCTATCTTAGTGACGCAATAATCATGTAACCCTTTTGTCATCCAATCCTTGTACAAACGAGGATGAAAATGAGTAAGTTCTGAGGACGGAAGGGAGGCGGGACTCTGGACCTAATTTTCCGGACCACGAGGTCTCTGCCAACGGTTCCCTTTTAAAAAAACGTCCCCTGGTCCCACGGGCAGTTTCTCTCGCAGATAGCCACCAGGGACCAGCAATGAAAAGGGTCGACGTAGTAGTATTCATTCCCTAATTATCCCCATGTCCTTACTCCTCTCCCGCGCGCTATTAATGAAATGGATGCGATGTTAAAACGACAGTCATTCGGGGGTGATAAAGGAGGGATAGGGGTTAAGACTATTATACACGAGTATTTGGGATAGGTCAAGCAAGTAATGGATTCTGAATACCCCTTTGATGGCGGTTTTAATAACAACTTTGATCAATTACTTCCTCCAGCGGTTCTCCTTTTTGGATTAATTAGAGCGGTTAGGTGAGATTCCGCTAATGGCCGGGGCGCGCTGGTTAGTGCGAAGAATATGAGATGAATGTTCGGACGAGTGGTCCACGCATGCGAGGTTCCTTAATTTGTGTTGACGAGATTCAATTTTGTCGAGCTCGTGAAAATTATACGCGCTTAAATTGTGCAGTGGACAAGCTGATATCTATAAATGAAGAAATCTATCCACGCAAGCGTAACTGAAAAATTTTCACCGCAAAATCAGCTTTTAGTCACGTATTCTATGTTCGACCAATTTTGTTTCGTTATACTTGCTCCAAAAACTCCACTAATGAAGCCCCAGAGGGACTAAAGGCCGTTTCTTTTATTATTTTTCCCAAAAGACCAAATGGGAGATTTTAGTAAATGCACGATGGAAAACTTGTTTTTTATTGACGCTTCGGAAAAAACATAATCCTAGGTCCTAGGTGTAAAATAAACGCATGAATTCATACAATCTCTCAGTTTACTTTCAATGTATGTTAGCATTCATTTATTAATATTATGCAATTTACTTTATATTACTTCATTTAAGTTATCATTATTTCAGTTATTAATATGTAATATTTCATATTCTTACATACATATATTTTGGCTTTCGTTAAAAATTTCATATTATTGAGAGATTTCTCGAAAACTTTTAAAATTATTCCATAATTATAATTCCTATCCCCTTCGAACTTTTAAGAGGGTAAAACTGTGCAATGTGTTTATTAACAAGCTAGGTAGAATCTTTTTGAATTCAGTAAAAGACAGTTACTTTATAATTTCATTAATTATGGTTTACTAACATATCTCAAGAACTTTCTTCAACATCCACGTATCGTTCGTACCCATAACTGTGATTATATAACTCGAGTTAAATCGATGCATTTCAAGGCCACCGAGGATTTTATTTCGGTCAACTCTTGCGAGATACAGTTCGAATAAAACCATAGCACACTCTAGGAGATATCCTATCGCTCTAGTTAGAAAAACCAGAATGGATGAGTGAGTTCTCGTAAAAATCCTTTTAGACGTATCGTCATACGTGACTGCATTTTTCTTGCCTCGACGAAAAAAAAGTCGGCTGATTCAAAAGTGCGCCGCTTAGAAGAGGAAAAAAAGAAATCCGGAAGTGGGACGGATTTAATACTCCGCCATAAGGTAGAGTACGCTGTATGCGCAAATGAGAGCGAGCCTACATTCCGAGCGGATATCAAAACGGATTCAGCTTTTAGGGATACGGAATTGCCCATTTTCGTTATGCAACTACATCGCATCTTTAGCACAACGTGCACCCGTGGTATCGAATTTACTCCGTGTTTGATGCGAATTCACCGGTCGATTGTCTACTAAACCGCCCAGGGTACATCTTCGTTACAGGCCCCATATCTTCCCATCGCGGTATTTACTCGTTTGCGAAGCTACCGCACCATGTGTTCGGGATGCGCAGGTGTATATGCATACGATGTGTTAGCAGAAATACGGATCGCGTAGACAAAGAGCGACTCTTGAGCCTAATAAATCACATTTTCTTGGGAACGCAAAGCACTCGGCTGTGAAATTGCCACGTTCGCGGTTTTGTCCTCGGATTTTTTATTGCTCGTAAATTACGTCCGAAACGGAAATATTTTTCTTTGTTCTAAGGGAGTGTTTGAGCAAAAGAAAAACGAGGGGTCTGATGGGTAGAACAATGAAAGAAGAATTACTTGAGGAGCAAGTTCTGCTGCGGCATTTTTCGTGGTTACCGCCCCATTCCTATGTCCATAACATCGTCGCTGACATCTTTTCCCGCTTTTTTCTTCATTTCAGTGCCTACAGATGGGAATAAGTTGCCATTTTATTGGCGTTATTCAATATAGTGGTAAGATGAAACGAATATCTGAAATGAAAGAATTGAACCTTAATTTAAATTGGCGCAATCATTAACCATTTTTGTAAAAATTATCTATAGCAGCACCTGGGTACAAATAAAATATGAAGTTCAGCCATGCAAGGATTTATTAATGGATTATGGATTGAATTATTCATTTCGGTAATGAAAATATACGAGCGACTTTAATTTAGCTCTATCAACGGAGGAGAGTTTTCTTATTTTCAGTACGTGAGAGACATGGTTGCCATTTAACTACAATTAATATAACGACACCAATAAATTTATTACACCAAATTAAATATAAAAGCATTCTTATCGATTTATATTTTAAACAATATTCATTAACTTAGCGCCTATACATTCTAGAAATTTCTTCACAAAGATTTTGAAATTCGAATGATAAATGAGGAAATTTAAGATTTCAATTTCATTTTTCTGAAACATTTTAAGCGCAAAATAATGATCCTTACGCATACATATTTACTTGTATTTATTACGATTACCATAATAAAATTGATATTTATGTGCAACTTTTGAGCGTTGGTATCTGAAACAAGGATAAGGGTACTGTTAGATATTTATTGCCACTGTTTTCCATTCTTAACACCCGTGAAGGTCCTCAATAAATAAGGTATTAGCTGGAAGGTTCAACAGAGAGTTTATATATACATATGTCTCCCCAAATATTTGCCTTTTGTTGAGTCATCGCAGTTGAGATCGTACATCAACCGTTGCAGTAGGCGAAACGGTCCCAAGCGTGAGAGAATATCGGAATTCCTGTTGAATAGAGAGGTGGCATAACATTATCTATTGAGGATAACTCCCTTGGTTTGAGCGCTACATTCGGACACAGGTATAAAATGCGGCCAAAAATCGGGGATAAATCGCTCTCGATGGAAAGGGCGATAGGGCTGGGGGAAAATCTAGCTTCGGAGATCTCCACCTATACGCGGATGATAAAATTTACCGCTTTCCTTTTATTTTGTTAGGTCAGGCAGCTCGGGATATTTTGCGAAGATTTCTGGTCTGGCATACGTTACATTCCACGATTGCTTTATTCTTTCGCTGTCGGGAGTCTTTCACGGGCACATTGCGCGCTCTCTGTTCCCTTCTGTTGCGGATGACAGCGCAAAGCTCGGGCGCCAACACGTCTGCGTATATTACTGGAGAGTTTTTCCTGCAATTTTCCTTTAAGAGCTTAACCTGGATAAAATGCTCAACGTAGGAACACTACGAAATTGAAACGTACATTTTTCAAAATTCATGTGAAAATTTCGATCCCAGAATTTCCCCGACTGTTGCATTCAACCAATACTATTTTGATTCACTTTTCTGGTCTCTTTGATTTTCCTGCCTGTTTAAGTTTTTGCTGTTTACTATTTTGAGTTTCGTTTCAAAGAGAGAAAGGAGAACTTTTCGATATTTCCGATATTCAAATATGTTTATTTGTAACATAGGTCTGAGTTTTACATTTCCAATATCGCAAAATCCTTTGAATTGTCTCAGTTATAATAAGAGCAGATTGAAATGCCAGAATTCTCAGATTTTTTATTCATAAAATAAAAGTCTTCGAAAGGAATAATCACACATCACTTACAGATGTTTATTGATCGGCTCCTCGGCGGTTTTGCTTACTTTACTAATAATTGTATCTCTACCTTGAGAGAAAACAAAAAGTGAGCTGTAAGTGAAAAAAATGTTTTGATATCTAAATATTTTTTTAAAATTATGGTGAAACAGTCGTGATATCGCAATATATGACTAAGAATTAAAAAATATATATATATAAAACAATTTAAAAAATTCTCAATCATGTATAACGATATCGAAGCTGTCTTATTTTCAATAGAGTTGAGAAAGGAAAATATATATTGTGGAAAAATGAGCAATCCGATTCAGATTACGTAAATTGAGGAAACTAAAATGTGTATCAGCCCTAAAGGGGAGTGTGAACCGCAATCTATTATTCTGTTGGTTGTCTACGTAGATAAATCTTCGGGGAGTCTCTTTTCATGCAGAGGTGTACGGGAAGAGAGAAATACGTTTTCCACGCCACTTTTGTTTCCTGAATGTTGCATCCGCACGGGGCAATATCACCAACTGATAACTTCGGCGCGCATTGAAATTCGGGGATTTTCAGAGCACAACGCGGAGTGAAATTCGGTGCTTAAATAAAAAGCAGCCGCTCGGAACAATCTGAATTTTTGAAAGTCATTTGCGAGATAATTGATATTTTGACTTTCGCTGAAAGTGAAACAAAACAATTTTCCTCCACGTAGCAAAATCGCATGGATCCGAGAGCAAATTACGGCGGGATCGCAGATTACATGTTCTCATTAAAGATTGACCAGGAAACCTTTTTTTGGCCCTCAATTTTTGGTAAAATTCCTCTTGAAAGTCGAATGATATGATTGTATAATCCAAAAAATATTGATTCCGGGCGGTAATTGAAATGAGATAGTAATGACTTGGGGAGATTGAATTTCGTCTTTTCAACCGATTTTGTCCACTACAGATTCATAGACCCTTTATTAGGAGATGTAACCTCAAATTGGGTCTTTCTAACCTCGTACGTGTTTCTAATAATCTGGAAAATAAATGAGGAAAGCAAAGGGTACGACATGGGAAATACACATTAGCTACTCTTATGATATACGAGAAATAATGGGAAAAGAAATTAAATAGTTTGTAGTAAAACATTTTAGTCCTGATTAAGTTACAGATGACTACAGTCGAAACCGGTCGGCATAAAAATTATATTCCGGGAACAACGAAGCATTTTTATTTCTTTCTCGATGGCGTTCTACCAAGTAAGGCTAAGTTACATCTATCCTACAAGTAAGAATGGAGCGAATAAATAAGAAAATTTTGCCTTACTGAATCTGTGGTTTAAGGATACAGTCTGTTCTGGAATCTTCATAAAGCGGCTAACTAGTTTCCTGCTTAAAAATACTACAGCACTTAAACTATACGTGAATATGTATGCTTATGAATTTGGATATTTCTTTGTCTTTGTAGATGTTTACATGCTACACCAGGACATATTTCATTCGATGGAGTAAAAATGTTTCCTTTTCTCCATGCACGTAAAACAGGGAATAGTTAAACTTTACGATGAAAGGCTGACCTAGTAAGACGTTTCCCAGACGAGAGCCCGAGTTTTAGTTTCCAAAGAGAACTGCAACAGCGGTATAGCATTTTATGGCCACCGTTGACGGAGTGGGGTGGTTTGAGAAATCATCGCAGAACGACTCTTTAAGGGCGAAATAAATTAAAACGGATTGACTGCATAGCATAAACTCCAAAACCAAAGCATTCTCGCATATTACCATAAGATCAAAGGAAAGGATATATGTAGAGTCATTTTACGCATAACGCAGGTAAATATTTTGGACTCAAAGAAAACTTTAAATGGAAGTTAAAGAATCTATAACATTGTCCTTGTACTGTATATACAAATGTGTTTCTCATATTCAAATGGTTTGCTTCGACACACTTATTTTTGTTCAGCTATCGATTGACAATACTTTAGCGAATGCAATAACGATACATTTCCTTTTCGGATGAGCTTAACTTAATTAATAATTGTATGAGTGTATTATATATTTAAAATATACATTGTCATCGAAAAATTAATTACAGGAATAAGAGATCTAAAGTATTTAAAGCATTTTAATTGACTGGGAAACAAAATATCAAGGTTTCTTTTTATGAAATTGATTTTCAAAGGTATATTTATAGTGTCAAGAGAATGAGCTAAGTTCAGATACCTTACTTATACGTTTAACAACGTAGATTACACGTTAGTATATCTTACAAATTCAATTGCTATTTTAGAAATGAAGTAGATTTTTCAGCTCTTTACACCTGTACAAATATTATTTTCCGTTTTGGAGTGACCGGGTGGAGGAGTAGTATGAAAATGAAAATGAAGAGCAAATGATGTTTATACGAGAGAATAGAAATCATATCAGGTAAGTCATGCTTTGAATTCAAGTAACTACAAATAAAAACCACGTTTATGACAGTGATTTGGTTACTATGACCACAAGAATAGGCGGAAAAAAGACTTGGGAATTAATACGAAACAAACATGGATGTACAGAACTCTAAAGTTGATCGAGGAAACTGTTTTCATGGAGGTGTTAAAGATGTTTTTTTCTGAAACATAGGATCCTTAGAATAACTTTCCATTCTCTTCACCCATGCTAAAAAGTAAAGCACAAAAAGCCGCTTCTTGGAAATAATTTACGGCAAGTTAAGCTTTGGACTAGCGTGGTCACCCTCGGACAGAACAGCACACGTGCTACGGAAATACGCGGCGAGAATATTCTATTACCTGTGTAGAGGCTTGTCGCATACAGAATTGACCACACTTCGTTTTTGAGGGGAAATGAAATTTAACCAAAGACTTCCCAATCTCGTGTATTTAGTCATAATAGGCCTACCAACTTGGTGATAATGAAGCGTTTAAATACATTTTAAGTGATTATACCTAAATTAGCTGTATTAATGAAAAAGTTGAATAAAACCCTCAAACCCTTAAAAGAAAATTAAAGAAATGAATTGAAAATTCTCAAATTAACATAGAAAGAAATACTAGAATAAACAAAAACGCTGGCTGTTTTTGATTTTTGATTTGGATGAATGCTGAAAAGAGCAAGACT
This sequence comes from Sympetrum striolatum, assembly GCA_947579665.1. NCBI lineage: Eukaryota > Metazoa > Arthropoda > Insecta > Odonata > Libellulidae > Sympetrum > Sympetrum striolatum. The sequence continues at coordinate 27,299,075 of OX388347.1, read as the reverse complement.
GTGGGAAATAGTGAGTTGTAGGACATACGTAGAGGAAATTTTACATCCCCATAGGCTATTTATTGCTCTCTAACTACTCGACGGTTTATTTTATCGTGCTTCCAGGAATCAGACCGCATGTGCACTTCTTCTCAAAAATAAGGAAATACGCAAGAATAGGTTACCTTTGCGTCTATTCTTGCCTAAAAATACAAAACAGAAGAGAATACTTCCCAGATAAAACTTCCAATTACGTACTCAAACCTCCTACGCAAAACTTGTACAAGATTAGGAATCGTGAAGGGCATCTAAAGATAAAAGGAAGCAGCGTCTTTTGGATCATTTTATCGATAAATGCGCAAAATGCACTTAGGCGGGAGTGGCCTTCATTAGCATCGGTATCATCCGCCTCTTCCCTTTATCGAGGATGCCTGACTTTCTCACCCACGCTGCGAGGGAAAATGGTTGTGTCGGGGAAAGGAAAACCAAGTCTCTATTCCTTAAGAAAACGATTATCGGGAGAAGGTCGTAAGAGAAACCCAAAAATCCCTATTCTAGCTTCCCTCTGCTTTAATTAAGGAAGGATCCGCACCACTGCTATCCTTTTATCCCTGAGTCGGAGCATTAAAGCTCCCTTAGGGTATACACTCCATTTAACGCCTGCACAGAGCGAGCATGCTTCGGAAAGAAGAGGCATCCAGAGAAACCACTGGCAACAGTAGTTTCTGACCATTCTTTAAACTTCTATTCGTTTCTATGAAACATATTTCGCGAAAACGAATTAGTAATTTAAAGGGTTTAGATTTGTCTCTGAATGAAATGTAATCCACAAAAATTGGAGGGTGATTAACTATTCAGTAAATAAAATGGTAACATTCTAAACAAATTTAACTACACGAATGGATTTAGTGATCAAAATTTTAATTCTTTGCCGTAAAGTTAGTATGAATCAACGCTATAAAAATATAACAAAATAAAGATGTAATGTAATGTAAATAATACCAAATTAACTTGTTGATGATAATTATTAGATCTAAAACAAGAAAATATTAATGCAAAATGAATATTTTCAGTTCAAGACTGCTGAAATATCTTATTGAATGTTTTCAGCTACATCATTAAAATCCATAGCACGGGATTTAATTTATTAATCCAGCAATTAAAATTGAGTTAAGTCTAAATGAAAACATATTAGAGTAAACTCAGGGTTCAATTGGCATTATTTTAAAACAAAAATTAGAACAGAAAATTCTCAGAATTTTCTTTCTCTCTTGTATTGCTTTCATAGTTTTTAGTTATAGTTGACGACTTAATTGATTTGTCCCCAAAGAACTTAATAAATCATGATCTACTAAATATCTCTCTGAACATCTAAAAAAGTAATTAATTCAAACGTATTTGTAAGGTTTAGATTCCTCTTAGAATTCATTATCATCGGTTGAGGACGTTGATTTCTCGAATATTTCTCAATTACATTAAATATCAAATTAATTAATGTGCAGGATGAGGAAGTACTAAATGAACTGGAATGTATGTGTTTATTTCGTAAGGCCTCTCAACGGTAGCAGTTAGTTCCTTTGGCTTACGGAAAATTGATTTCGCTCCAACTTTGTCCCGGCGGCGGAAGCAACACTAAGAGCATGCTTCTAGGCAACCCATGTTACATTACGGTGGAAGTTTGTGGCCAAGTTGGTTCGTTGCGACTGTTTATCGTAAAATGTAAAGATAAGCAAATTAAAAAGGCGGATATTTAGTTTTCACTTTTCCGTGTAATGGAGGATAAACTATCCTGATCTTCCATTTATCAATACAAAGGTTAGCCAGAATATTATCAATTCAGCACATTGCTGGGGAATTGGTATAGTACATCATGCGAATACCATTTAAAGTTAAAGGAAGCACTTCACTGATGGATGTTTTCTAGCAATATAAAAAGTAATATAAGAAGAATGAGATAATGGTGTCTCATTTCATTTTTCATTTGAGAACTGCATTTAGCAACCTTCGGTGGTTATTGGAGTACTACGAAAGAGGAAATTATAAGGTTTGTAATAGCTCAAAATATCTCTCAAGTTTTGAAATCTCGTAAAGAAATTTAGTTATATATATAAAATTTAACGGTATTTTATTGAAAAGATGGGCGTTTGGTTCACATTTATTAGTTTTTCTAGTATTTGGAGATTGGGTGAACACTCTCTAAAATCTGTAAAAACATTTTGTGCAAAAGTAAGTATAATGAATGGAGCATTTTAATTTTATCTTCTTTATTATTTCGAGGGGAATACAAATCTCTCTGCTTGCATCCTACGATCTATTTACACTTTTTTGTAATATTTAGATTATTAGGCGGTCTCGTTAACTCTTAGGTTTCGACTGCGGAATCTATTTATCATTTCAATGTACTTAACTATTTCTACAGTTTCAAACCATATTTCATATCATACTGAAGTCAGTAATTTACTTCGCTTTTACGTATCACTTCATCATACCTGCTCCATATTCCTTCTCCAAAGCCCTCATATGTACATACATCTTTATGTGCGGATCCTGGTTCCATTCGGGTCTTCATCCTTCATCTACTTCGTGTGCAAATTCGTCCAACCGCAAATACGGCTCAACGGAAGTTGAGTGAGGGAACATATTTCCAATCCAGAGCTTACGCCACGACTGCAGAGGTATCATTCAAACAAACCATTATACTCCGAAGGAAATAACCCAGACGGGAACATATATGTTTGCCATATTCGCCTATCAGTGTTAAACCGCGCAGGAGATGTATTTGACAGTGAACTCGCGTTTATAGATGGAGGGAATGCATTCGAAATATTGCTGCGGATATCGAAAAGATCGGGACAACCTAGGTGAACCCTCCCTCGCATTGGAGAAAACGAAAGGTTGGAAGTGGGCAGAACCCTCGGTATCGGATTCCCGTGCTGTAAGCCGCGGTAAAGCGATCGACAAAATAATCGGCCGAAATGGATCGGGTTTTAATACTCGTTTGACTGGGAGAGAATCGATCGAGAGATATCACAATAAAATGAGGCGGGAGACATTTTAAAGGGCAAAAGACAGTCACAGGAGAATGAAAAGAATTTAAATTCAGAGGGAAAGGTGCGCTAGAGACCGGGAGAGAATGATAAAGAAAGATAGTAGGATGTGATTATTGAGGCTGATTGCCAATGCGTAAGAAATGTGCACTCCTATTGTACGATGCTGATTAAGCACGAGAAGGAGTATAAAGTATCATAGAAAAGAATAACAATATACTAGCACAATTGCAATGAAATGAATGTGTAAAAAGAAGATGTAATTTTTAACTACAGCATTAGTATTGACGTTATTAATCATGAAAAAATCTTATTTTTGGTTTTCCGTTTATGAATGACCTGTAACACATATGGTCTGATTTATTGGTTAGACAACAAAATATGAAGGGATGTTTCCAGCGCTAATAAAAATATCCGACGGTCCTGTTCCAGATATGAGATGGGAATCTCCCTTTATTTTACAATATAATATGTTCAACTATTTGATCCTCTAAATTGAATTCCATTTTGTTAAGCGGAAATTTAAATTACTACCCACGGGAAATTTCATGAAAAGGTTCATTGCGAACGAATAAGCTTTACTGAAAATTTCTCTTTGACCACAAAAATCATTTAAAAACTGAGAATGCGAAGAAATAAACGTAACTAAATGTGAAATTTATAAAGTTAACAATGCCATTCAATCAATTTTTGAAATAATCACTGATTTTATTTGATAATCCTGGATTTTATCGTAGCAGATGTTAGTTTGATAAAAGCCAAATAACGACTTTGAATTCTATTCTTTAATGAATGTGACTAATATGGAAAAGGGATATAAATGAATATTCTGTACTAAAATTTGCTTCTGTGACCGCACTACAAGAGATAAAGGTGAATGGTTTTCATTTAGAGTGAAGGGAAAAATTTAAAAGGACGTTTCTGACTGTAAAACTTCTGATGCGCGTAGTTGGGTCATTTTCGTACATAGGTTCAAAATATTTAAATCAGAAAATGGTAAGTGGCAGGAAATTTAGGTGGTTTATTGAACATTGGTGAAATAATAATCAATGCATTCTAATTTGATTGATTGAACATTGAAAATTGGTTTTTGAAATGCCCAGCTTAAATTTTATTATAAAGCAAAAATATTTAGCCATTAAAATAGAGGAATTTATATTTTAGTCTATCAGACGGTGTCAAATGAAGGAATTCAAGACGAAAACCCTACCCATACTAGCATTTATTTAGCTGTCATGTGATTGCTCTGAAATTTCCTTTTTTATAACGTTTCTAAAAGGAAATCTTAAGTTGGTTCCGAATTAGCTGATAGCGCGTCGTGCGTCATCATGTAAACACAAAGGAGAAAAACGTGGGACGTGAACAGAATTAAGAAGGAGAAACGTACGCGTCAAGAGCAACGAACGACCTAGCATCAGCATGAGGACAAAATTAAATCGCAAGATACGAGGAAATGGTGGCCTAGAAAAAAGCTGTGGAAAATGATACTCCTGATACTCTTGAGGAGAGAAATCAGAATAAAAGTAGCTCGCGGAACGCAAACGCGGGGAAAGAACGCATGCGGGAAACAATTGGCGCGGAGGAATATGGAGTGGGAATAATCAGGAGCTCTGTCGCCTCACTTTTTCCACGGAAAAAATCAACATTTGCCACTGCATTTCGCCCGCTCGTTACTCGCGGCTCATATTCCTTGGCGCGAGAAAACAATTCGCGAAGGACTCACTTCTGCAAAGCGTGATGCAGATGTACGGCAGCGAAGATAAGAAGGTAAATGCGGTACGAGATGATTAAAGTCAGATATGGAGGCAATTTTCTACTCTCGAAAGATTTCCTCGTTCCGAAAATGTTCTGAAATCGCTGAAAATATACGTGAAAACAATCACCTTCAACGATGAATTTATTTCCGATTAATTTTTCCGAAAGAAGAATATTTTTCTAGGAATTTTAACGTGAGAAGTTTAAATTTTCTGATTTTTATCAAAAGCTTCTCCAAGTTGCCTGAGTTTCGTGTTTCGAAAGTGGGTCAGGAAAACAATTTCAAGACTCCCTTCTTCGTTAGGATATTTTTTACTGCTCGAGATGTAAGAACTGCTTTAACTGCGCTTGTGAGCAATATTTAATTGGCTCTAATCAGTTGGATTCTTCTTTCGCTCTGCCTTAGTAAATATTGTATCGGAATAAGCTGTGGTAAATAGGGCGCATGTACTTCTTATGGCTTTTAGCGTCTCATCCAGATCTTCTACTTCCATTTAATTTTAATTGAAAGGTAATTAAGTAAAGAAAATAAACTTGTTTTCCTACTTCCAGGAAATTTACTAAATTTCTATAATTGCTCAATTGTTTTAGCAGTGAAATGTATTTCCTATATAACAAAGAAATATGTGTTACCTATTCTCGAAATAATTAAGAGATTAGTATGCGAAGTAGAATATTTCAGGTGTACTTCGTACATGACCAAATATAAAAAAATTTGCTTTTAACTCTTTGAGTTGAAGAACTCTTACCGTTCTCATCGTAGATGTATGTACCAACTGAATGGAGAGACAAACGGCAATGAAACCCGCATGTCCCTTCAACAACATATTAACTTCTCTAGTGATGAAGAGAGTAAAATTTCATTTTTTATTATAATACTGTTAAACAGGCGAGCAGAATGGATCATAGGGACAGAAAATTGTTTTACTAGCATTGCTTTATTTTAGTTTTCAATAATTCATTTTCGCATAATTGTTACCTGTCTTTCTACATTTTTAGCATCAGAAAAAAAACATATTGATAAAGTTAATTTACATATTCCTTCAAAAGTAAATTCATTGGATTATTATGCTTAAAATTCCTCATATTATAACATTACGCAAAACTGAGGACGGAAAGGAAATTACTGAGATATCATGAATTTCTTGACCGTCGCTGAAAATTTAGAGAAAATATTGTTGTGAATCTTTGTGAATATCCAATAAAAAATCCCTGAGGTGATGTACGAGCTCTAAGGTGATTTACTCGTAAATCCTACTAAGTAAAGAGATAAAGTTCAAACGAAGTTTGCACTCAGCTGAATAATAATAATGCAATAGCTACCTTTTTCAACCCTTACCTTCCTGTGGCAGTATCGCAGTCCTTGGAAACGTCCCGGTTATTTATTTCTTTAGAGAGTTTAAAAATAGCAGGAATATTTTACCTTCCTTTCTGAAAGAGGGCACAGACAGCATGTTCCACTTTTTAGGAGTGAAAATATGAAACGATCAGAAGATGGAAAATACACTCAAAGCAGAGAACTCTAAAGGAAAAAAGTACTAGGGAACGAGAGGAAAGAAAAGAGAAAAACCTTTGTGGGTAAGAGAGGATATGACATCCTGCGATTCTCTGCGCTTGTGACGCTCATAAAAATGACGCACATTTCATTTTGAAATCTTTTCAGGTAGACTCTGCGTCATAAACAAATCCTTACAATTTTGGGGTATCTCATAAGAAATATTTTATCTACTGTGGTTTCGGGCTCATATTTTCACTCGTTTTTATAGCTTTAAAATGATTCCGTAAAATGTTCTGCGTTTACGATTAAGTTATTGATAGGAGTCCGAGCTTTTAAGTGACTTAAATTGAATCACGTCCATCATTCTAAATTACATCAGTAATTTAAACTGACGAAATTAGATATATGCAACGATGGGTTCTCCTCTCTCCCTATAAACTGTTCTACCTGTTTCTGTTATGAAAATATTTGCATTAATTTATCCATTTGTGTATGCATCTGTAATGCTTTTTTTGCCTTTTAGATATCTCTTAGCCTTATTTCTCAAAAGAAATTTACTTCACCATCTGTAGGTTTCGCAGGTTTTTCACACCCCTTTCTTGGGAGTGTTTCCCTGCTACGGTTTATATTTTCCCTAAGTAAAACCTTAGGATTTTAAAACCACAAGGTGGTTTTCTTCTTGATACTTTTTTCAAGTTATCTCTCAATGTCTCCCAAATGAAATACATTATACAATTAGTATGACCCTTAATGCTATTTACACGCAGAAAACCTCTACGCTTATTCAGAATTGATTCATGCACGGCCGCGTACGTCATATCAGCACGTACTCTGGCTTTCTATCCGAAAAAATACGTTTCTCAGGAAGAGAATAATCTTTTTGAGTTACTCATTTGAGATAAATATCTTCCCTAAATGTGTTTTAATGGCGATTGATCGTTGAAGGCGAGAGAATATTCAGAGAACTTTGGACCCAGAGGCAAACCTATACTAAAAAGCACAGATGCTTACAAAAATTAAGAATGACAATTAATTTTTAAAATGACGGTCTATGATGGATAGAATATCAAATTTCACTTAACGTTCTCGATTTCATCGAAATATAAAAGTGGAAGAGAAAAAATTAATCATAGAGCTCTTCCTATCTGCCCCTCCAAATACAATGATTCGTAAAAATCATTTGGTGCTTAACTGATCGCTTACGCCTTGCCAATCGAAAAAGTCAGAGAAGATGAATGAGATTTAAAATGCTATTTGAATAGAATGACGTCTGATAAGAAAGGAAATAGAGAGGACATGTGGCGAGAGGATGGATCAGAGATCACTGGAATCACGTCATGGAAGCTGAATTTACGCTTGGGAAAGCCCGAAACGCAATAAATAACCCGATATTTTTAAATAAAAAAATATCCTCTCGGCCGAATTATTTTATCCAAATTAAATTAGAGCGCACGACAGTAGAGGCAAATCACGCGCCCATGGGCACGGCCTCGTTCGAATTTTTTCGTTAACTGAATTTGACTTTCACAAAATGGCAGTCGATTCACACTGATAGCTGCCACACTTTGATTGACAAAATGAGAGTAAAAATTGTATGGAATGCGTTCATAATTGACGTACGGATAATTTTTACTGCTACAATTCATAATTATATCGATTTTGACCTCCCATTTAATCTTGGAAAAGGACTGGAGCAGATATTACACTTTTTTTAAATTTAATAAATCCTAAATCTTGTATATTTACCTTAGAGGAACATGCCTTCGATTTATTTATAAAATCTCTTTTTATATTGTTACTTTAAAACCGAAAGCATCAGAATAATGGAACAGTACAAGTCATTATCGACATAAATTCAAAATAAAAAGATAAAAAGTTGTGCCGAAGATTCGACTTAATATGGGTAATCATAGTTATCTAGCAATCAATGAGCAATACACCACGAAATCTATTTTTGTAACTTAGAACGACGCAGGACTAACCCATCGTCTCCAGTGCTCCCTCTACCATATCTAATTGAATATAATATTTTGTATCAGTTATCTCGTACATCATAGGAGAATAAGTCAAATTAAAAATTTATCTCGCTTTTGTTCATGTCTGAGATACTTTAAAGCAGCCTGTGTATGGATGATGCTGAAGAATGGCACACATCTTGGTGTGCCATTATTCTTGTTCTTAAACGCCATGAAAAGTGGTAGCCATAGAATTTCCATTTTCTTCACTGTATTTTGGTTTCGTGAGTAAAGGAAGGACAAAATGCTATCTTATCAAGTATTCCTCTCTCCCTTGCAAAGCATTTGATGGAGAGATTGAAGTACACTCCTGGCCAAAATTAACGCAGCACCTCCCAAGCGATCCTAGCGGCCGAGGTGGGTTAATTTTGGCCAGGAGTGTACAAATCTGCTGAAGCTGGCATTGGGAATCATCCAAGCGATCCTAGCGGCCGGTGCTGCGTTAATTTTGGCCAGGAGTGTACAAATCTGCTGAAGCTGAAAAATATTAAGTTTGGCCATCACCTTCAGGTAATATTCTACGATTCACCAATGGTTAGAAAAAATTATTACAATCAAAGTACTTGGCCTGCTGACCTAGTAATGAAATAAGTAATACAATATAAATAGTAATTTCATTTAGCTAATGAATTTTTTTCACTAGAATGAATAATTTGGTAAGAAACTTTCATTTCATAAATCTTGCGAGTGATAGACGACATAGAGGATATGGAAAAATCTGACAAGATGGCTGAAACTCAAATTGCATTTCCTAACTTTTCCTCTACGGCATCGAGGGAATTCAGGAAATGAGAGTTTTTGACCCTTGATAGAACGCCCACGCTCAGTGTCCCTTCTGTTTAGGGCACCAACGCGCAAAAATCCCTTCGGACGATTGGTTGTGTTAAGTCGAGCGCAGGAGCTCACACGGACGGCCGCTTTTCCACTACCATTCTGTCAAAACAAGTTATCCGCGCTGCGCGTGAAACTTACCGGATAACCCAAGGGAGAGGTATGGATAGAGCCATTGATATTTCTGCTTTAAGCTTTACACTTTCAAAGTAGCACTTATGCTCCTATGTTTATTCCATGTTCACAAAATTAACAATGTTTTAAATTTAACGTAAATCTTAAAAATGTAATTCCTTATAACATTATGTCATACTTTTGAGTAAAAATGTTAATTTATAGACCATTTTATGTATATACGATGCGAATTTATTTATTTCCCCCATTTTCGCAATTTTATATAATTAAGATTATAACTTGATTTTAAATCATTATTGCATTGTTGACTTGTGATCCATATATTTCACTATGCTTTCAATGTTTTTCACCCTCCTTTCTCTTAGGGCGTTTTCCAGCAATGCGGGTTTTTTCTTTGTCAACTTCAAGTTGCGAAGATTTTTTTGTCACAACCTACTATTTATCTTTTTGATTTATGTGTAAAATATATGAGAACGACATGGGATATTAGGTAAAAAAAGGTCCTCTCGGACGCTACCTCTCCGAAAAAAATGTCAATATAAATCTAGGGCGATTTTAAAGCAAAGTAGTAAAAAAGAAATTGGTAAAATGAAGTTAAACCTATTTGCTAAGGTAATTTCACTAAAATGTGTTGAATAGTTGTATATACGCCGAATACAACTGAAAGTATGGAGAAATTGATAATTGAAAAGATGAAGGGCAAACCTTTTTCCCTTAAATCTTAAAATCTTAACAATTTGTTACCATATACAGTTGTAAAAATTAAAAAAATCTATATTATGTTCAACCGAATTGAGATTATTTATAAAAAACAAGATTTAGAGTAGGAAAGAAAGGAGTACTGCTGCAAGATAGATTAAAAAATTAATAAAATAATAAATCATCAAAAATGGAGTGAAAAAATAAAAGAACATGAAGCGTGAGATTTGATATTATTTTTATTAGTAATTTCATATTTTCATTGGAGGTTGTAGAAATTAATTCAGCGATTAAAAATAAAAATATAACACAAATATATTATCAGATATTTCATATTTTTTACGATAATAAATCTTTGCTAATTCGCAAATATCATGGATTTTTTATAATATAAATATATCGATTTACGTCTTTTAGTCCTATTTTATTTTAATTGAATGACCTGCAATATATTATTCACTTGTCTTTCCCAATGCCATTCTAATATACGAAAATTTAAAACCAATGAATGGTAATACCAGATTCTGGAAGTCTCTTGTCCTCAAACCTTTTAAATATATAATGAAATTCATATTGTATTTTGTAGAATATATCTAATAAAATTATAATTAATGAGAAGGAATCACAAAATAAAAAATGTCTAGAGTATAAATGGGGCAGCTGGAACAAAGGAAGAAAACAATGCGTTCCCAAACAATTACAATGGAAATTCAAACAAATGGAATGGAATATTAAAATATGTAATTATAATAATAATCTTTAATATTGAGGGTTAAGGACGTTTAAAAGAGTTTGGCAAGAGATAGCATTTAAAAAATATAACTTACTAATTGTAGGGTTCAATGTAAACGGAATATTATAAAGAGATCGGGCTGTATTGGACCTCAAAATTTACCTCAACGATAAGTTTTAATACTGCTGTTGGACCTTCTAATCGTAAGGATATTTCAAAATCCTTTCGAAGAGCAACGTCTGAGCATGTCGCCATTGACAATTGAACTTTATGAATTATTAACCAACGATTTAGTTCCACTGTGGTTTTATTCCGCTTTTGCTTAAATTAATGGTTAAACTGCATGCGCATTTATGCTGGACGTAAATGACATTATATATTACCTTACGTGATCAGCATGATAAAGCGGGAAAAAGGTAATTTCATCGGGCAAAGGGAGAGAGAAAGAAAGTGGATGGGACAAACAAACAAGCGATTTTATCAGAGAAGCCTAATTGAGGATTCAAAAGCCTTTTTAACATTTAACAGCCCACCTTCGTACGGATGAAAGTGGGGCTTGTCGTAGTGAGAGACAGAATAGGGGAATTCGGCTGGAAAGGAGCGCTGAATTAGATTAAAGATAAAAAAACTTCACCGGGAAACATCGCAACGAAAAAATGTTTTCTCAATCAGAATACTGAAAAGGGTAGTAATTTGGAGGTGTTTTTTTCCGTTTGATCAAAAGAGTTTCCGTCCCCGAGGTGCTGCCAATTGACAGGCTTTGCGAGTAGTTTGTGCTAAACTGTTTATGCAGAGGATTTGGTCCAAATCAGTCCGGCGGCGTTGATGAGAGGCGCCTTTGGGACAAATCCCGTGGCCAAACCACAAATCGCTTATGACGAGATTTGGAGAGGCGACACGCGATTATTTCTCGCGTGCACAGTCCTCCAAATGTTCCGAGAGAGAAAACGCATTGGGACAGAGAAACGAGACATAAAGTGATAATTATCGGAGTGACACGGCTTAGAACTTTTTTCATTTACATTTCTGTTTATATGTACATGCTATTTCAGTAGTGATGAGGGTTGAATTTCTTTTTAGATGCAATCACTGCCCATATTTAATTTAGTTAAACATGCATGGTACGTAATATGTGCAGTAATTATCTTATCTTTTCTATTTAATTCTCATTTTGGCAGCATATGATCAGATAGTCCACACAGTCATCCTATCACACCCAAATATATTTAAACAAATAAGAATATTAATATATTTCCATGGCCATATACATTTGTGATCATTGATTTGATTAAATCACATTTCGAGGGAAAGAGACGAAAGATTTATATGTGGTAAATACATTTTTCAAACGGTAAATGTTAAAATAATCTAAGAATAAAGGATATGAGAAATAGCGACAATTCTGGGACTCGAACCCAATTCCTCAACTTTTCGGGAAGGTATTATAATCACTATACTATCATCGCGGTGTGCGGACATTTTCACTTTCGTCTTTGATTGGGCTTAAAGTCTCCTCATACAAAGTTAAACACTTATTCTTCGTCCATTCTTTAAATAATGAATGGAATAATGCAATGTGTTTATGATTTAGCAACAAGAAAAGAGATGATTAATCTATAATTTTGATAAATGATATATAACAAAAGATGTAATAATTTAATTTTGATGAAATGAATCAAGCTGGCCGGGTATTCTTGCCAAATTTTTTATGAAAATATAAGAAAGAAAATTTAGCTTTAAAACTTGTATCTAAGTTACGCTTGAGCATATTGATTAAATGTGAAATTACCTTGCCTAATTTTCTTTAAATTTTATACCTTCCGATTTATTTATTCGCAACTACTTTGTCTACTAAGGTTTTTAATGTCTAAACCTATATATTTTCCAATTTCCTACCTTAATTTGTTAACGTTTAGAACGCAATAAAGAATATTTAATTCATCTCAGAGTTAATTGTAAATGAAAGTAATTTTATAATCTCTGAAAGATCATCTGCCGAATATCTTACATGAAATTAATTATAAATTATCCAAAGAATAAAAGAATTTACTATATTTTAGAAATTATATAATCTACTGATGCTGGGAAGCGATTAAATTAAAGAATTTACATCACTTCGCATAAAAACTTTTTATTCTCGAGCCAGCGGCAAATAAATCTCAATCAACAATCACTTATTTATCAACAACCACATGACAACGACAAAAATAAAAAAAACCAACGAACACATTCAAAATATAAAGTTTCGTGTGTTTTTAAATAAAAAGAAACACATCCACTATACTACACTATACTACATCACTACACGTTCATTGACAGTAGACATTTCACGGACATTGGTGAATCCTAATGGATGTCATGAATATATAAATGAGGAAATACTGCAAATAATTTTATCTGCCTGGGATATTTGGCGAATAGAACAGTGATTGAATCCATAAAGAAGATAATTCACTTGCTCTCTTAATATTCTATAAATAAAAAACCGACGAATATATATATATATATATATATATATATATATATATATATATATATATATATATATATATATATATCAAGATGCCCGGTGAATTTCCAAGGGAGTGCAACCAAATACATCCTTTAGGTGCACTTCGCCACACCGAGGGAACCCGTGGCCCGAGAGGACTTTCAATCCCAGCGCCTCCGCAAATTCGCTCTGACGCGAGCATAACCGAAACTCAAAATCCACTCACAGAGAGACTCGGAACCTACGTAGCGAGGGAAGTTTATCATTAGCATACTTTTTCAACTGAAGAAAACGCGTCCGAGGAACGATTTAAGGAAACGTCTCCTTGAAACGGAGCGCACGAAAGCGTTCTATAAAAGGCTTAAAAAAAGCGACGACTTTTCATCCGCTCCATCTTTTGGGCGCCATCTTAACAAGTAGCTCGCGCCGAGAAAAAAGTTGGAGAGAGAGGAAAACCTCTTAAAACTTGATGCCTACGTGGGAGATTGGAGTTCTTCTCCTCCCCCATCGGAAGGGACGCCCAAGGGAAGATTAAGCGGAAATGCTCCTCATCGCACCTCCACATGAGGCCGAGGGAATGCAAGGGGAGGGAATTCGCCACTTTATCAGAACTCATTCTCATACAGAGCGTAGGCGTTGGAGAAACTTTCCATTATCTCCGCGTCGGGGTGGTTAATTTTTTGGCGCGCTCCCGTCGGAGATGCTATCGAAGAAAAGTTGAAGGGTTCGAAAAGGTTGCATCGAAAAGATTTCGAGTGGCAGATGGGCTTCGAAAGCATACGGGGAACTACGAGGATCTTAAGGAGAGATGAATGGGTCGATCAAATACGAGATCATTTTGCTGTCAAATGGGCAAAGTCATCATGGCGTCTTCATCATTCATGCGACTTTCCAATGCGCAAAAACATACACTTTTGTTTTCCAAGATCTCTCTGATACTGCCTCCTTTGGAGGAATTTTCGCGAAAATATTTGAATATAAAAACATTATCGTCTGAATTGATGGACGGATTGATCCATGGAAATCATGCCAATGTGAGGGATCTCTAGTGTATGGCATTGACAAGTACTGATTATAGGCATGTAAAAGAGAGATCAGATGATGAATTGATAATGGGCCTCGAAGTATCAAGAAGAAGAAGTAGAAGAAGTCGATGATGGTTGTAATTGATGAGACTCTATCTACTAAATTTTAAATCTTACGTAGATGCTTACGTGATGGAAACTATATGAATAAATCATGCCTATGAACAACTTTTCTTAAGTAATAAAATTTAAAATAATTCCGGTAAAGATATGAATCGTCCATAATGGACCAGTTCTCGAAAATGAGGCAATAAAAAGTTTCTCATCAATTTAGCTGCGTTTCAAATTAATAAATGTATCATTTTATTGCTTTTAGTAAATACATTTCCTGGGCAAGGTTTTTAAAATGCTTTCCGTAGAATATGCAAGTAAATGATTCAATCATCAAAACATCCAGAGTTGAAAAACATAAACCATTATACGTTCATCATCCATTAATAACCAAGATTACCAAGCACATGTTAAATTTTATACTTTAGGCGTGCAATTAAAAATGAAGAAGTTTATATACTGAGTGGCCCGTGAAACGCTATTCGCTATTTCACTACAGGATAACCCCTTTTAGCAGTACTATTAAAACTTGACCCATTATGACAAAGTAATTTAATAACACGAACTTTTCTGGCTTTGGCAATTATGCATTAGTTGGATAAATTACGCTTAAATTCGCATTAGTAGAGAGGAAATTTAAGCAAAAAATGAGAATTTCTAAGAAGTACTATATTGCTAATGCCAATAGTATGGAAATACCTTAGTACATTAGAACGCTGAAGTCATCTGAAATTATAGAATTGAATATCTCTTTTGAACCTTGTTATTATACAGTTTTACAAGTAGTTTTGTTTGTTTCAGAAGTTTTTCCCGTAAATTAATCAAATGTATATTTTTTCCTGTTCCAAGGTCAACTTGAAATTTGTGTAGTTTTTTCTGGATTATTTTTTCAGCAAACAACTAATTTCGTTATATATCTTAACAAAATGCGCGTTTTACGGAATAGGATAGGTCATCCGAGAGCTTCTTTAAGCCCTTGCAAAGGAGTCCTTACCAATTCAGAGTAACATACACCTACATCACAAGTATAAGCGTTGGGGTTTGAGAATGCGGTCAAAGCCTTTAAGGGCTGCTGCTTCTGCGGCTCTCCTCGTCACCGAAGTCTTATAACGAATTCGACAAAAATTCGAAACTTAAAATTCTTTTTTCATGTTAGGTAAGTTCTCAGTAGCTTTATATTGCCTTTGGGAAGTTTTTTAAGAGAAGTTTTCCTCGAAAACCAGCGAGATTTCCGAGTAAATGGCTCCTCTCGTTAAGAAGTTCAGCTGAGAGATGGTAAAGATGCAAATTTGTACCGTTGTTTTCTCCGTCGGTTTTTGTACTCATCTTTTTCCTCTATTTTGTACTCATTCAGAGATATTATCATAACGTAAAGTACGTCCAAGCATTTTCCCGTGCCCTTAAAGATATTCATAGTTTGTAATACTTTTTAGGTGCATCATGCTTCAGAGGAACTGGATTTTTATTGCGACGAAAAGCGGTTATTTTCAACTGTAATTTAGAAACTATACTTCATATCCATCGCGATAAAATGTTTATTTCTCACTTGTCATTGCGGATATTTGAATCAGATATATCCTTAAAATTGGGCGATTGTCTGTTTATTGCTTATTTTACAACAGGAAGCCATACGGAGCATATAACCTTACTGAATAAAATTCTGCGATATTTGTTGTTAATTCCTTTTAAAAAAGAGTCTTTACAGACAAATATTGAACAAATTCCACGATAAAAGTACAATTTGTAAAAGTTTTGCCAGTTAAGACTCTTTTTAACATATAAATTTCTTGATGAAGACATATCAAGAATAATGTTTAGGTATTAATCATCAACGAAGGAGTAGCAGGAAACAGGATCGAGAAATTACGAGTCATTCCTATAACATAGGCAAACCATGTACCGCAACAAATATGAAGGAATTAGACGCCAAAGCCAGCTAGTAGATATTTTAAAAGCTCAGTTTCTTAGTGGACTATTCGTGACGGCAACAGATTGTAAGAATGTATCATGGTGCATACAACTCCTGCATGACAAAAGATTGCTATATGTGAAATGCACATGTATAATATTGCAATAGTGAGGTATAATGTTGTGATATGAATTTCGAAAGCTCAAATACATTTGTTGGAAAAAAATTCGGTCCCTTACAACGAAAGTTATATTTTATCCATTGCCCCCCACTATCACCACTCTATCCTTTCCCTGTGCCCCTGACCCTATTACTGCTCTTCCAGAGGTTACACGCGAAAAGACACGCCTTTCCCTCGGTTCGCATATTTTTTTGGTGGGCACTTCGCACAGAAACCCTTTCCTTCCGCCCGAGATAATACGTCCTCTTAATTAAAGATAAGATTTTCCACGGTCCTGTTTTTTTTCCCTCTCAAGGTCTTGCGTCGAGCTCTGGCTTCAGCTGAGGAAAAGCGCTTATTCCAAAGGCACAATTCGTCCAATAGCGAAGCTCTTGTACTAGAAAAACTGTTACACGGTCTTACACGAGGCAAGGTTTCCTTTTCATGTTCCTTCGCGTACTGCAGTCGGCAAATATATTCTCGCTTCTGATATCGTATCGGTAAACTGGATGTCTGAATGCACGCACGAGTATATGCAATACATGTTTGACTAATCTCATGGAAAAGTTATGAGTAGTGGTAAGAATACCCAACGCTATTCACTGAATATTGCTGGGACTGTGAGTATAAATGTTAAAAGATTATCCAGAAATAGCTTACCCTTGTCTCCAAATCATTCATAATTCTTGAAGTGATAAAACAATTATTTAAGGTTTTGTAAACGAAAAACCAACCGATAAAATTCAATTAACAATATCATTCGAATATTTTTTCAGAACTTTAATGGTAATTGTCCCTCAATTTAACATTTTACTTTCTGGGAAAATCTTTTAACAGCATCTTATATCATCTTTCATAGCGTTCAAACACTAAAAATTTCACGAAGATTGTGGACTCTACAAAGTTGTTTTTTCATTGTATATTATACTAAAAATTTCACTTTTTATGCGCTAAAAAGTAATCAACAGATTATTGTTAAACATTTGTTTCATTACACAAGAACTATCCTCGTACGAAATTACCTATTTATATATTTTACGCATCAAAAAATTACCGGTGCATTCCAATTATTATGGTTTTATCCTTTCGTAAACTTTTTACTTCATTAAGTTAACTTTCAGCCCTCGTATCTACTCCTTTGTGTTTTCTTTATAGATAAGTCCATAGAATGTGATCACGCAGAATTTAAAAACTCCTGAAGATAAATTTTTATCCTATCAGGAGCTCACTGATGGTATTAAAAAAAATCTTGCAAACAATGCAATTAAGCATACTTAGTACTTTAAGATTATTTATTTATTTGTGAGTTTTATCAAAATGAGCCCCCGTTCGATGAAGATCAATGTGATAAAGTTTACTTACTTTAGTCGTTGCTTACTCCCAGCTTTACTGGGAATGTGGAATGTTAGAATTTTTTTTAAGCTTCCCGACGCCAAATCTACGAAATTCTATGAAAGATTTCCTCTGCAAATTCCATCTCCACTTGTGCAACTCTCAAAAAGCGTCTTAAACGGATTTAATGGGAGTTGAAACCGTAGCAATCTCCAGGCCAACGTGTACTCGAATACGTTTCAATGAGTTCATGTAATCATTTCCAACCCGTGTGAGTACTTCTCCCTCGTCTACCTCTCCATTTATACCGCTGCAAATTCAAACGAGAATAACTCCATGCACATTAGTCACCTCCACGGATTTAATTATTGCTTTGGGTCGAAATAAGGCGGCCGTAGCCATATCTTTCAAAAAGGGGATCTGACATGAGGAAAATATTTTTTGCATCAAAATTAAAGCTATATCCCCAGCCCCTTAATATCCTTATGGGAGATGATTTCTTATGCTACAACATTTTCGGTATGAAATTTTTAATATAATAGTTAAATTGGAAGAAAACAAAGGCCATACCGCCTGCCAAAAATTCTCGTGATTTCTTCTCTAAAATATATATTAATATCTAATTATTTTATTGTTACATAAGAATGAAAGGAAAACATTAGTTGTGATTTATTACTATTTTTTTCATCATTTCAAAGATATTTCCAATATTACACATTCGTTCACGTTCGTATTAGAAAACGTTTAATAATTTTATTTAAAATCGTATGATCCGCTGAATTGTTTCTATTTCTTCAAGCCTTGAAACACACTCTTATTTTTTAATTATTGCTATACTAGACAATGTTTAGCTAAAATTTTAATCAGTATCACTCTGCTCCTCGCTTTGAATCTTACTAACTTTTCTAATTTTTATTCCTCATGGTTAGGTAAAGTAAGTTGTACACATATAAATTTATTGTAGTGGAAAACAATGTACGTGCTCACAGAATATCGCAGATTTTGCTGAACAAACGCTATTCATTTCTGCCTGCATTCCTTACG
This sequence comes from Sympetrum striolatum, assembly GCA_947579665.1. Lineage (NCBI taxonomy): Eukaryota > Metazoa > Arthropoda > Insecta > Odonata > Libellulidae > Sympetrum > Sympetrum striolatum. The sequence goes on along the minus strand of OX388347.1, from coordinate 27,280,311 downwards.
GCAGTTTAGGTTCTGACACTATTAGTACAAGGGAGTAAGATAATTAATGTTTTTGTCCTTATCAGCGGTGTTGATAAAGAATGATACTAGTTTTGCGGAGAAGTCGCGTAATAGGTTCCGACACACAACAATACTATGGTGGATTAGCGGTGTTATTTGAAGTATTTTACAACGCTGCACATGAGCGCTTTATAAATTCTATATTCAAGGGAAAGTGGAGCTCTAGCAGCGGTAAAGCACAGATGCCTCTGATTCGGAGGCACTGCTCTATAAAACGCTCTGTTCGCTTCCATTTGGTCGCCACTCTGTTTCCCTTTGCTCATTTTCTCCTCTTCATCCGCATTCTCTTTGGATTCCATTTCCTCCCTTTGTTTGTCTTCTACCCACAACCATCCTCGCTTCGCCCTAACGCCGTCTTCTGTTTTTTTCATTTAAAAAGGCTCAAACCGCCGCAATGCGGGGACGGTAATTAGACCCTTGGTGCGCGTAGGCGTGTGCTTCTAAGTTCGCATTTTTTGTGAGCGATTCCGAATTAGAGAGAATGGTTGAGATTAATGTGAAGGAGCGGGTTTAAGTTTGATATTCGTTAACGACTGGATTTTATTACGGAAAGAGTTGGTGAAATACGTTGGGCTTGGGAGATTTCTTACATGTGGAGGGTAAAACTTTTTAAAAAGATCTCTCCAAGAATAGGGTCGAGAAAATCTGATGATGGCATATTAGTCCTTAGGAATAGGATTATAAAGCTACTACTCGAAATATAGCGTAGAGGTACTGACAAATTAATCAAATGTCAAGTGAGTAATGATATTGTGATGTAAAGCTATGTGGTGGATGAAGGTTCTAACGACGTAAAGATATACTCGAGTATTTATGAAATGGGTTGATTATAAGAAGTTTTATCAGTCTTACTCTAATCCTAATCAATTTGCTTTATAATTTTATTTTATCACTGTTCTCGATATAATTTTCGATTTGTATAGTTATGGCATTTCCTATTGTGCTTTGAACATATAAATAATTAAATAAAAGTTAAATTGTCAGTTCTACTAATTTAATTTATTTTGTTATGGTACATCACCAAGTGAAGGCCGATGCCGTCCACGTCAATTTATAAGATACTTTTTGTAATTATTCTCTAATTAACGTTTCATATATAAATGTAACCATAACTGCTAAGTGCCATTTTTAAATGTTCATCTGATAATAAAACCTGCTGACAAACCTTTGGCTAGGAAAGACATTAATGGTTAAATATTTATTCATATTTATTCTGAATTAAACTTATTAATATTTAAACTATTGTTATTGGGCAATCCTTGCTCAACAGAATAATCAAATTATATTGTAGAGAAGTATCATGGATATATAAATGGAGTTACAGAATATAGATCATGCATAAGGAATAAAAAAAGGAAAGATGAATGGGATTTAGATACATATACAGATATTTAATTACATAAGGATCGTTTCAGAGCAAAAATCACCGAAGTTTACTGAGTAACGGATTAAATGCTAACGTCGACGCTGGAGCTGTGGTCTCAAGTGTTTTACAGTTCTATCCGGTCTGATGATGGTATGAATCGAAGTGGCATTTTGAGCCCAAATGAAATTAGTGCTAATTAACTGTTGAACTTTGATAGCGTTCGTAACCAAATTACTGGATACGAAATTTTATGTTTAACACTGAGAGTTGCACCCGTTTTGTTCGGTTAAAAATTTCCTGCAGCATTTTAGTCCTCATTGGCGCTCATACTTAGCCGAGTCAACAGAAGAAGCTAACAGCCGCAGATTTTTTTCACGTGCTCTAATTTTTAAAAGCTTTTACTCCTCTTGACGAGGACATGGGCCGTCTCATGATATCGATCTCAGTTTTTGGCTCAATTGCCCTTTTATGCAACCCGAGGAGCCAGATAGAATTCTGTAGAGAATAAGTTAGGTGTAAGTTTTAAAGCAAAACCGTTCTCCGCACCCAATTAGGTACTTCAGAGGTTGTAGTTTTAGAGTATGCAGCTTTACAAGTTCATTAAGCAATGATATTTAAATTCATATGGTATGAATTCATTCCCGGTATCAAATTCCGTAAATTGAGCATGCAATTTGTATTCCATTAAACATAAAGGATACCAACTCATTTCCATTAACTTAAATAAACATTTCCATTAACTTAAATATACATTTCCATTAACTTAAAGATACATTTCCATTAACTTAAAATAATTTTACGCCCCTTGAATACGATTAACCAGAATGCAACCGAAAGCTTTCCCCCTCTCTACAGGTGTTATGCTTGGGTCCAAAAAAACATTTAGGCATTTCTACATTCTTTCATTGAGCCACAAGTAGCATTTGTAAGTGTAATTTTGTGTTTCTGCTTACAATACGTCATCAAACATATGCATCATGAATTTCCGGAGACTTAGCATTTAGTCGATTCATTGTTTTATAATAAATCAACTACCATTGAATATACTGTAGTTATAGTTTCACTTTACGAATTAAGGGCAGACTCCGTATTTTCAATATGAAACGCGTGTTAGGAAGATTTTGCAACGAGTAATGTAATATGACAAGAGACGTGAAATATGTATGAAGATTCTCGGTTTAGTATAATTCTACCTCAGAAAAAATAAACTCACGCCTATAACTATTAAATAAATAGAATTCGCTAAGAAGATTAAAATTGTCTTTCCAGGAAATACCAAGTTATTACGTGATTTTGAAAGAAATCACACTCCTTAAACGACTATAATAAGATACAAATTATATGAAATGGGAGAAAAATAAAAAGCTATGATATGAGTTCCTTAGAAAATCTTGTTCCAATTTTCGCTCGACGGTGAATTTTTGCATAGGCGAATTTAACAAATAAATTTAGTAGGAATGGGTACATTTTCTTTACTTTTTCCTGGTATAAGAATAATCTCAATTTCTTGAACATTCTTAATCCACTAAAAATATTTCAAAGGACGCAGTTTAAATATAATATCCAAAAATAACGAAAATATGTATGCCTCTAGGATAACTATCTCTCACATTAAATACACATTATAACCTTATGCACCAGTAAGAGAGATGATGTTTGCTAACAACTGAATTATGCTTATCAATTTTGATAGAAAAATGTCACACGCGGTCCTGTGAACAATTTTTACCTGGATTTTATTCCAACCAAACACTCTATGATGATCTCTGGTATTTATTGCTTAAACTATTACTTATATATAATTATAAGAGATGACGAAATAATTAACTATCCACGAAAAACAGCGAATATTACATCGTCATGAAAATCAGCTTTTGATCGCGAGCATCGGAAATCAATAACTAACGCTCCGCGCACCACGGCTGATTAAAATCGCAAAAAATGCGCCGCATCAGCTGCATAATCGAACTGAACGCTCTCCATCCGCGCGATAAATGCACGGCTCGCAAGTTGGCCGAAATTAAAAAAGTTAGGGGGATCGATATGCACCTGTAGGGGCAGTTTGAGAGGGCAGCCAATCGACGCCTCCCTTGCTATCCTGTTTCCCCTCAACTTTCCATTTCCTCTTGTATACCATAATCCTTATCATTTTCCCCTCCCAGTTGCAACAATATCTGAAGCGTGCTTCCTCTTCGGTGGACACAAATTATTGGCATTACACTCCCGATCAAACCTGTATCGGAACCATTCCCGCTTGCATCCAATCCAATCATCCCCTCCGTTTCTCTCATCCGTTTCCTCTTTCTTCTCCCATTTTCTTCTTCTGTCTCCTATCAGCATATCCGTTCTTCGTGCGTCACTAACGCGGAAATAAAAAAGACATTCTCTGTCCATTTCCACTGACGCACGTCCCCTCAATCTCCTCGGGCGACTCCCTTTCTTTATCCTTTCACACCTCATTTTCCCCAACTTTCCCACCGCGAACTATTTTCCCTTCCGTTCCAATCTCCCCCAATCTAACTTTCTGTTCCACTCCTTCGCCTCCTCCCTTTTCTTTGCGTAACTGAATAACGCCTCATGTTTTCGTTACGATCTAACTCTCGATTTGCGGATTCGCTTCTTAAAGTGTCTGTTTGGGAAAAATAGCGTCATCGCGTAAAAAGCTATTGCATTAAAGCGAGAGAATTATTCTCATGCCGCGTGACGTCACGCCTGATAGTACTTTCCTGTCGGTGACAAGAGTAATGAATTACCTCATTCTCGATTTATAAACAATCATAACCATGGTTTTATCAACAAACATATGCGCTTTTTACCAAGATTTATGCTTGTCTAAATGGCCTTAAAGTTTTTTTTTTCGACTGGAAAACATTATAAGGTAAATCCGGTAGTGATGCCCTATCTAAGGAAATTACTTCATAACAATGAATTAAGCGATAACAAGAATGTGAAACTGCGTGATAGAATACAACATTTATTGGTTGTGAACAGTATATAAATAAATTTTGTTTAAAAAAATTTTCACCAAAATATATATTTTTCTGCCTCCATGCATTTTGCCATCTCTCCCAAGTGTCCGGGTGGGGCATCTCTCTCACCTCTGTGGGAGAGATGTCCCATTCGCTTAAACTGAATTTTATCTGAAAAGCGCTTGTTATTTATATAAAGGAGTTGAAAAGTAGGGAAGGTACTAAAAACAGCGTAATTTTACTGAATTTGCCTAATTTTCTAGTCCCATAGGAGGTATCTCAGCCTCCTCTAGAAGCATATAAATAGCATATTGAGGCTTGATCATCATTTTATTTTGTTAGTGACATATTTTTCCGCAAAATGTTATCGTTTTAACCAAAAACAAGCTATGACAATTTTGATGTTTTTGTCGAAATCTCGAAACTTCGAGGAAAACATTCTCATAGAAGATATTTTTTGATATCGAAAAAATTTATATTTGTAATTTCCATGTTGATGGGCCACTTTTGCCGGGTATTACATTTCTATCAGAATAAAAAGTGGCAAAACGCTCCACCCTAGTGCTTACTAAACAATACGTCATCATTTGATCGTGGATTTAAATCTGAATTGAAATTTAAATGTAGATAACAAACGTTTTCTTGAAAAAACCCTTAATAAGTATCACCTTAAAGTTAAATTGATACTAATTAGACACATATACCTAAAGATAACATTGCGGCGTCTATCCTTTCAGTACGGGAGAGATGCTCTTACAGCCAGGGGGGCTTACTTTGTCCAAGATGGCCAGTCACTGCACGTGGATGTTAGATGAGCCTATAGCTACACGTTTTCACCCTTTAATTCAAAATATTCAAGCATATAACAAAAATACCTACCAGAAACATTATGCTCTATCTTATAACAGGGGGAAAAAAACAGTACCTACTTGATATGATGTTATAAAACTGCGTAAAAAGAATTAATCGCCGTGAAATTCTTGCAGATAGAAAGGTGCCTTCCATCACGAACACCATCAGTAGAAAAATATTAAAGTTTTCCAGAAAAATACTACGACTGGGGCATCTCACCTTATATTATATAGGTTCCATACTTTCACAGCTGGCCGGGTTAAATAATACGGAATATCCCCAAATAAAAAAGGTTTGCAAGTCTAATTTTTCCTTTTACTAACTGTCAATGATAATAATTCCGTATCATTGACTTTATCGTAAAAGTTTCAACGCTTCTTGTATATTGCTTGTATTTATGATTTTTACGTTTTTTTGTTTACTTTAATCTAAATATACACCTGTGAGTCGCCTTTCGGCATGTGGAAGAGAGTGCATGAGACTATAGCTCATTTTCTCTCTATAATGTTAATATCCCATGCAGACCTTAGTAATAAAGTACTAAAAGCAGTAACTTCTAAAATCTATTTTAAATTTTTTTCGGTACTATCTGATCGACGTATACTTCAAAGTGAGCAAACGATATCTACTATATTTTTTGATACTTTCTTTGGGTTTATTGATTAATTTTAGCCTAAATTTTATTCTTCTTTCTTTTAATGATTCCATACTCATGTCTGGGAAACACTTATCACCTATAGTAGCAATACTTACAACTATAATATATAAACATAACACTTCTAAAAACGTATGTATTTATGCTAGAAAAAGGAAATTAAGCCTTCGAAGATGTGTTTAATGGATTTAGATATTAGAATAATGTAAACATTTCTGTCCTCAAATGAGCCTTCGATAAGGGATTTTTTCAGTACTCAAAAGCTTGGTTCAGAATCTCAAGAGTTTTGATGATTGTAATGAAGTGAAGTTGCCAAAGGTGTGTGCTTTGATATACATGTATACCATGCATGTCGTCCAAGTCAAGAACAATAGGTGTTTAGTAAAATTTCGCTTTTAAAACTCTAACATAACAATGATATTTGTCCACACAGTACTCGGAACTGTAATTAATTCCGCGGTAAGACCAATGGCCAATTCGTATTTACGTGCGTTTTTCCATGAATTGCGTTGTTTATGTAGCGTATTGAATTCCAACTATGCAATTCTGGTAGGTCTTGAGTACGTCGTCATAGGTACAATATTCCGTAATTTGTTCTTCTGTGCATCCCGTCCTCACCTCTGTACCGCTTTCCCTGCTCCGGCCACTCCATATGACTCTCCCGCAATCTCCCTTTCGCTCTACTACATGCAGATCCCGTCAAAGGAGCGTAATTAAACCCGCAGAAAATCGATTCGTCGAGACATTTGGTATCCATAACAGAGCTACCACGTGGTCGCAGCAGTATGTCGAACCCTTTGCAGCTGAAGCGACGCAATTTGGCCGTATTTATATTCTTCACCGCCTCCACACGGGACAGAAAGGCGGTACCCTCATTTCATAAAGCCGTTCCTCTATTTGATGAGTTTCTGCCTCGGACATAAAATACATTCATCTCGGAGTCTAAACATATGATGATGTAGAGGTAATATATATTCGGCTGATGTTTGGAGAGAACATTTTTTCGGCTGTATACAGAGGTAATATAAACACAGTTGGATAATTTGAAGCATCAAATTTGATATTTATGAGGTCCAGAGACCCAAAATGGTTTACGTGGCAGAAATGCAAGTAACGCCTCCACATTTTCTTTCACACAAGTGACGGAAAATTTTGTTCATTAATTTTCTGTAGTTCCAACTGCTGCTGAAAACTCATTAATGAAAAAATTCTCATATGATTCGCTTCAAAGAGAACGTAGTAGTTGTGAGTTTTTAATGAATTTTAAAGTATATGGTACAAAAATGAACAATATTGAACTTAATTACTACTTAATAACTAATAAAATAAGTCATAAAACAAGGCAAAATTAAAAATCATGAATAGAATGTAATATTTCAACTAAGGGAACAGAAAATATTTAGCTCCCAAATGAGACTTGATCAAGTCACATTTGCAAGTGGTGCAAGAATATTTGTTCCACTTGAAATGTGTATTCTCAAACACATCACCACAAATAACTTTCAGGCTTGGATTCTATTAGTGTTGAATTTTTTGCACCTGAATATGCCAAATTCCGGTAGCGTAACCGGCCGTAAATAAAAATTTGTGTGGAAAATTACCAAGTTTTCTCTTCATTACTTAGGTTTGGAATATATATATGTCATTATTAAAAATTTTAAAAACTGTGCTTTAGATGTATATATTTTTTTCTTATACGGCAAATGTATTGCGAAGAAGTAATTTGTTTTCAATATTACTACTTGAAAGTAATAGTTTTTAAATTTTTATCACGGATTCAAATTTTTTGTAAGAATTATTATCAGAATGCCGTGAAAACCTTCCTAAAAATCGGATATATAGACCATCCAAATAGTGTATGGAACTATTATGACTTAATAAGTCATAATACTTCAATACACTATTTCTAGCTATTAGATAAACATTGAAATTACTAAGAATAAGTCATACTAGTTCAATACACCATTTCTAGCTAATTGCTAAACATCGAAATGACTGCCTGTATAAGATAAGTGAATATTGTAGTTTCCATTACATTTGAGCAATAATATTTCACACATTTCCCTAGGTAGGTAAAAAATTCAAATATTATAAAACTAATGTTTTTCATCTAAATATTCCGAGGCAGATTTTACTTTATGCCTCTAAAGCGTACTTTTATTGGCATAAAAATCCGAAGCATTCATATCTGTGTTTGTAATTTTTATTTGTATTAAGAATACATCCTTTTTTAACTTCAATTTACAATTTATTTATTTTCATATACCCCACAAAAATCCATTTTCAGGACTTTAACAGTGGTAGATATTAACAACAGGGACTAGCCTGGATTCGAACCCGGGATTGCAGTGCGGTTGGAGCGATAATGTGCGAGCACACTCGGCCACCACGGCCGGTAAATAAATAAATAAAAATCGGTGTAGATATATTTCACAGCAAAATTAACTGTTTTGAATTTTAATGTACATTCCATTTAGGCAGTATAAAATTGCATACCCTTAAGTATAGAAATTAGACTTCCTTTATACTTCTCAGGTTTTCTCACACCTTATCTTTGATTTCTTTTCCTACGACGGATTTTTTTGTTTACAATCCAACTAAGGTAAGGTTTTTATAGTCACACAGAGGTTTTCCTTCACTAATTTATTCACTTTCTAATGTTTTTTATAACTAGATCACAATATTCATTATGAAAGCCTTTGTATTACGAACCTCACACTATAAAAGACGTTGTTTTTATCGTATTTAATTATGGGAGATACATATATAAATACATTTGATCATTTTAAAAATATACTATATATGCTCGTATTTAGAGACGTTAACATTAAAAATAAATGCGAAAATACTCCCACTTTTAAGAGCTTCCCTTTTAGACTTCATGCAAAAGTAGGCTGTTCAGATAATTTGCCAAACTCGTCATAAGTTATTAGTCACTTTGAGCAAAAACTCACAGGCCACATTTGAATATGTAAATCGTGATAGCAACGCCGCGAACGTGCCTGTTTATACAGGATCCCTGGTTTGTCCGCAAAGGGAAAACGAATGCGCAGCTTTACATCTGCGAGAGGGAAACTCAATTCGTATACATCAAAGAAATCGCATCTGCAAAACGCGCCTGAATATTTCAGGACGTTTAGGATGTTGCTTGAACGGGGAATGGGACTTATTTAACGCCTCTCCGAAAACTTTGGATGAAGGAACGTCATAAGAGGGGGGAGAGGGCTTAAAAAATTCAGCGAAAAGTGGCGTTTGTGCCTCTGAAGCGCTTTTTGGTTTCCGAATACGACACGGGCGATGAGGAGAAAGTCACCCAGGAAACGGTCTCAGATACGTCTTTCCACTCTTTCGATCCTTCCCTTGCCACTAAGTATGTCGTCGTCCGATATTAAAATTTTACGCAATATGTCACTTTCCGAAAATCGTCAAAATGTAACCATCAAGAAAATACTTAGCGATCAGCTTATGTTTTATATGCTTACTGCTGCTATTTTGTGATGGAAGAAACATTTTCAATTTCTCTTTTGCAAAATGATACGGGAATATACGTTATTTATTCATTTAGACTTTTTTGCTGTAATGTTATAAAAGTAAAAGTGTTAACAACTATATTAGATCATAGCATTATTTTGGTTTATTCCCCTTGAATGCTATGAATAAAATTAAATGTTGGATCATTTAACTTAAATTGCGTTAATGTTTCCTATTTATAATATCCATTGAGGACAGCAAGAGTGGAGTATTTCATACCTCACTTTGCGTAGTTTTTATTCCCTTCCAAAAGCGTTTGGTAGCACCTTTTTTAAAGTTCAACTGGTTTACAGCGTGACTATTGCACAAACAGACATATTGTTTGGAGCTGCTACCCGTGTTGTAGTAAATAACTGTTAGAAGAGACTGGGATGGAATATGAATGATTTTTTAATTTTCAAGGGAGGGACAGGAAGAAGAGATGCATAGGAAGATTGAGAGATATGATATATTGTATGGAAAATATCTGAAGTACTCAATGAGAGGTAAACATGTTGGCTTAATAAAGCATGAAGGCAGTTATAATGTATTACGACAGTTATATTGCTAACCCAATAGGTGAGAAGTGTACATATTAAGTATATAAAGTATATTTTATAAATCGCTAAGATCATATGAGAAAGCAGCGTTAACCGGAGCTTCAATTCAATTTAAATCCAAAATGTTCCTCTGCTTTGTTGAAACATTGGTTTACTTTATTTTTAATTAATGATTTAGTTAACATGTATGAAATTTACAACCCTTTTAGAACAGTTTAAGAATATACACCCAACCACAAATTAATCGATTCTGAGTAACAAGATTACAGTTATAAATGTTTTGTCCATTGAAGTTATTCTTTTCTAGAAGTCTTGATAACTCTTTTACCTACATCCGGTAATATATTGGATAGATTTTAACTTTTGGTTTCACTTCTCACTTTTTTATTCTAAAGAAATTACCGATTCAGAAGGAAGCTAAATTTCAACCACTGAACTAATTTGTATCGACTTTTGGATAGTGGCCACCAAAAATGATCGAAGGGGTGCAGAATAAAAAAATAACCGTCTAAAATAGTTCTTTATGGAAGAAGCATCTCGAGGAAAATGAGTCCACGTCGGTCCACGTCATCTCAAATTTACGCCACAATTGCTGAACTTGCTAAATATATATATATATTCCAATCGATCAAGGCGGAGTGACACACGGAGACCAAGGAAAAGTTCCTCAGACATCCTCCTTCATCTCCCCTTTTGCTTTTCGCCGGAAGGCAACGGAGAGGGAGTTTTTGATGGAATCGGTCGCTCATTTCCTCTCCAACACGCCCAGAATAACCCCTTTTATTCTCAGAACATTCGCTCCTCGGATTGGAAGTCTTTAAAACACGAGAAAATATGCATCGGTTGCCCCTCGCGACCGAGGAAAGAGAAGTCGAGTGATTTCCCGGTCGGGTAAATGGCAAAACGTGAATCGGTTTTACATTCGGAACAAAAGCGGAGGAAAGGAGGATTGGAGTGGTTTCCGAGAAATATTTCATCGAGAGGAGGTGAAAGGTGGGAATTTTCGTGTGGCGGAATATCTCGGATTCGTTCCTCGGGAGAATTGGTGAAACGTTTCCTGGTGAGCCGAGAAAACATACATTTGTTGTCTATATCTCCCTCTGTTTATTTGCTTCTTATTTGTTTTGGTCTGGTTGGCGAATCGCTAGCAAGATAAACATCTGCTCGGAGAGAAGGTATTCAAGTTTGAAGGCCGAAGAAAGAAGGCATTGCTCTCTGCGAAAAAGAAATTTCGTAGTTTCCTTTTCATTTAGTATATCATTGACCAGAAAAAATAAACCTATCTTCCACAAAAATTAACTAAGTTTATAATAAGTAAGTTTCGTTGTTTATGATAATATTTTCAATACTTTTAGGGAATAATTCAGTAGGAAATCGGTGACAAATATAGTACTGTGTATTTAATTTGCTCAATCGCCATCTATAGAGATTTCAATATGAATTACAATTTGTTGTTTACAAACAGGCGTTATATTTGAATTATTTCGTCAATTAATAAACTGTTTCAAAGTAAAGGTAAAGGAAACTAAAAACAAAGAAAGGAACTATCACCGAATGTGATATTATTAAGAAACCGAAAGAAGGTTTCTGGTACTCATAAGAAGCTGACGAGAAATCACTTATGCTTTGATGATTAGAATTGCCTATTATTAATGATTCTTCACCAAATTGAACGTCGCAAATATATGATGCGTGTCTCCCCAAAGAAAGCTTCCACTACCCTTAGGTTAACTTTTTCCTTCTTATAAATTATTATATTCCTTACTTGATCGAACTTGGAAAACAAAGAATTTTTCATTGAGCTATATTTTCTAATTGTACGTATAATTCGTTAATTACTATGTGTTGCTAATTTTTAGCGGAAAAAAATAAATAACTGCATACTGAATCAGACAGGCCTATTCTAAATGTTAACCAAACCAATTGTCGGCGTCGCATATATCACTAAATATTCAGCCAAATGAGGGATATGGGCCATTCTCGATGTTTATTTTCGAATTTTGAATATCTTTCGAAGAAAAACCGAGATCATATCAAAGCTATTCTATGGAGTTACAACCTAACTGTCCCATTAAAACACAAAAAGTACTCCCAAGAGAAAAATTATGGATGGGAACTTGTTCCTTCGATAAATTACCGCTGTGACACGAAAGATTCGAGTGTATCGGTGATAAAATGCATAGCTAAACCATTTGCGCGAAATATGTCTACTTTGGAAGAAAAGTCATTATTCACATTGATATCGTAAGATGAACGTTTGCGAACCATCGAGGATAAAATGGCTCCCTAGACGTATTGCTGATATTACTGCATCCAATATATTACATTCCTCTATCACCAGGATTTTTGAAAACATCCAAATATGCGATATTTTGCACAAGAAGAGTTATAAACGTTCTTTTGCAGTTGTTTCCATCGCTCTTCATTTGTTTTAAACTCATGTAATCCGCTTGGTTGCATTTTTAGTGCACGAATAATTGATTCCGTACATATAACATTATAAATTCGGCTTTGGCCGATTCATAGAGTCGATGCCGGTATAGAGGTTTGTCGATGATAAAATCAACTAACAAATTCAACAGATACTTTAGTTCTTGTCATAAATGGTAGATAGTAAATAAGTAAAATCCTGCTTCGATTGAAGTTCGCTGCATTAGTTGCCTATTTCATCGAGTTACTCGATAGTCAAAATTCAGTTAAAGAGGTGCCAAAAAACACCTATCACAACTCCGTCATTCTGCCAGCCAATGTTAATTCCACGTAAAATTAATCTCCGGAAATATTCTAAATACATCAGTGGGCTAAGTTATACATTGATAAATTAATTTCCGTTTGCTTCCTATACGTAATTAGTTTGTGTTGATAAAATATACCTTTATAATTGGTCATCTACAAAATGGAATAATATGCATGAATGCGAGGACATCAATTCATTATTTACGGTACAGCGAATCAGTGAAAACTGGCGTGGTAATGAATGAAATCCTTCAAAAATTAGTTGAATTTCAGCTCCTAGTAAATGTATGATTTTTTTAAAGATTAGTTTCACTTTGCCTTTAGGTTTACAGATTGAATAACCAAGACCGAGTTACCTAGCCAAATAAAAACAATTTAAATGTTCAAATTATTACGTAAACTTAGGTGTAACCTTTAATATTTGAATGCTATAACTTTGGTTAGTATTGTCGATCCAAATTAATTTAACATAGGCATTCATCCTACTACGCCAACTTTATGCTTCATTAAATCCCAAATATAACGTGATTAAAGAGAAACATTTCAAACTTTGATCTTTGTACTTGTAATTTTCTTTCTAAATATGTGTGGGAAACTCCCTTTAAATACAATAAAAAGGTATTGAACAGTATAATGTAAATATTTTTTAGAATCTCCAAGGCAATCATTCAACTATTACTCGCGACGACATAGGAATTTTCGCAGGACAAGGCCGATGTCCATATTTTTGCGTGACCTTTCATCAGAAAAGAAATATTCTTTCTTGGCGGATCCAACTTATAAAAAACGTCAGCTGTTGATATAACTTCACGTGGCACCTTACTGAAGAAATAAGAAAGGCTAATGAATAATACATGAAGATTAACTCGCCAATCACGCTAAACTTCTGATTCGGAAATTCTCCCTCCAAAAGAAGGGCTTTAAACGCCGGAAATCTAAGTTCCCTAGTAAATATTTCAACTTTATCAGCTCGACATCCACCATTCCTCGTCTTCCATCTCTTACTCCTTTCTTCTCTGCCTCCGACGAACTTCTGATGGCTTTCGACTCCTTGATCCCTTTGCTCCCACCCTCACTTCTCATTTAACGGGCAAATATTCCTCGCCACTTCGTTCGAGTGAAAAAGTCAACAAACGGAATTAAACTCTTGGTTCGGATGGATTGGCCCGAGCGCTTAACGCGCCTTCTTTTGTTTGTGAGCAGCTGTAGATGATCTCGCCTTGAGCCTCTCCTTCTCTTCCAAGACAAATCAATCCGAAGGAGAAAACAAATTAAAGATGATGCTGAGTGAGATTTATCGAACAAAGCTGGACTAAAATGAGGAATCATGCAGACATCGCAGGTACTACTAGGAATGTAGACCTTTTGGTGTATTACGTACCGGATAACGATATTTAATCACATTCATTCCATAAGGTAATATGGTGCAAATATCAATTTACTCATAATCATCTTGGGTGGCTTGGATGAAATTTATGGCTTTAGGAATCGTTTTGCGATTCATTCCTCTGATACTGGAAGCCATCTGCAGCACTCTATGACTTAATCACGCTCTGATTTAATAGTTTTTTCTAAATCATTGTTCTTCAACCTTGTGGCTAATTTATAAATTCCTGAAAAGATTTTTTTTCTCTCTTAATACTCAAAACCCATTGCTTAATCTCGATTTCGCCCCTATCACCACCCACTTTCAGAGTTCTGTTAAGTATTTCATGGTGCAATTAATTTAGAATATTGAAAAATATATTCTAAATATTATGCTAACAAAAATTTAAAGAAGCCATGATGCATGTTTTTACTTCTGTTAGAAGAACCTAACAAAAATAATTTTGAATACTGCGATTCTCCTTGCTTTGGTGACCACTTGTTTTCAGAAGTAAACGTTATTTCCTTAGATTTAAATGCATAAGTACATAAAAAATCGGAAATTTACCCTATGCGAGTTGACCGAGCAACAAGATATCTTAGTTCATTATTTTATTCAAAGTTTGCGAGCATCCTAGCGGTTAGCATCACCTCGAAATTAATTGCCTTTTAAGAAAACACGAATACATTCACACAATTTCATCCTCCAGCCCAGCTCTACTTCATCATTATTTAAGGTTTCCATATTTATTTGAAATAACAACACACATATCATTACTTGTGCTATAAATCAATCAATGATAACCACGGAATTTCAATTCATTGCAAAGAAACTTAAATATGCGAAACACTTCTGATTAAAAAACAAATGGCATCAGTAGCTTATCAAGCCAATATTTAGCCAGTCATGTAAATATTAAATTTATAATGTGTAAAAATGGTGGGAAAATGAGAAACAACGATAAGATACTAAATATCCACGCGTGCCGCTTGTAGGGCTTCGTTTTCCAAGGGAAAATGGAAGAAAAAACAAAACACTTCTGCACTCTTTCTGTGGAGGTTGTGTAACGAATTCATAGGACTTCCATACAAACTACGACACAATGTCAACAGAGGCAAATGTTATTAACTTACATGATACTGCAACATTGCACATACAGGATAAATGGGGTGAAAATTGACACCATGATAGCACAATAAGATGAATAGGCAAGGAAACGAATAGATAGCATAATTATAGGAAAATATATAAAATGTAAAAAATAAAGAAATACCTATACAGGCTCAGTTATCTTTCGTGATAGGAATATTATGGGGAAAAAGAAATCAACGTTTTTACTTTACCCACAAATTTAAAGTAGAATCATGCTCTATTATATTATATCTTATATTACTGTCTTGATAATTTTTTTATAAAATAGGAGTACCCTAGCAGAATTTCTAATTTAAATATAAGCACACCCTTCAGTTTTTACCTAAACAGTTTATATTTAGGTTGATATAGTAGTAAGTACGGATTGAAACAACGAATTCATGTAAAACGGAATTTTGCTTTTCTCAGATTGCATGCTAAAATAGCTTTTGAGGGGTCAGAGGGAAACTGAAAAATGAGATTATAAAGACATTTAATAGACACAACACGATCTTTCCTCCCTAGAGCTAAAATCAGCAACCAGCTGTTTAAGACAACAGTTTACTTTTTTTCGCAGTTTACATTCCCGAGTACGTATCTCGTTCCCCATCGCATCCTTAAGGCCAAGATCAAAGTCACGTGCAACATTAAACCCTACTCGCGTCATATTCCAAGAATCGAGAAAAAAATTCAGCTTTGAGAACACAACTCCCGGCGCATGTCATGAAGAAAAAAAACGGTAGGGCGGTAAATGAGCATTTCCCGGCTTCCTTGAGCTTTACTGGAAACAAAAAGGTGAAAAAAACTGGACGAAAGGAGGTCATTATTTTATCCCCTGACCTGGATCAAACTCACGTCGCGTTAGTGATTCCGAGATAGTGAAAAAAGGAAGCGAAACAGTCAGTTGCGAAAATTTTCCCCACGTAAACTAACGAAGGGAGTGATGGAAGAGATGAAATGTTTGGAAGAGTACACATCCTTTGTATTCGCGTGCACTGAGTTCGAAATGTTAATAATAAATGATTCGTCCGAATATACCGTCGCTTTTATTAACGCCCGGCTTCCTGGCCTTTCTCCCTCGGCACGCACGCTTCTGAAATAAAGGTCGGGAGCTACAAGTGGCAGGCGAATACAACAATCGCACGTTTCCAGGGTATCGGAGGGTCCGAGAGAAGGAAACGAGATATGTAAATATGAGGCGAAGATGGAGTCGAATGGGGTGGAGTCCATCAAATGGGAATCGAAAAAGTAGGGCGGGGCTGCGAAGGAAAAAAAGAAAAGATTTTTATTCGGTCGATGAGCTTCCCCATTCTCCTTCTCGACGCTAGGGTACGCCAGGGTTTCGGACGCTTATAGGGAGGTTCTAAACGTCCGAAATCAATTTCTGAATTCAGTAGAAATTTGAAGAAGCATACAAATCTGAGAAGCCACTAAATTATCGTGAAGGGTATAAGAGGGGCATTAAACGGAACTAAGCTTATTGCCACTTCTTCTTGGCTGCGGCTTAAAATTCTACTTGAACGTTAAACTTTCAACTGAATAATGGAATTTACAGTGGTATAGTGTTAATCACTCTACAATCTTTAGAATTAGAAGTATATTATGTAGTACAATTAAATTATGTAATAGAATAATATTGAAGTTTAATGAAAAAACCCTCAGAGTATTTTCAATGTTAATATTTAAAACAAGCAACATTACAATGGACTCAGCGAATCCTTTTTATAGCTATAAAGCAATACAGAAACAACTACTATTTCCTTCGCCAAAAATGCAATTATATGCACTTCGCAAATTTTTCTCATTTTATTGCATTTTCAAATGTTGTGCCTGGTAATTGAAGACAAAGCTGGAAAGATAACTTAAAGGTAATGAATAAGGTATCTTAGTTCGTAACCACATATAGAAATTACCTTGTAAATACATCGCTATAATGAGTATGCTACATTTTTATAACTTGTATAAATTACATTTACATACTTGCGATGTTTAAGAGAAAACGAAAATGATTTAAGCTATGCCACAGCTGTTTGCAACGATAACAATTTACTGGCAAATAATGTGCGAGTTGAAAGCTGATGATCGTTGAACCTAAAAGGAGGCGATAAGCTGCGTCGCTTTAAGTCTCTCTTAAAGATTTCCGTTCCTTTCGTATCTCACAAAGGGTTCGGCTGATCGTAAATATTTTCACGTCTTTCATTCGACAGTTTTAATTGCCTTTCCTTACTTTACCCAACCTACGGAAGCGAACATTGTCAGTTATAGAATATGTTACCACAAATCTCAAGTAAATGTCAAATGATTATCCTTAATAATATTTATCATGGCCCGACCAAAACTGTGATAGCCACTAGTCATAATTATCAACTTAAGTAATATTCATTTATATAAGAAGTTGAGCTTATTTAACTTTATTCTTTATGTGTGAAATTTTTTTAATTCGAAAATTAATTTGACTCCGTTCTGTAAAAGGACATGTTTAATCAACAATATAGCTTCTTAGGGAAAGTATTTGGATGAGATAAGGTAAATTTCTTCAGGAAATCATTAATCAAAAAACTTGGTAAGGTTACAAGAGTTTGATGGTTATCAAAGGGTTTGCATAACTTTTTAAAGCACCCTTATAAAGCAATTGAGAAATTAATGGAATTTTATGACCGATGTCTATTATAGTTTTGGTCGAACGATGAAAAATGTTATTTAGGAATACCATTTAACATTCATTTCATATTTATGCTAAAATTTATTTATAACAGAAAATGCTCGCTTCCGTAGATGGAGTACAGTAATGAGAGGCAATTGATAATGCTCCAAGAGAGCCAAGGTTATCACAAGGTTCGAAAAACTTATGAAAACACCCTTTTCATGCAAAGTATGAGTCGGAGCTCACTCGAGCCTATATGAATTGGCATTTAGATCAAAGTGAACCATTTCAATTCACCTTGGATCTCAAACTTCTGTGCGACGAAAAGTAGGTCTAGCCGTACCCAATAATTAAGCATTTTCTCTTGGCTTCAATTGAAAACACTCTAAAGGTCGAGAATTAGAATAATTTGTAGAAACTATATGGGATAACTATGAGTTAGAGAGAATATTGTGGCGAGAATGACGTTAGAGAACGCCTCTTCGGAGCTCCACACATCTTAAGGGGAATCGTTTTACGGGGTGCGATAAAAACTGGGGATAAAACGGAAATTTCGTGAAGGGTTTGGACTCCTGACGCTGCTCGAAAAGGGGGTTAAAGGTGTTTAAAGGGAGCTTTGATGCCGTGAGCCCGGATACGTCTCTCCTCCAGCCACGTAATAAACATGAGGAACAGCGTCATGTTATATCACACTCGGGCTAGCATCTCGAAAGAAATACGTGAAATCGATTGCGTCGCGGAAGAAAATGGAAACGAGAATTCCTTTCTTGCCGGAGGAAGCCGACATCCATCAAAAAAGAACCTTCCATTTTTCGTTCGCAGATGGAGCCAAACTGATTGTTTCCACGACGGCCATGCTTGTATAAAGGACGCTCCCCTTTTTTATAAGGGTGTATTTTGCGTTCTCATTCTATCGCTTTACGAAGGTTCAGCGGGGCGGAACGGTAGACGGGAGAGAATTCAAAGAGTTTTAATAACAAAAAAATCCCGAATTTAGTATTTATGTTACGTATCGCGAGAGTCGGGCGATTGTTCGAGAGTATTCGGAACTTTTGATGTCCGTCACAAACAGCTGATTTTTTTGAAAGAATTTGCGAAGAATGGGCTCCGATGCTAAAGAAGGCCGTTGTTAGTCGAATTAAGGGCTGAAGAAGGAAGAAAAAGCAAGGAAATGTGATGTATTCAGAGTGAATTGATTCTCTGAGGCCGTTCTTACTTCTGGTATTTTTGGTCAGTCTTTCTGATGTACTGTACATGTGAAGGAAGCTTATACTGTAATTCCAGTAGATAAATATAAGCATTAGTGAGTTCAAGAGGCACTCTTTTTCCGTTATTAGAAAGTTAGATTTATACTTACATAACATGAGAATATTTTAGGTGCATAAAAGTAGGTATGTAGTAAAATGTTGGCATTTCGTTTCTTGATAGCTTACTCCACCCTCTATGTCATCTAACATCTTTCGTCTTTGTCCTCGATTCTACAACTCCACTAATAAAGCGCCAAATAAAATATGGTCCTCAGATAAGGCTCAAAATAATTTCAAAAGGGCTTAGAAATGGTCAGTAAAATTGTGTACTGATTTTAGTACCACGATAGCTTAGGAAAGAAGGCTAGAAAACTATTTTTTATATTAGGACATCATGCCAAATTCCAAAAACCGTAACCTGATTTCGTTTTTCATCGCAAACCTCTTCTAATAAGACCTTTTCATGTTCACGATGAGTACAGAACAAATTCTTAGACTCTATAATTATACTGCATTTATATCTTTCTAGTCACGAGATAAATGAAAATCACGCTTACACTTTGTGAATGTAAAATATGAAACCTGGTTTTATTCGCACGATTGCGTTCACTAGAATGAAGGCAATATAGAATGAGGATAGTTTCAAAGTATGGAGAGTAAAATACTTGGGATTTAATTTCATCTTTATATATATCTACTGATTAGAAAAACTGGAACTGGGTATAGTGTTTTGGCAAAAATGATGAATTTTGCGTAAACATGAACTCCTCTACAACCTTATGCTTTCAACGATGCTATTGCAATACTCTCAACTTCTTTCATGAAAAATTAATCAAAGTTGTGTTAATGAACGTTCCGCGATAAAGTATAACTCTACGGAAGGGGGAGTAAAGTAAGAGCAATGCGGTGGAAAAGCAAACGCACCGCGAATATCGCGCTTCCTTTTTTTGTACCACTGGGACACATCGACGATAAACAACGATGAAAAACTAACCCGTTAAATCAAACTCGGAAAGCGAAACAAAAAAGATCCTGGAAGATTTCCTCCGCCTTGCAAATTACTCACTGTCTCCTTGGGCGCAACTGCCGTTCTGCGCTCAAAAATTGAATAATAGGCGATAAATATGCCGCAAGCGATCGCTGCTTGAGCATTATATCATCCCAGGAATAATTGGCTGCGTGCGGCGCGGCCCGCGGCATTTATCGCGGGAGTCATTTCCATGGACTAAAAATGGAGCGATTGGAATTCTTAATGGCCTAATTGGATGGGAGGATGGGAAATGAAAAGGGAAACGAACTTTTTGTCGACTCACGGTTTCGCTCAATTTCTTCATAAAGAGACGATATACAGTTACGTCTCTTTCAGATCTTTTGAGGCGGAAATACCTCGAATTCCGATTCCAATGAAACATCAAGCCTTGGAAAATGAATCACTCAGATAATTATGATGAAAAGGATTAAAGATTTTGTTGTATGATTTTTTACACTTTACTGAATAATAATAATAATAATGCCGTCTTTCTTTTTTTGGGCGAATTTTAGCATAGGAAGGCTATTCCTCCAATTAACCCCTTTTCCTAATTTTATTCCTTTTTTTGAATTTTTCTTTTATTAATATCACAAACACACAACATGCACAGACAACCATTCCCTAACAAGAAGAATATGATTAGCCGGGATTCGACCCGGGACCGTCAGGTGGCGGAGTGGTTAACGCGCAAGCACGTTAACCACTCAGCCACCACGGCCGGTGAATACCCACACCGCTTGAAATTGTATTGAGAAATTGAATGAATAGAGGTATATATACTGTTAAATCGACTATAATGTGATATGATATTTTATTTAACGCTATCACGTTGATGTAGAATGGCATCATTCAACTGCAGAGGTCCTTGAGAATTTTCTAAAAAATTGCAGCGAGATTTAAATAGAATATGTAAAACTAATAAACATGATTGAGCTTGCCGATGACGGAATGCAGGTAGAGAGAGATTATCTAGTAAGATGACTTGCAGTTTGGTCCAGGATTCACTATTTCGCCCATGAAGGTCTAACAGTAACCCTGATAAAACTTGAATGATGCATAAGGGGTTTAGAGTAAGTAGTAATAGTTATTTGAAATTTTGTGGGCAAATATCATTTAACTAATTTAACAGTTAAATATATTACTTGTATCGGATATGTCAGTATTACGATAGTGAATAGTAGTCTCTAGGAGAAATCTGTAATGTAATGATGAGCTCCTTATTTGTGCAGTGTGGCATAAATTTTAACATTGACGCTACTAAATTTTTCCAATTACAATAAACTCATCAAGCATAGTAATTCATTTTTTTATCATTTCTTCAAAGATATTATGATAGAAAAACACCTTGTATACGTATGTATACATCAACACACCGACCCTTGAAGCTACGTACCTGCTTACGGAGTAATAAAAAGCAAACAATCGACAGATTTACATTATCCGCCACTATCGCAGAAAAACGAGTTTAAGGACTTCTTTGTCTTCGCGTCTTTTTCTTTTATATTACGTTCTCCCTTTGAACGCCTTAGGTTGCAGAAAGGCCGCACAATATTTATGATACGAGGCCGTTCTTACCAAGATTCCAATTTTCCTCCTTCCATGAATTCCAGCCTGCGTCAGGGAACATTTTATTAACGCTCGCTGTTTCACCATAAAAGTTTTCAAAATATCGCTTTACTTGGCACCAGAGAAGCTTTCGGACGCAGCTTCGTTTCTGAAAACCCCATGTTCTTCTCGCATTTTCGAGACGATTCCCATCTACGGCAATCTACCATCACTCTTTAACTTAATGGCCGAATTGCCGAAGCTATCGAATGTAAGCTAAATCATACTGAAACTACCACAGGATCTCCGCGAATATCCTTGTTTAGGTTATTTGCGAGAGTTCATGCATGAATCTCGCAATCACGAAGGAATATCCGAAAATCAAATTATTACTGATCGTATAATATACGTCGACACTTACTAATTTTATTTAAATGATGAAATTTCCTCAAATAATTTACTTTGAAATCTCTACAAACCGAAGGAATTGAATAGAACATATAGTATGATGAAAAAGCTGCGGTTATCATCGTTAAATTGTCAAATTAAGAGAATGTAAGAAAACGAGTAATTTTTAACGTATCTTTCCTTAAATATGACGCAGAATATCACTGCTCAGTATAAGAAAGAGGCAATCCATGGCTTCTTTTTTGTTCCACTCCGTTGCCCATATGAGGTTACCCTGAAGCTCTGAGAGTCGCGCATTTTATCTTTATGGATAAAATCCACCTATGTGCTTCACAATGACCCCATAAATTAGATTTGTTAGCATTATATGAGGATAGGTCTTCTTTAAGTTAAAGTAATCAAGCATTTCTCATATATCATCACCTTTCTTATAACCATAGTCATACACAAACATTCGATAAAACTAGATGCGAGATACATTTTTCTCCGATTTTAAAACACAAATTGCAACCGATGTAGCTTCATCAGGCACAGGAACGTTTTAAACAACAGAATAAATAGATATGTGAGAAAAGATGGGGGAGGGTAACGGGAAAACGTGATTTCTGTCAATTTCTCAATTCTTAGAAATCGTAGCCACTCTAGCATCTTCTCTTAAAACAAGACGACTGATTTAAAAAGAAAAATAAACTATTAAAACAAGTAATCCTGCACACTTCAATCAGCGCAAATTAACTACCTAAAGATTTGATATTTATTGTTAACTCTTTTTAAGTGAATGATGTCAGTATAATGTCGTTGATTTCCTTTTATGTAATTTTATCACAATCTTTTGTGATTTCCACGTTATAAACCGCTTTCAATTACACCTTTTAGCTTGTAATATCAGTTAGTTTGCGCACATTTTTCACAATCACCTTCTTTGAGGGTATTTTCCATCTGTGGATCTCTTTTCCTAAGCAAATACCTTATGATTTTTTTACATCTCCTCCCTTCTTAAGTTCCCCTCTCTAATCCTAATTATCTAAACATTATCCATATTTACTTATGTGACTGCAGTCAGATTAAATGGAAGAGGAGACTCTAAAGTTTCAATCTCCAATAATAATGACCTTAAAGAAGACTTTCCTTATCATATATATCTCAAATCTTATACATAGTAAGCACTACTAGATTCAGCCACACAAATCAGATATTCGAAACCAAATGAAAACACCAACGCACGCTCTGGATTCAATCAAATCTGTTGCACTTCTCCGAGTAAAAACCCGATACTCGGGACTCTTGCAATCTTCCTCTTCATAATCTGGTCTACGTCCGTCCCCGTTAGCATAATGGCTCGACGTGCATCGAGTCGAGTTTCAGAAACAAAAGAAGAACGCGTTCCGAGCGAAAGAGATGCTTCTCGGGAAATGGGAAACTTTCGCAGGGAATCAAGAAATCGACTCAGGAAGGGGATTCGAAGGAAATGGGAAAATAGTGACGTAAGGGGAAGTGTAATAGTGGGAGGTGTGACGAGGTCTTATTTTGCCCTTTCTCTCTCTTTGCCGGAACTTGGAAAGAAGTTACAGAGGAAACTCGCTCTCATGGTATTGGATTCCTGGTGCGCGACGCAATTGGGTCATGAAGAATCCCAGACTCCTTTCATCTCTCAAATATTTCCTTCAGCTGGACTCATAAGGAATTTCCATTTCTTTTCATCATAGGAATCTGGCCGCCCAAGTCTCTTCCTATATTTTGCCTTTTCTTGGCATCGCTTATGAATTTGAAGTCTGGGACAAAAATGCAAAAGCATTTCTTTCCGGAGCGCTTTGCGTAATCTGACCTCAAATCTTGTAAATGGGATGAGTGGCTTCAGAGATTCGTTTCGGAGAAAATATCTCAATGTATTGGTGTAATTTATCTTTCCTTAAGCATGTTGAGACTAATATCTCATGCTTCTTGTGAATCGTGTCGTATTTTGTTACGAAAGAGATGATGCGTAATGTTTAGTATTTCCATTGATAGATCAATTCATATAATATCTATATTCTGCACTAAAAATCTTTCGAATCCATTCCATATATGTTTTGCTTATTAACTGCTATGGATAAAGTTATCGTTTTTAGCATCCAATGTAAAAACATATATATTTATATACTTATTTACGAAATTCATCGCATTGTTTCATTGTTTCTTTAATTACATACAAGTAAGGTGACGAATTGCACAATATTCTGAGTTTACAGTTTTTTCATAATAGATAATCAAAAATGTCGAATTATTCAGGCTAAAACGTCTCCCGGAAATTACCTGTTTGTACAATAAATGCGGGTGTATCTATTTTTTAGATAGACTTGGAGGATTTTTTGCGAATCCCTATGGATATATACTTACTTTGCTACAGGTGTGCAAAGAAAAGTATGTTATTTTACATTTACGACATTATTTAGAGTGAATTACTATCAATTATGGCTTCAAAATAAAATTAATATGATAGAGCGTCACTTTGTTTCGAAACCGATGGCAATAATTCTCCTTTTGATGCTTCTTAGTGTTTACACATTTAAGATGTGGAGCTTCAGAGTATTATTTTTATTATAGAATGGATTAAAATAGGTTTTGCACGAAGGCATTAAAAATCGAAACAGAAGAGGAAAGTAAAATGCTGAAAGAAAATCTCTACTGAATTAGCGAAAACGTGTAAGTAATCTATGAAGTAATACGTTGAGTTTATAACACCTTAATATCAGCTAACTAAGATGAGCTCAACATTTTCTGGAATCTAATAGTTATGAAGAGTAAAAACGCTATCAATTAATGCTAAGGAGCTTATATATAATTCACACCACAGCGGAAAGTCGGAGTATTAGTACGAATCAATCAAGCCTTATGGAAAGGGATAACTGGAGGGTTACCTGCACTAAGATTATGAGAAATTCCGTCGGAAACGTTATGCATCAGTGAAAGCATTCTTTTCTAAAGGAATGAATTCCGCCATACATTCCGGCGGTGGGAACAAACATGCTGGAGAATCACCCGAATTCCGAAGAGAAGATTCCTTACCTCGAAAGCGATGACAAACAGCAATACATGCGGGATGTTAATGAGTTATTTTTGCCGAGTTGGATGCTAAGGGAATGAAATGCTCACGTAATGATAATTAATCGGTGAGACAAACGGAATGGTTTATGAATTCGGTGGAGCAATTGCAGTGACCCGAATAGTTTACCCAAAGGGAGCGGAGGAATTTGAGGGAATTTGGGTTACATGATGCGAAATCTCCCCACAAAACCCTAGAGGAAAGCGATGAAAAGGAGCGTTGGAGATTAGAACAGAAACTTATTCCATTTATCTAATCACTGTGATCTGCAAATATGTTTTGAGTTTGCGTGTTCCAATTGCAATGCATAAAGAGTAAATTTTGCAGAAAGAAACATGACGGATTTTTGCTCATGAAACCTTTATGTTATTTGAATCTTAATCGCATTCGTTTTTTTAATTTGGAAAAGCAATATAAGACAGAAGAAACAGGAACCAAAAAGGAAAAGCTCTTCTGTGAAATTTTAATTATAGAGTTAAATATAAAATAAACATTAGTTGATGTATTATACTATGAATTCTGCTTTATTAAATTTTTTCTCAACCCAAAAATCTACGAATGAAGTGACATAATCCATAATAAAACGAATAATAGTTTTAAAGGAATTAAGCATTCAATATATTGTAATTTTATGAAGGAAATGTTGATTAAAATTCTAATAAATTAAAGTAGTGATTGTACCGACCTTTCTCTATTATAATTCAAATTCAATTAAATTTTATCGCTCTTTAGTTATATTATTATTGTTACTAATGGTGCGCAAATAAGTTTTAAGTAGGCAAAGGTCAGGTGGCAACATTGACAAAATATTTAAATCATAAATATCATACAAATAAGATATGATAATATTAACATATTATTTACACTTATATATATTATAGCATGGCTCATTTTCACGAATGTTTCTTTTCCTTCTGAACATCCCTAGAAATGCTTGATTTCAATTAGTTTGCTTGGTTCAAATATTTAAGTTTATGAGACATATTTGAATTAAATCATTTTCAGCATGTGAATGTTATATTGTAGCGAGAGCATTAAAACGTATAATCTAAAATTTGATATTTTCATCCGTCTATAGCTTATAATGATGAAAAAGATGAAATCATATAGCATACCAATTAGCGTATTGTAATTACAATCAAGATAACTGTCAGCTCATTGACAATAGTTTATATTCTTTGATACTTTCTTACGAATAAACAGAAAACATAAAAACACTGAATTCGAGAGTAAATTTATGTTTCAGGTCATTATTATTAACAATCATATTCAAAATATTTTATTTCACGCATGGATTTCAGAAGACATGGGATTAAAATTGAGCTCGTCTTAGGTTCCAGCAAATGCAGCAATTCGATAATCAGGCTAATTATGGCTATCTCCTTTTACCTAAGTTTTCGTGTAGCTTAAAGCGCTGGAAACGATTCGCCAAAATTATAGTAAATGTTCACATTCAGCACCGGAGTCTTAATCCTTCCGATTAATGAAAATGTAATAAATAACATTCCTTTTAATCCGTTCTTTAGACGACTGCTCGAACCTCAAAGAAGCCTCCACTGTTTTTATACAGTGGGAGAGATTTCGCAGCAAAATATTTGATTAATGACACTCAGTAGGATACTAACGATTTGGGAGATGTCTCCAGAACTAATCCTATGGAATTTCAGGAACAAAAAACGCAGCTTTTTATCTCCATAATGAAAATTTGGAAGATTTGCACCCTTTTTGCGATACTGAAAGCATTCCTGAGAAATCGTTCAACATTAATCTGCTCTTTTATGACATTATCTTAAGTGTAATATTTTGAGAATTCCTAAGGAATAATTTGCTAGGAATTTATTTACATGCTTTAATTGTTACTTGATTTTATTCTTTGTTAACTTCCATATATCTTTATAGATGAATAAATTAAATGAAAAATCAGAATGAAAACACTTCGTACTTTTCCACAGAAAAGTTTTCTGTGGAAAAGTACGAAGTGTTTTAATTCTGCAAATGGCTTTCCACGAAGTCATTCTCATATCGATTATATAAATGAAAAATCATGTTGAGAAAAGGATATACTGAAGAGCTTTTTCCAGTGTTTTGCCTTCTTAGATTTTGGAATTATGTTTATCTTGACCATTTATACACCAAACTTAGGTTCCATTAGAATCTAGCGAAAGATAGGTAATATGGTGGCAAAACAATAGAGAGAACTAAGGTCCTGACATATGTCAGTTACTTAAGAAAGCTAATGAAAACTGAATATGGTAATTTCGGAGTCGAAAAATAAAAATCAGTGAAGATATTATCACTCAAAGAGTGTAGTGCTAGAAATACCGCTGGTAAATAAGAGGCTCGCAGCGATTTTCGATCGAAAGTTAAGAAGATTCGAAAGCGATGTCTCTCCGATAAATAAAACAAAATTTCTTCTAGTGTAACTTATAATTAAACCTGGTATTGCTTTCTATAGCATTTGGAAGACTAATCTTACTCCATTCTGTGCTTTACTCGTTTTTATAGCATTCCATTTCTGTTATATCAAAAGGATGTCATTTTAATATCATTTAAGTTCTTTGAGTAACATAGGAACAGTATTCGTGCCAGTTCCTTTAAGAGGATTGACGCGTCAAGCAATTTCAAATTTAATCTTTCGGTCACCACGTTATTTTGCACCTTACTAGTCCTAACAATTTTTTCCAAATGTAACGTTTAGTTACTCAATAAAAATATTCTTTCATTACTTATTTCTTAAATCCATAAAAATATGTGTTGAAAAAATTATTATTGGCAAACATATATCAGAAAAACTTATATCTCATTAAAGTAGATCAACAGAAAAGCTGAAATACATCTGAAACAAAGTATTCCAAATTGGGATAACGCAGTAGCTCCAACAAAGGTTTGAATTAAAATTAGACAAAATTCAATCTTATAGATTAAATAAAGACCATTTATACTATCACTCTTTTGTAAGCAATTACGCTCATGAACGTATGAAATAATTTCAAGCATATCACATAGAAAAAAAAGAAAAATTAACGCTTGGACAATTAAGTTAACTTCATTGATAGCATAATGGTTAATCATTATTAATGTTCTCTTAAATAAGAATAAAAGATTCAATAAGTTGTACAAGACGCTATCAGGATGCGTTGATACAAAGCAAAGTAGGCTAAGGTTATGTCATCCCTGAAATTCATATTGAGTTAATGTCGGCCACGGGGCTTTCCCCTTTGCCCCTTCCATTTCTTCCCCCCCCCCCTCTTTGGCTCACACAGTTTGTGAATCCCAACGACCCCTTAGCATGTGACGCACGCAAGTGGTTTAAATCTCTCATTATATCAATCCAAGATCTCAGCTTTGTGGAAAATCACGCTGTGTAGCAAATTACTTTGCGATGCAACCAAGCGTTGAAAGGATATGGGAGGGGTTTTAATTCGAGGTATAATTTGATCTCGTTTACTCGAATAAACATTATTGAACAGTCTGTAGTTTTCCTCTGGAAACAAGTAGAGGTAAACGAGTAGCTAAATATACGTAGTCATATCCGTGTATTATCTTTCCTTCTCTCTATCTCACTTTTGCTTTGATTGCATTTACCTTCACTCCAATTTCAGTCTAGAAAACAATTTCCATCAAAGAAAGATTTCGTGCCTTGAACAAACTGTATCAAGCCTGTTTTATCCAGTTTACGCAATAAAATAATGTTTTATCGCTAAATTTCCACTAAATTGAAATTTAGAAAAGGGTGACAATTCCAAGACCTGAAGTAACATAACTATTTATCGACAAGTCTTCAGTCTAGATGCGACCTACATTTCTCTTACACAAAACGAGATAAAGCATCACTTCAGTGATATGATTTTCATTTATATTCAAAGAAAAACTAAAGCCATTACTCATCAGTAATTTCGGTTTAAAGTTTTGAAAATAAAAGGTCACTACTGACCAGTTTCTTGGGACTCAGCCAGATGTTTTATAATGAAAATAATTACACGAATCAATAAAGAGATATTGATTTCGTATATGTTGTACTTCGTTCGGAATATTATGAGAAAATATTTATCCTGTAACTTCTTCCTCTCTCCAAGATTTCGCGAAATTTTTAATTTTCGAAAACGCATCAGATAAAGTAAACATAAATTCCCTGATGAAAACCAAGGCTCTTGCCAAATATTGAGATCGATATTTCATTACAGGGAAAGGCAGCAGTCATTTCGCAGGGAAAGAAGGCCTATGTCGGAGAAGCTCCAATCCTCTGTCGTGTATCTTGCGGATTTATATCTGATAGTTCAATAAAGACAAGTGCGCCAACGTTATCTCACTTAAGGTCAAAGGTCACATCTTCCACTCGGGTTTAGAGAGAAACCACCTAATTCAGGCTGCAAACTAGTTCACCCTGTCTCCCATGGCTTTACCTTGTACGTGTATTGCTCCTTCTTAGGATAGTACTAGAAGGCAAGGCCTTACCTTACAGGAAATGTATTTGCAGTATTATATTAAACTTTGTGTTTTTGATTTCTCACTTTATAAAAACAAATTTGTTTTTAAAACGTGATTTTTAAAATTAAGAAAAATTTTTGTGTTAGCTTTCCAGTACTATCCATGGCTGACTTTTTCTATTATCTTGTGTAGTTTTCTGTCTACCATCCTAAATCCTCAATATTACGATACTACTCGTATGTACGTTTCATTGCTTTTTGGATAATTGCGTACAGGCAAGAAAAATCTCCTAGAAATAGAAGTGAATTTTATTAATTTCACAAAATGTAAAGGAAAATAGTACTTTAAGCATTGTAGCGCTGCAATTATGTATCATTTGGTGCTTCAATTTTTCATCACGCATTTGATTAGGTCTTTCTTTTATAGAGGTCAAGTTTCTTTGCATTTCTTGTTCATCATCGCTCAATAAAAGACAACCTAGTAAATGAAACTCACAGTAAACTTTGACTGCATAAAGAATAAAATAATGCATTTCATCCTACTCAGTACGGCCTTTCCTACTACTATCATATGTGGTTTCAGTAGAATGACCCCTGAAAGAGACGATAAATGCTCCCATTCCTTTATTCTTTGTCTCATTCACTTACCAGAGTGAGGATGTCGATGACCGCGTTGTGATCCTGGATGAGAAACCTGACGAGGTGGGTGAAGCCGAAGGTGGCGGCCATATGGAGGGCTGTGAGACCGATTCTGGACTTTGAGTTGATGAAGGCCTTATGGGTCAACAAGGCGTCGCACACTTCGAGAAAACCGCGTTCGGACGCCAGGTGGAGCGCCGAGCGTCCTTCGTTGTCGAATACGTCCACTCTCGCATGGGCGTTGAGCAGAGTGTTGCATATGTCCAAGTGGCCCTTGTTGGATGCTATTAGGAGAGGAGTCCATCCGATAATATTCTGTTTGTTTATGGCTTTCTGGGACTCAGTGGACGTCAGGCCGGCCAACATCTCTTGAAGCACGTCGTTGTTTCCGATGAGCGAGCAGTAATGAAAGGCCGTCTCCGAAGTCTAAAGAGAAATGGGATATTTGTTAAGTACTAGCTGCTGAAAATCAGAGGTCGCGGAAAATGTTTCCACTTCAATTACATTCACTAAATTACTCCGCTTTATTATCAAATCAGCCATATCGAATAAACGCATTTGAGGAGAATGGCTCTAGCATGTGGAAGGTTATAAAATTAATATACTTTTTCCATCATACAAGCTATTTTTTACATATTCATAGAGATGGTCGAGGCATTTGGTGAGAGAGGGTTTGGAATATGTCTCAGCTAATTTTTTATCTTAGAAATAATAATTGATGTTTTTGAATAATAGGAGGTGAGAAAATATCGGTCAATGGGAGGTAACAAGTAATTATGAGGTTTTAAAAAACCAACTAAAGAACATAAATATAGAAGATTAAACAAATTTAATCAACATATATGATTCATGTAACATGAGAAATTAATAGATAATATTTTTAAAATTAGTATGGATTTTTTTACAATTACTTCTTATCGTTTAGAAATTTATTTTACTTTAATTTTTTACTCCTCTGGTAGAAGGAATGGTATAAGGAAATTATAGTCATAATGCCACCAGGCAAGGATGTTTTCCTTTTTTCATCCATGATTATATTTCTATGACATTAAGTACATCATTTAAATGTATGTGGCAATAGTTCAGAAAACTGGTCCTTAAGATAAGAGTATGAAGAAAATGGAAAAAATAAGTCTGATTGATAAAAAAACAAATACAAAGGCATTAAAGATGGATTGGAGAGAAAGGATTTAAACGTAAGTGATTCAGTGATGGCAGAAGATTTGAATGGGTCAGATATTGACAGGAATTGCTGAAGAAAGTAATTGAAGGTCGAATGCGAGGGAAAAGACAGGATAGACAAAGAAAATAGATACTGGATGATATAGGACGGGTTTCCAAGTTAAGGTTCCAAGAAAGGGAATGAATGTAATGAAATGTCTAGTGATATCAAGGTTCAAAAATTAAATGGCAGTTAATTTAACTTATTTTTAGGTATGAGATTTTAGGTCGCATATTCATAAGAAAATGCCTGGCCAAGGAGCTCTGAACAAAGAAGGTGGTTTACCGCTTTGGTATAGAGGGATGTGTCCACTCCGGAGCCGTAGAGAAGTTTGACGACTTCCCTGTCCTCAGTATTTCTCCCTGGATCAACCTCAGTTTTCGACACTTGTGCTATACAATGCAGAGCGCTGTTTCCTTCTTTGTCCACTGCGTTGACGTACGACTTCAACACGTCCGGCCCTATCCTGTTCACCACAAAGGTCAGGAGGTGATTCACTACGTCGGCATGACACCCACGGCATGCCAAGTGCAGAGGAGTTTCGCCGATCTATAAATGAGACGTGCGTGAATTAATTTATTCTTCTAATAAAGGGCAAGACTAGAGATGTATGAACAGTAGAGGAGCAAATACAGATGAATCAATATCAGAAAAGGTTTCCTCAATTTCTTGTTACCATTTTTCCTTAGAAATAAAATGAACATTTTTATGATGCTTTATATTTGAGTCTTTTAGTGCTATCAAGTATGTATGAGTAAGAATTGAAATTCCCATTCTCACTAATGAATAATGACAGGTTAATGATGTTTTCATTATGTTAGGGAAATGTAAGAAAAACAAGGAGGCAGGTAATGAGGGGCAATATATAAATTCATACGCTGGACAAGATATGAAAATGAATTGTACAATATGATAAGACGCTATACATTAAGCGACAACTGCATCAAAAGTAAATTCTAAGTGTGAAGGTTTGTCAGTAATGCACTTCAAGCTCTCCCGCTACAATGATAAACTATCATCATCATCCAATGACATTTTGCAAAGTAAGGACATTAATTATGTTTACTTTAGCCTCTATTCGATGTTATTTTATACCTACTAGATAAAATAGCAAAATATTCATGCCTGTTCAAAGAGAAAATGAATATTTTATAACTTTATAATATAATTTTATAACTAAATAGTATTGATTGATATCATGAATAAATGGCTGAATTCCTATGAGTCCTGTTTACGCTTAAATCATTGCATCAATCAAACGACTTGGAATACGCGTGCAATTAGTGTTATAATTGAAATAAATTAACTTTATAAGGAGAGAAAACCTTAATTATAGATTGAAAATATACATCGAAATATTCACATTTCATCAGTACATCAGTGTACCGATGAAATTTTGAATTTTACGCAATCAGATATTTGCATTATACTGTTATACCAGTATTATAGTAACTAATTGAATTCTGATTTTCTTCAAGTACTTCATTTTTATACAAGGAAGGAAAATTGAATTCGTCCGAGGAATTGAAAAATAAATTTTGAACAAAAAGGTTCAATAGAATATTATAATCAAACAAGCCTAGAAATTTTAAATGCATAATTACAATCAGCGCTCGTACCAAATTAACCACACAGGTTTCAGAAATATTGAGCTGAAATGAACAAGCAAGATATTTTTTGCTATCTGTATCATCATTAGCTGTGTACGTTGTAATTTGATAAAAAGAGATGCATTCACCCGAAACACTTGAAAACAGAATTTTAAATATACATCCTTTACGTAGACTCTTTCTTCTTCAGAACCCTCCTCAGAGAATATGACAGATATATGAACTCACTAAGGAAAATACCCCTGGATGTCGCTAATCCACCTAAGAGATACAGTATGGAAGTTTTGAGTACACCTCTAGGAGGGCTTAGAAACCGATAAAGCGTACGATATCGAATACGGGTAATATCGATTGGAGCAGCCCCGCATTATCCAAAGCGTCTCCGTTTGGCACTTACGTTGGACTTGTAGAGAGGGTCTCCTCCATCTTCCATGAGCAGTTTCAACGTTTCCAAATTGCCGTGTTTTGCTGCCACGTGCACCGGCGTCCTTCCATCTTCCGTGCTTATGTTCGGCGCCGCACCGGACTTCAGCAGCATAAGCGCACATCGGTCACCGTTGCCAACCCTTGCCGCTATATGCAAGGGGGTTTCTTTCAGTTTGCCACCTGTATTTGGAAGAAAATTAATAGATGTTAGAGAATATGACAAAAGATTGTTTAACGTAGAATGACCGCAGTAGTTATTGCGTAACACATTAGATAATATATAATGAATATATAGAGTATAAAAGTTACAAATTTATTTATAGCTATCTCGGACTAACTAATTTCTAAAGCAATTGTTAGTCTTCATAGTATTACTTAATCAAAGGATAAAATACCTTTGTAACCACGTTTTAACAAAGATAGGATTACGAGATGATGTTCATACGCTACAAAATGGGCAATTATAGATTGGAAAGAAATGTTTTAGTTGCAAAGGAATCTGTGATTAAATGAACTTCATTTAGGGTAATGTTTTTATTTTTTATCAAGAGCCTCCTAAGGTATAAATATGTGAGTTAAAATGGAAAAACCAGCCCTAAATATTAACTATTAGATTTAATGATGTGTATCTTATTCCATTAGGGACTTTTCGGTATTTGTGATAGAGATCCTAGGTTATCAATTTATTATCTGTATTAAAATCTGAATCTCCGACAATGATTAAAGAAATTCAGATTGATAAAATTAAAGTAAGGTAGGGTACTTGAGTGTTAGTAAATGCCTATACAAGTCAATCTTGTTTTACACATAAACATTTCTAGCACCATAGTTTAAGAAGTAATATTTTTCACTTTTTAAGAGTCGTCTTAATTGAGGACTGGTAAATTGCGCGACATTACTCTTCTACATGGAAAATGGGTAAAAAATATGTCCCTCGGAACAAAAATTTCTGTTGCGTTTCACATTGTGCTTGCATCTGAATAAGCAGGAGACGGATGGAAGATTATAAGTTGAGAGGCACGCATAAAGAATGCTGCGAATGGATTCAACGAGACATGCGAAATACATTCGAGTCAGCAAAGTGGCGGCAAAGGGAGGGGTTTCTTTTTGTTCGGATGGCAATCGATAGCAGGTGGCGATGGAGCAGTCCAATCCCAAGTCTTGCTCTCGGGGTCTCCAACTCCATAGAGGAAGGGAATTGGTTGAAATAGAAGGACGAAAGAAATAATAGAGGATACAATACGGAAAAGTTCACTCGAAAGGAATCGTCTCACCTCTAACGTGCACCTCAGCACCGTATCCGAGCAAAGTTTCCACCACCGCCGGTTTGGCAGATTCGACAGCTATGTGCAGGGCTGTGTAGTTATCCTGAAAATATTTCCCAGAACGGAGGTTAGAGGGGAGGTTAAAGAGGTTCGGAATTTGAGAGGGATTGACTCGAAAGTTCCAAGTTGAAGGGCGAATTAGAAAGCTTTTTCATGTCCGACAGAGATGGAGTCTTCCGACTAAAGCGGCTTAATTTCCAACATAATGTCCTCCACATTGAAGAACTTAAAATTTTTACCTCTTCACTACTGACTGCGATTAAATGCTATGATAAAATTGGTTTTTAAGACCTTCACTTTAGAGATACCTCGCAAGGATGAATCAATATTCAACACGCAACATTTCAAGTTGGTTATTTGTTATTTACTTTTGCAGCTCTCAAACTACTCATTCAAGAGTTAAATATATATTGTAGGATCTACATCAACTGATGGTTAACTTATAATTCGAAACAAGTCGTAATATATATAAAAGTAACTAATATTTAACTTTTCTGATGATTGTTAGTTTTTACATAATGGTTCAATACATTAGTGCTCATTCCATATGTGAAATGAAACCCATCTTATGGAAAGATGATGTAATTAAATGATAAAAGAGTGTGCTCTTTTTCTTCAAGATCCAACAGGTGCTTGGGGGAGGTGAATGGGAGACCCAACGGCTTACGTACATGAGTTGTCACATCGACTTTCTCTCCTCTCTGGATCAGTGTGCTGATTATTCCCACATGACCGTACTTGGCAGCTGTATGAATGCTCCTTGCTCCAGCCTGTAGATTTCGATAAATCACAGAAATGAGAAAGTGGCATTCACCAATGTAGCTACTCGTGTGCTAGATGTCAGAAATAAAAACTTATTTCCCTTCATCAATATGAATTCCTGTAAATTTGTCCTTTAAACAGTTGGTTCATAGCTATATTTTGTCGCTACTATAAAACATTTTTATGTGATAAACCATCCATTACCCTCCTGTGTGTTTATTTTATATTAACTCAGAAAAAATTTTCCACGTTTATGTTGAATTGTTTTAATACATTTTAAGATATTCCTTGTTAAACTTACTTTAGAAATTCTTTCACTGAATCTCAACAGAAAATGAAACTTGTACTCTATTGGGCCTGAGTGTACTAATGGTATTCTTGGATGGATGCAATCATTATATTAAAGTTATTTATTATTTTACCGGTCTGATATACAAACGTAAGGATAAAGAGAGGTTGTAGAGCTTTCTAAAATAGTTAATTCTTTTAATGTTACTCATAGTCATTTCACTATCATGCATACATTTAAGTACTTCATTTAACTCTAAATACTACTTCCTTGTCCAGGAGCATTTGTGTTACAACCAGCCACCATTTGGATGGCTTACTTCAAGAGATAAGTAAAGACCTTACGAACCTTCCTCGATTAAGTAAATACACTTGAGTATTTATAAAAGGCTGCAGATAATTTGTGAGTAAAAGTTAACATTGGAAACTATTCAATTATATAATTTTAACTCTTTCATCAACCATCTGGAAAATGATCACTGTATCTAAGGAGGAGATTAAAACAATATTACCATAGGTCTGTTTATCTATTGGTTTTAATTTTGAGGAATTAACTCATGAACTCTACAGGTAATACTACTCCGTCAAGAATTAGTTTCTGAAGGTAGTAATCGGCGCCTGGTGAACAGACAAAAGTAATACATACAAGAGGCGCGGGTTGTTTATGAACAGGCGCCATGCATAGTGTGTTGCGGGTAATTCAGGGAACAATGACGTAATGTATTCATTTGTGGATATGGCGTAACTATTTCAACGGAAAGTGATTAAATAGAAGATATATTTAATATAAAAGCAAAAATAATTAGCTTTTACATCAATTCAAAAACATTTGTGAAATTATATTTCTATTCTCAATAAATGCATCTTCAAAGTTTACTAAACTGGCATCAGGACCAGGATCTGAGGAATCGTCATAATTGATAATAACTAAAGCTTACAAACGAGTTTATCCACTATTTTGCTGGTATTTAAGCGCCTCTTATGTATCTATTAGATGTTGAAGATAAATTACGTAATTTATTTTTTAAGTATATAGTAGCTCATTTGAATAGCTCTTCACAAGGCTTTCAGAATTAAACTAACTTAAAGATAAAACGTTGACGCAATATGGAAGCAAACAACATCCAAAAAGTTAGAAGAAAAGGGCAATAATCTTAAGACAAGAAATGATAAAACTAAAATAATGTATTAATTTCATACAGAAGGAATACAATAATTCACAGTTTTTTATTGCAGTCGTAATTGTCTATTGGAAAGTTAAAGAATGATAAAAGTTCAATTACGTTGCTATTCGATTATATTATTGATTGCTCACCTTGTTTGGCATATGTAGGTACACTCCCTTCTTAAATAGCATCATGGCACAATCCGCATGGCCATTTAGAGATGCTATGTGCATAAGGGTGCTGCCATCTTTTGTCCTTTCGTAAATGGACGCCTTAAATTTATCCGCAAGAAGTTCGATGACCGAAGCATGGCCTTTTTCCGCTGCCAAGTGCATTGGCGTACGATCTGTGGGAAAAAGAGTAATTTAGAAATCAAAGCAACGATTATAAGAAACGGGTTTCTTTAGGAAAAGAAACCTTTATTTTAGGAAGTCTTATTTAACGAATTCACCAAATTGAAAATAGATTTTTACTTTTCCTCAAAGGTTTTTATTTAGGAACTACCGGTTTCGGTACATTACCATCGTCAGGTTCACAAACAGCTGAATCATCAAACTGCCGAGGCATACATTGTAATTTGGAATTAATCAAATTACAATGTATGCCTCGGCAGTTTGATGATTCAGCTGTGTGTGAACCTGACGATGGTAATGTACCGAAACCGGTAGTTCCTAAATAAAAACCTTGTGGAAAAGTAAAAATCTATTTTCAATTCTGTCT
This sequence comes from Sympetrum striolatum, assembly GCA_947579665.1. Taxonomy (NCBI): domain Eukaryota; kingdom Metazoa; phylum Arthropoda; class Insecta; order Odonata; family Libellulidae; genus Sympetrum; species Sympetrum striolatum. The sequence continues at coordinate 27,242,565 of OX388347.1, read as the reverse complement.
TTCCACAACATCTCGGCCGAATCGATTGATCATAGAATTCACCAAAAGTAGTAAATACATATATCATTTGGAAAATTCATGTGTTAGCACGCATAAACATCAAATCATATGCTTGTTTTCATATTCTTCACTATTCATTCATTCGATTTATCATAAGTTCATATCTGAGTTGTTTTACATATCGTTTTTCGTTTATACAATTTATTTTCTCAAATTCTCAACATTTGTAATATTCCCTACCAAATGACTTATTTGGATGTATAGCCAGCAACTGAAGTTATTTCATCAACTATCATAACAATCACGTTAATAACCGATTCTTATTGCAGTAACTTATAAATTTAGAGCTTATCATCATTTATGCCATTAGTAATCCATCGCTTCTTTCGGAGATTAGATGTTTTGTCACGAGAATAGAATTTTTCGAGATTTCAGTAAAACAAAGGAGTAGGAATTAATTTTTGAATTAGCTTATGGCTTAGAAGGAAACCTCCTGACATTTCTATGAAATCCCATGGGAAATTATTTATCCTATTTCCTAGAAATCAAAGCAAATAGAGTCAACATGACCTCGCTTGAGCTGTTTACGTAAGTTTAATTAAGACGTACGGTAGCGTGAAGAGGAGAAGTGCGTGTAATCCGTTCGAAAGAAGGAGCAGAGAATCCGTGAACTCATTAGAGGTGCGCCGTTTAACTCGAGTCACGCAATAAACCCCATCAACAGGTCAAATCGAGTCCTAGTGATTACACGATGAATTTAAGTATGAGGACGAACATTCTAACTGTACTCAATAGTTGAATAGTAAATTTAATTAGTGAATCTAATTATTAAGATAAATGAGGATAGGGTAATTAAAACATAAATATTTTACTCAAAAACTTAAAGTAATAATGAAATGACAAATACGATTTATAGTACTCAAATTACATAAATTGAACATGGGAGTCGAAGTTGAAATAAATATTATTAGAATAAAACGTATTTTAAATAAACTCACTCAGTTTAACTAAACTTAATTACTTATTAAATTAAATTCTAAATACATAATCATTCGCCTCATTAAAAACTCCTTGAATTTATCTAATTTTTAAATTTATAAGATAATCAGAAAACTGTTCCAGTTGCCAATCACAACATATTAATATCTTACAGAAAATGCATTCATTGAAATGTCGAATGATTACTTTACATCTTTTATAGCATCTAACATATTAGAATTTGGAATTAAAAGCGATCACTTAATTCAATCAACGAAGATAGGCTCTGTGTCAAACTTATCAAGATGTATAAATGTAATCACTCGATGAAAATGCCATAAAAATAAAACTCTAAAGACAAAAAAAATAAATTAGAGTTGCTAAATGTAACATTTGTTTTATTACTTTATGAATATTCCGGTCGGATGAGAAATCTTTTTCAGGCAAGAATCGATAGTATTGGATAACCTTCAATTTCAGTACGATAAGAGTTCCGTTATAAGAATTGAAGTAGGCATATTAAACCCAAATCCAGCACTCACTATCGCCAATATTTGCTGAACGCTTAAGTACTGAAAAGTTTGATAAGCCTTAGAGTAAAAATCCATAGATAAACGAGTTAAAGGGATAATCTAATAAGAAGTTTTTAAAATAGAGTCAACTTAAACGATGTGACCCGGAGAAAGCTTAAAAACGAAAGTCAACAAAATAAAAAGTACAAATATCTCGCCAATGGTATAAATGTGGGTATGCAAATCAGTGAATCTCAAGGTTCATTAAAATATGATTAGAGGAACACGATTTGATGCATCTGAATTTGTAGCTTAATGGAAGTGAGTTATTTTAGGATCAAGAGCAGCGAAGCGTCTAAAATAAGATCACTTTCATTCACAGATCGATACAAAATATGCTAATCGGATCTTAACTACCGAGATCATTGGAAATCAATCTAGAGAGCATAAAATAAATTTCGTAAAAAATTGAAAATTTGAAATCTGGTATAACTCGGTAGATTTAAGATTGTTAATAAGAAATAAAATAATTAAAAATTTTGAGATGGATTATTAAATGAATACACATGATCATTTAGCGGGAGATGATGACACATTTACCAGCATATATTCTTATGACATTGATTCAAACGAAATATTTCATCGTTTTATTCGTGAAACTCGTGTAGGAATCCCTAACAATTTTTAGTTAGTAAATATTAACAAATTTCGTACTATTCAGATTAAAAAAAGGATCGAAATCGAGATAACATAAGGTAATTCCGGTAGAGATGCCCCACCTAAGGAAAATACTTCATAACAATAATTTACAGTGTAAACAAGAATGTGAAACTCCGTGGTAGAATATAAAATTTATTGGTTATTAACAGCATATAAATGAATTTTGTTTAAAAACATTTCCACCCAAAATATTGAATTTTTTCTGCATCCATGCATTTTGCCATCTATCACGAGTGTCCGGGTGAGACGCCCCACCTCTGTGGGAGGGATGTCCCATTAGCTTAAACTGAATTTAATCTTGAAAGCGCTTGTTATATAACAAAATTGTTAAATTTAACTTGAAATTAGTACATCACTTAATATTTAAGGTAAATTTAAAACCTATTTTGAAGTTTCATAAATTTGCAAAAATTTAGCCAAAATTGTAGTACATTTAGAGAACAATAACCATTTAAAATTATAATGAAGTTAGCATCTAGTATGAATAGGGGCTAGATTAAACACAAAATATTGTCGTTTTAACCGTAAAAAAATTTATAACGTTTTTGATGTTTTTCGAAATTTCGAAACTTCGAGGAAAAATTTCTCACAGAAGATATTTTTTGATTTCTAAAAAAACTTCATATTCATAAGGTTCATGTGAGCGGGCTACTTTTGCCGGGTATTACATTTCGATCAGAAAAAAAGTGGCAAAACGCTCCACCCTAGTGCTTACTAAACAATACCTCATTTTTTGATCGTGCATAAAATGCATTCGACTGTGGATTTAAATTCGAATTGAAATTTTAATGTAGATAACAAACGTTTTCTTGAAGAAACCCTTAATCAGTATCACTTTAAAGTTAAATTGATACTAATAGGGCACATACACCTAAAGATAGCACTGGGGCATCCATCCCGAGAAGAGGTGGGGCCTCACTCCTTCGTCTCTCCTTTCAGTGCGGGAGAGATGCCCTTACAGCCAGTGGGGCTACACTTAGTCCAAGATGGTCAGTCACTGCACGTGGATATTAGATGAACCTATAGCTACAATTTTTAGCCCTTTAATTCAAAATATTCCAACATTTAAACAGATGCCAACCAGAAACATACTCTATCTTATAACAGGGCAGAAAAAACAGTACCTACTTGAAATGATGCTATAAAATTGCGTAAAAAGAATTAATAGCCGTGAAACTTTTGCAGATAGACAGGTGCCTTTCGACTAACTCATTAACACCGTCAGTAGAGTAATCTTGTGGTTTTTCTTAAAAATACTACGACTACTGGGACATCTCTCCCGGTGGGGCATCTCACTCGGAATTACCTTATATACAATTCAAATAAGTCAACCTCTGAGAAAGAGAAATTTTCTGAAAGGTGGTACATTAAAACAACACCTAATAATTTCAAACAACTAGTACCGTTGTTTTGCATAGTAGGCCAGGGATACCGCATCATGTAGCACTTTTCTAATGGATAATCTCCTTAACAATAATTACCTTCAAAATCAGTAATGGAAGCACTGGCTCGAACACTGTAGAAGTACTTGACGAGCGCGTCATCTCCTTCGGCGGAAGCAATATGTAGAGCAGTTTGGCCTTCAGTCTAAATAAATAAGCAAAATATGAATTTAATTAATGATCCCCATCTCAATTTATGATTTTTTTGAAAAAATATCTACGAGATCTTGAGAGAACTAAAGTTGCAAGACAATTTTCAAATAGAACAATAGTTCACATTTTTGGGAATACAAGTGAATTGATAGGCTTCTGATGATAGTTTATTTACGTATTAATTTACTGTTTAACATTCTAAATCTACAGAATAATTTATTCAGTCATTAGTTTCTAAAATTTATTAAATATTACATCATGGTTAAAACAGGCATTGTATGAAAAATAAGAAATGCGTGAAACAAAATTGAAGATGGGCTATTAAATTCATTTGGAACAAATCAATACAAATTAGTTTTCGCGGAATCATTTGTGTCCATATATACTCAATGGCTTAATTTAACCTCCTTAATAAGAATTAATTCATCGAAAAATCTATGTTTAATTAGAGTTATAATTTCTCATTTTGTATGTAAATTAATAGCGTAGGCCACGATAGCAACTTAAATAATTATTACCACTGAAATAAACAGAAGAGATATTTTTTGTTATTCCGTAGCAAATGAGTGTTCATCGAAAGATAAATTAATATTCTTCGTCATACTTCGAATTCAACGATTTAAATTACGATGCTTGACCACAAAAACAGAATGGAATCCAGTATCGATATATTTTGATTTGGAGTACGTGTCCATAAATAACCTTCGGTTGCTTTACTTTTACGATCGCTTTGTATAGTTTAAAACAGACTCAAAGGCGCAATACAGTACGTAGAACGGAGTAAAATAGATGTTACGCCCATAATTATTGCGCGATCGGAGAAAGAGACACTTTTATAACCTTGATACGGTCAACTTTTTCTTCCAAAGCCGATAAGGAATTCTAGGAAACTATACGATACCTGGCAAGTAGTTTCATCATCCTTAATCCCTGGAGAGATAAAGTATATAGATCTTTAAAGAAGTGAAAATTTATAGTATGCCCTTGACGTATTATGTAACTTTGAAGTCACTGTGTACTTTTCCATCTCGAGATTTCTCCTAGTGGGCAAATTGAGTAAAGAAATAAATAATGATACTTTTAATGAAACCTTTTCCTATTTTTTAATTGTTTTAATAACGTCATAGTTTTAATTAAAGCAATTATTCGCTTTAAAAATTAACTTTCTCATAGAATTATCTGAAGAACATTGTTTTTCACGGAGATCTGCCTTCGAGTCCTAGTCATGTCAATTTCATTTTTATATAATTATCGTTAGTTTTACTATACAAAGCAAATTAAAGTCAAAGCTTATGTACGATGCGGAGGATAAAAAAATAGACACCTAATTTCACTTTTAAATTTATCGAGTGCAAAGTATTTGTTCACAGTACACTTTATTTGTGGAGATGTTTGCTCACGAGGAACTTTCCTTAGAATGCTAATTGCCAAACTTTATCCTCAATGAATCATTATTATCTTATCCGATCTTCAGGCGAAGGACAAATTTAATCCAAACGGTTAGATACGCTATAGTTGACATTTTGATTACTGATGTCACAAGAGTTTGCTGTTTGGTTTTACTTCGCGTACGTTACAAACACTACTGCCGCTTGATGTTTGTCTAATATATATTAACGTTATTGATGTATGATACAAAACATTGCTTTTACCCCAAATTCTAGTAGAATTAGGAAAAAGAGCGCTATATTTTACTAATTAGCATTTTATTATTTGAAACGAATCATGAAAGTGTAATATAACTTCTGATATTCTTCAAGCTAATTGAATTTAGAGTCTTCAAAACAGTAGCAATTTCATATATATTTTCTGCTATCGCTATAATTGCAACAACGTTTATAAAATGTTTCTTAATGTAATCAAATGATTCTTGAAATCTTGATGAATCTCACAAATTTAACGAACATTCTATTTGAACACTAAATATATAAATATCTCGTACACCTTAATTACCGACAAGGTGAAAGAAGGCTGAACTATAAGGTACAATATGTATCATTAATTGAAAACACATCTGATAGGAACCTGTGTTTCAGATAATTAGTGCCAGAATATTCAAGATATTTTTAAACGTTAAATTTAAGATTTTTATATAAATTTAGAAGAGATAGATAGATGTAAGTTTGATTTATTTTCACTTTCAAGCAGAATTTAGTGAAATTCGCGGAAAATATACATCTTCTTAAACTCCCCACTTAAAGTGCACTCAGTAACGTTTAAAACATAAAATCAGTACTTAAGCTTGTAGATCCGTTATTTAAAAATATATAACGGAAAAACACATCATAAACTGGCGTAAATAAATCTCCACATCTTTCTAAGATTCGTTGTGAACGCAATCTTGCGAGAATTCCGATAAGATAAGGAGGAGGGAGGAGGTTGTCTTCCGATATCCTCAACAAGGAATCCACTCACGTTTTGTATATCCACGTTGGTTCCATAGTCGACGAGGATCCGCAGCATGTCCACATCTTTCCTCCTGGCGGCAAGATGGAGCGCCGTGTCCCCCTTTCTCTCAGTCACCGTCTTCAGCTGCTCCTGAGTGAGGGAGCCCAGAAGCTCCCTCACCATCGACTGGTTCCCAGACTCCACAGCTAATAGCAATGGGATCTTTCCTGCCTGGAAACAAAAAAATAAAAAAAAGATAAATATTTATGTTCGAGGCAAAAGAAATCAGCTGACTAGATGCGTATTTAAACGAATATAATGTGAAGGAACAACAAATGTGTCATATCGTTGAGCCATACCGAGATTTAGCGAATGTTCATACTTGGAACATGTTACGGACAGTTCAAGTATTGGTGAAGTAAAAATTGCATCAACAGCGAAAAATTTTTCCGCATTCATAATTTTTAATTGTTCAATGTTTGCTAAGCAATCAGTCATGCGCTAAGTTTGCAAAGCAAATCAGCACTGATGCTACCTCATTATGACATTTATCCTATAATTGCATTTAATTTCATATTTAATTGTATTATTATTGAAGATTCTCTATTCCTTTCGTTCGGAGAGGGACTTTACTTGACGACTAGCAAAGACTAATGTGGTTTAGTGCTTTGAAATTGGTGGTGAGCCACAACTTTGGTTTGAACTCACTTTCTTCAGAACGTCACCCCTTTACGCTGTTAGGTGTGCCACAACGCTGATTTTATGCACGAGGAGATCTTAACGTTCAGTTATCAAACCTGCTTCTGATGGTTTGGAGAAAAACGTGTAACCAGTGAATTAAAAGAGATTTGTTTCTCACAAATGCTTCAAGTCTAACGATAAAGACCATAGAAAAACATGACATCAAAGTTGTCGGTAGAAGATGATGGATCTATCGCTGCGTAGGAAAGATTCTTTTCCCAATTAGCTCTCTTTAAAGTAAAAATTTCTCATTTTAATCAATCTAGCGATAAAGTATTTTATATAGTTGTTCTAACAACATTTAAACATAATAGGAGCACAATTTGGGGAAGAATAAGTGAACGTAAAAACAACTGTCGTAGATTCGTATTATGGTACCGAAAGTCAGCAGGAAGAGTCAAAATTTTAAAGGAGGCATTAAAAGTACAATGCATTCCTTTATCAAAGGACATATTTGATAAATTAGCACCTTGTGATTTAAACTGTTCTGGCAGTTTAGTGCTTCCAGGCAGGGCGAGGAAGACACTATTACTGGTGTTCATTTTTCTAACAGATGTAGTAAATAACGCCAAACTAAAATATGTGGATTTTCATGAAACTATATTATTATTGCTGGTTTTCAGTAAATCGCAGTTCAACGAGGAGCACAGATAACCATACATTTCAAATAGTTTGTTAATTGCATTACATTTAGTATTTCCTATTACATTGTGAAAATAAACTAGCGAAATCGGACACAGTAAATTAATTTGTATGGAAATATTCGTGGTAATTATACACTAGTCCCTAAAGCAGACTCACTTAATGTGACGGATCCTTTAACATATTGTATTTTAAACATAGTTGGCCAAACACTAATTCAGCATATAGGCACATCAATTGACACAAATTAAAAGATTCTTCATCTGAAGTCCTTTTAGCTTGGTTCCAATATAACACCATAGGATTTCCCAAATTTATCTGACGCAGAAAATTTTCTCTAAAAAATGAATTTCAATCGATGATATCAGTTTCAGATTCTCCAAAACAAATGATAAGACTGTGATCGACGTTGAGATAACCATCATGCGGAAACCACGCGCCATATTTTGCAAATTCAATATATTGGTGTTTACTCGACTTTTGGATTATGGGAAATTTTTCCTTATATCTGATCCATCCCACGTAGCACGATGATGCTCGCTCTCCTAAAAACTCCATTGGATTTCCTCAATAATCTTGCGGAAGGCGCATCGGCCATGGAATGGGAAAGTTCTAGTTCAGGGACGTCGTTGTTTGTATTCTCAGTGACGTCACGGGACGAATCGCATTCTCGCGAGCATCCGTTAATGGAAAAACTTGAGCCATTCCGAGAACTTTATACCTCAGCATCCCTCCAATTATGGGCCGATTTATTAGTGTTTCCACAAATGTATCGGAAAATGGAGCGAAAGAATTATGGGCCTTTTGAGAGAAATATCGAAACAGGACTCGATATCGGTCAAAGTTCGCTCAGATTAACAGAAGTTGAGATCCTTGGGTGTTCAAATAGTTCATTTGTTGCTCTCTTTTGGATGAGGAGGGAAGTTAATCTGACTTGCATCTCTCTTTAGGAGTTACGTGGCGAGAGAAAAAATTAAAGATCTATTAAAAAGAACGATATGAGTTTTAATGCTATAATCACAATTATATATGTTAAGTTCTATTGAAGCAGCGTAACAGTAACTCAAAGATAGAAAAATAAAAAGGAATCATCTTATTATCATGCTCAACTTTTGTAGAAAAATCCTAAAAACCCATTTTTACTTTCTCCATATACGAAGTATAGAGAAAGTATTGCTTTCATGAAAAAATTCGACTTCGAGATTTCAACTGAAATATATGTTTTGGGGTCCCTAGAACACGTTTTGACCATTTTCGGAATGATGTCTGTGTGTGTGTGTGTGTGATAGTGGGCGCTCTAACGTAAAGACTATTAGTCGTACCAATACCAAACTTCATATATGGTACTGTGGTGTGTGCTGTCAGAGCTGATTAGTTTTTGGAGTAAATCGGTTGACCGGAAGTTGAGCTTCATTATTCAAAGCTCATTTCCGGTTTTCAAAATATCTCCATAAATATGATATTTCGGTATATACTATTATTTATAAACGTTTTAGAAAATTCAATTTACTATAAATTTTTAATGAAACATATTTTTGTATCACTGATTGTTTAGGAGTTATTCATGAAATACTGATAAACCGGAAGTTGCTGATTATGTATTTTGTGGGCGCTCTGGGCTCAATGGGCGAAAGGCCAATTTCATCGTTTTTCATCGAGCATGTCCCGAAAAAAATTATTTATAATGTTTGTGACGTAAAAGATAATATGATATAAATTAATCACTTATCTTCCAAGTTTAGATTGAATACAGAGTTCGAAATTACTGTCGTAGATAAATATTAACATCTTATATATGGAGAAAGTCATGTGCTGGCCACATCAGATTTTTTTCTTTTGAAATTTGCTTATGCATCAATCTTATCATCGCTTAAACGAATTTTAAAAATATTTGAAAGCGCACAAATCCAACATTATCTCTAAAATTGTATTCTTAAAGAATTTATTCGTTGAAATCGGCCCTATACATTATTCTGTATAAGCTTCGCTTTGTTATAAAAGGAAAGAGAATAGTGTAAATTCGAAAACAAGCGTTAATTTATGAACCACCCCACCAACTTAGGTAAACTGTTGATAAACCTACATAAAAATTACCAGTGCGTATATAAACCATCAGATCTCTTGAAATTCATTCATAAAATATAAAATAATAAAAACATTATGCAAACGTTTGAACAAATATCGTGTAACAAAAAAGAACGCTCAAAGAGTTTGACCAGGTAAGAGTAATGTATAGCCTGGAACTGTTTAAATGGAAACATGTATTTCCTTTTGACTCCTTTATATATCTTCTTGAAATTCAGTGCGATTAATCTTCATACAGTTTCGGTGATATTCCTTACAAATCCATCGAAAGGCTATTGTGACTAGAACATGCCATTCATTTATCATGTTTTGGGATAAGCCTCTACAACCACGCATCACAGGCAGTGGTGTATCGATAAATAAATGTGCTGACAGAAATGACTCAATGACGAACTGCAGCGATATCTATCAGGAACAGAGAGAAACTGATTTCTGTCGGCGTATCCCAAAGACTGATTTGTTTCCGCACAAGCGAATGGTCGGATCGACTTGTCTAAGTATTTTACCAATGACTGATGACAAGGTCGATGGCAGTAATATCACTGATGAGGAATATTTATTTTTAACTAGAATATCTATATAAATATATGCTGAGACTGTATAAAAGTGTAATGAATTTTATAATAGAATTATATAAAGCTCTAATGGAGTGCATGTTTTGAAATTCCGTAATTTATTGGGTATTTGATTATAGAATTAGGTCAATTATTTTACATTGCAATGCAAGGATTCGAAACTCAAAATAATGATTAAACACATAAAATCTATTAATATTTACGGGAATCTAATTTGGATAATTCTGACAGCAATTAAAGAATGAAAAAGAGTTTTATCTTCGTAATCAAATGAATTTTATTAATGCAGTTGCAATCATTGGTACTGGAAGTTAAATCCGAATAAAATAAAATATACTATGCTAAATGTATCTCCGGTCTCTAATATCAGAATAAATAGTATAATACATTATTATGTTTTTAAATTCAAATTATCCTGTGGAAAAGGAAGTCTGTTATCATTTGGATTATGAAAATATACATCATATCTGCAATTTACTCCAACAAATTCATATAATTTGATGCACGGTTTCTTGCCAGATATTGAAATTTATTCATGAATAAACTCGGAATAATTCATTACGAATTTCTATGAGCATTCTATTTTGCAGTATTATGAGTCCTGAGAAAGACTTTCATAGCATAAGATTACGTTCAAGAAGAAAACATTCACGAGTTTAAGTATTCAATTTATCCGTAATGTATATTCCATCTGATGTGAAGTTATTTTGAATTCGATAAAAACATCTGAAAAAGGATAATCAAATTCTTCTTTAACTTTGACGCAATACAAATATAGTGAAATTCAAGTACGAGCTAATATTAAAATTTATTACAGAGTCGAGATGATCAGGAATAAAAATGTTCATTTAAAATGTACAACTGAACATGGAAATTCTTAACATTACCCTTCTCAATTTTGCGGAGTAATTTGTGGAGACAGCAGTTGGAAATATATCCTCGGGGAAAAGAGAAGGGTTATCGAATAAAAGGAACACAGGAGGTTAACCATGAGTTATTACACTCCTGACTCAGTTTACTGCTAGCTTTCGTATAACAATGACATTGAGGTACAACTATTGTCAAATTTAATAGATTCTTCTACTTTCGGTAAACGGAGGCCGTAAAGTGTGCTTAGTGCTCACTTTTTCGCCTGTCTGTCCATTCTGCCTTAAAAGTGGAACAAATAAAGTTATCGTAAGTTAGATGCGCGAACTAAATCTAATATAGGTCAGCTGTCATGGGCCTTAAAATGTGGTTGTGGTTGAGACACACTGAAGTGCTTCGATTGCCAATAACGGGGAGAACACGGGGGGGATTAGAAGTATTCTCCACAACTTTTTACGTTTGCCTCTTAAAATTGGCAGTTACAACGAAAATACATCTAATAAAAATATTTTTTCCGAAGCTTATTGAACAGGCCATAATTATTGCCATTGAATTATTATTATTTGTATTTTGAATTTTAAATGATATTATAATAAATTTTGATATTTTGTCCCGCCACATCCCATATCAGACATAAGAAGAAACCTATTAGTTATAATATTAGAAAATATTAAATATGGAGTTAGAATATCTAATCGGTAGGTCATTCTGTGAATTCATTGCAAATTTTACAAATACTCCATTTAAAGAAGGAGAGTTTTTCTGAAATCCTTCATATTCCTGAACTATTTCCAATAAAGTTTTAAGAATAGTAGGTATTTATTTCTCTTTCAGACAATAATCTTTGTCTGTGAGCATTTAAAGATTCCATGTTTAGCTAATAGCTAAAAGACCATAATGAAATTTAGTTGAATTAATTTGAGAGAAATTCACGATAAATATTTTCTATTTGATGAAAAATTGAATATTCTTATATATATTTTAAATTTACATCAGTATATGAGCTAATAAAATTTCATTTCTCCTATTATCACGAAAAAATGATATTGTCTAGATTAATGAGAAATTCAGCTTTGGTAACTCGATACAATAACAAATCATCAGGAAGCATAGTGTAAATTATCAAATTTATATTTTTACAAGTGAAAATTTCGGATCTCTACTTTTTACGGTGATTATTCAGAAAATGCCTCAAAAATGAACTATAGTGAGGTTGTAAATTACATTTATAAACTTTTATACCAACTGGGATCTCTTCCGGGATTTAAAACTATAATAAAAGGGAGAGTTTTTATTTTAAATCCCATGCTAATATCTTCTATGAATGCATTATATATTATATATTCTATTATATATTATATTATGCATTATACGTTATTCTCATTTGAAGTTTTTCGGTACTAATTGACAGTTTTAACATCAATGCACGTTCCGATTCTCACTCACAAAGACTTCAATGACAAAGAGCATACTGAATTTGTTGTAAACATGATCTTAAAATATGATCACATTAAGGGTAGGTTTAGTTTTTACCTACCTGAGCAATGTTTATCATATGATAATCATAGTATCGCCATATAATTGAGAATGTACCTAAATTTACAATAAACAATCCAATATATTCATCGAGAAAAAAATTCTTTCCTTAAAAATAGTACTTACAGCTTATGATTTTCGTTCAAAGTTTCAACCTAACATATAGTCACTCATTTAGAAGCTCAATTCACTGTAACACGCATCGTTTGGACAATTTCCGGGAACGTAAACACAACAAATTTGCGTCCAAAATGGTGGCCTTACACGCAGGAACCGCAGCCATGTTGAAAAGAAACGAGCAACACCCGTGGCGTCCTTTCCATATCGTTTTCTCCCTTTATTCTTTTCGTCCTCATTTCCTCCGGAGATTAGCACCGTAAGTTTTCGTATTCATGGCGGAACGCAAACGAGAACATCGAGAGGGGAACGTGTTCCTTAACCTATGGAAAACACTTGGCGCCACTTGTCAGATATTATGCGTGTGGAAACCCTACCGGTGCAGAATGGAATCCCAGATTCCAAAAACTATAATATATCCTTTTACGCGCACACCACGCAGGTCTCCCTTACCTTTACATAAACGAGAAGGGCCCGGAGAACTACAGAAGGCGGTAAGCACACCGAACGGCCAGAACCCCCGAACTTCTGCTGGTTGGCAGAGATCCCTTCGTAAGAAAAAACCATAACCTCTTTCACCAGCGGTCTCGACTACGTCTGCAAGCCCGATTTCCAGAAACCTCCACAACCACAACAGCACGCCACCCGATTCTTGACGTTTGATTTCTTAGAAACACCCTTATCCCTCAAACCGTCACTCAGATGAATAGCATTGCCTCCTCCGGTAACCCTCTCTCGGAGACTGCTAACATTCGATGTGCATCGAGAAACATAAGGGATATTCGAAAATGCCAGCGGGGAGTTTTTCCACCGCATGCGATGGGGCTCTTCCCTCCTTTAAAAACCCTTAGGAAGGAAAGGCAGTTTATCCCCACCCTCCGGGAAACCGCATCATGAATTCCCGGCGTCTATCTCCCTCTATGTGTGTGACTGTGTATATAAATTTATATATAGCGAGTTCCACAAGGTACCCAGCTCTCTCCTTCGAGCCGAAAATTCCCCACGAATTTTCTCCCCCTTCCCACGGCTCTTTTCTCTCCATTTATTCCGATTCCTCATCCCGATCCCTGATTTCCCATAACTTCACCCCTTCCCTCCCATTTTCCCGTATCTACGGCGCTTGTAATGGGAGTTCGAATCTCCGCTTCCAATTGTTTCCCTCGCATGACTGCCCAAATGGACTTATAACCGCTCGCCCCTCCGAGGTGTGCTTCCGAAGTGATTTTCTTCGGATCTGCTGTCAGGTATACTACACCAATCTTCGCTTATGCGAGGGAATTATTTCCCCTCTCCAATTTTCTCCGATTGGTTCAGTTTTTATAACGAGTTCCATCAATTCGGGTGTGAGCAATGAGAAATTTAACGCCTAAAACAGTCGCGAAGGAAAAATATTTCAACGCGAGAAAGTATTAAGAATGGTTTAAAAAGATATAGAATGCTCATGAACGCAGGGAGCTGTTTTCAAACTCGCCTTTAAATTAGTCAATTGTCTATTGATTCAGTAATGAAGCAGTCAAAAATTTAACTATAAAATATGAAGTAATGTTTCAGTCAGAGATTATATACCAGGCATTGGTAAAGTCTTCGAAAACTTCACATAATTTGATCAGCTCATAGAAAGTGGTATGTATTTAAGAATTTTCTTCTACGACTGCCAATATTTCTGACCGTTTTTTAATAGCATCAAATTAAAGGGGAGCTTCGAATGTCTTTTAAGTACTTAAATGTCCTAAGCTCCTCTAGTCTAGAATTATAGAGGATCTTGGATACCAAACAACAAACTACTCTAGCAAGACAAAAAATAAAATGAAATTCTATCATTTCTGTTATTTGATCGAAGGTACTGTAGTTTAGTTAAAAATAATGAGCATGAATTTCATCCGTTGAGATAATAGAAAACGAGGAACACAGCATTTGATACTATATAAAAACATTGTTTCTCTCAAGTTTATACTTTAAAAGTAAAATACATTCCTAACGAATTTATCTTAACAGACTCACTTTCTTTGAAAACACGAAAAATATTTCAATCCTATTTTGGTTGATAATTCAAGTGAAAACGATCTCTTTTGGACGACCTTGAAATCGAGCCCGTATTCTTTATTCATTTTGATAGTCCTTGCTCCTTATTTTTAATTTTTAATACAAAGAAATCATCTTTAGAGATATAGACATCGATGCTATCCTTGCAATTCCAGGAAAGACGAGTACTCGACTTTTCCGTGCATGGCACATTAAACTGCACGAAATGCCACAAATCAAGCTTACCCTTTTCAGAATTCACCCTAAGTCCCCTCGAGATAAAGAAAAATATAGATTTTTGGTGAAGCTATTGGCTAGTCTCAAATATTATGCAACTCGATTCTACAAAAAATGCTTGTCTAACATACAATTGACATGCAAATAAAAAATATGACGTATAATTTTTAAATCGCTGGAAAATTGATATGCGAGTTATTATACGCACTAAATTGATTTTCAAATCTCTTGCATGATAGCAGTACAAGATTTTCATTTACTATTTACTTAAACCCTCTGTTTGCTTCAGGCGATGATTAAACCAAAGAAAGATTTCAGTTCTCTGTCAAAATAATTTATAAAATATATATTACGACTATATATATTTAAAGTATTATAAAATGATACAGGGATTCTAAAATAATTATGCCCTATAAAATGGGCCGACGAATATTCCTTCATATAGCCTACAAAATTACAGGATGTCCAACCAAGATGGATATTTTAAGTTTCAAAACATTAAAGAAACAGAAAATTATTTTAAAAATCATTTAGAATGAACTATTCATCATTTTATTCCTCTGATAGATTCATACTACTATTTCAACCAAATAAATATAAGATTTGCTTTTCTTTCGTTAGAAATAATGGAATCTCAAAGAAAATTATTCCATGACTTAAACATACATCTAGATAATTACTTCAAGTACCCTTGGTGGTTGTGTTAGTGGTTCTACCGATCAAAGAACATTATCGTGCACCTTCTCAACATTTGTCTCAGATTGAAACTCTTTTTCTTTGGCTTACATATATAATTGAATATTTTTCGAGGATCAGATCTCATCCATAGGATCAAATCGAATATTTGAGGGACCTCAGATGATAAGAGGCAGAAAATCGAGAAGAATACTAAGCTGGAGATAAAGAGGGAAAGGGAAAGAAGGGATCTTGGAGCAGGTGAAAAAGGTTTCTCATTTAAAGTATGTCCCTAAAGTAATCTAAAAAGAGGATACTTCTCAAAGAAAAGTATTTAAGAAATGAAACTCTCGTCTCATATAACAATAGATTATCCTAGATCTCATTAAATACACAGTCGATATTTTTATTTGTATTATTCATAAAACGTTTCCCAACACTCTTCCTATTTTGCACTCAACACTCCTTAGGAAATTGGCTGTTTTCGTCAACGATGGTGCCAATCCATGGCTAACAAAGGTTACTTGAGTATAAAAACATAATTTTCGTATAATATACTTACAATGTAACGGTTGAGATTCCTTACAAAGTTTGCAAATATAATCCATCAACATGGGATTAGCGTTTTTAAGAATTCTTATCATCACACTGATTAATCTATAAGTATATTATAAGCAAAAGAATATGTTTCAGAAAAAGGTCATCATTAATTCAACGCCAAATTTTAGTTCCGATGTCATTTTCATAGAAAAAATTAAGTTTTAACGCGTTATGAAAAAATCGCTAAAATAATACCAATCACTAACGGAAGAAGGAATTCAAGGCACCTAATTATTTTTGTCAGTAGATATTCTCATTTAGAAAAATACATATTTCATTAACATAATCCTTATTTATGAAATTGTTAATTTCATTTGTTAAAAATACAATAAAATGGGCAGGAACTGATCAGTTATGCATTACCATTGTGTTGCCGAATCTGGTCACGATTTAAGTTTCATATTTTAATAAAATCATAACATGAAAATAAACGCAAAAATTTTGCGAATTTCTTTCTTATGCTCCATATTACGTATTCGTGAGATTTATAGCGTTGCCTAATCTAAAGTCAATATCCGTTAGAAGAGTTTCAAGTGAATAAAATCGATGAAATCTGGTCACGTCATAAACACATCTGTATTTAATGATCGTAGCTTTTCCAAAGAGTAGCATCTGTAAGATAATTTGATGGCACGAAGCAGAACATCGATCCCTTCCATATCTAATCCGCGATTATCATCTCTCCCTTTAGAGATCATTTCCATTCTCAACCCCTCAGAAGCCCTTTTCTCAAACTTCAGACGTGTTTGGTATCTCCTTCCCGCAGATGCTTACCATCTGGAGATTCCCGATGGGAAGGCCATCGGCCGCAACCCTTCGTATCTGCCTCAAACTCATTCTGGTTTCCCAACTACCGATCCCTCCGTCATTTTCCCACTTCTCCGTTCACAACTCCTGACCTCCTCCTCATTTCCGAACTTCTTTATCCCCTCGACTCTCTCTTATTGACCTGTCCCCCGATATCTCTCCCAGTTCAATGCCAACTCAAACTTGAATCGTTTCGGACCCTAACTTCTTCGAAACCGACCCTATCCCATATCTCGAATTAGCTCTTGTACGTAATCTATCTCTACGAATAGCGCCATAAGGCCAAATTTAACCTTTTCGTCGTAGTTTTGTGAGGAGAGGAAAGTCATTCTTCCTCCGATAGATGAGTGCATATCTGTTCCGCCCCGCTTTTCGCTCCGAGCAATGGACTTTTTCCCATGAGTTTGAAATTCATTTCGATTCATTCGAAGAACTTTGATTACCGACTGTTAATTATTCATTAAAAAGTTCAATCACTTAAACTTTGATGAATCGGCAGTACAAGTTAGTCAATCTATAGTCAATAATGAACGAAAACATATCAGAAAGTTGTAGAACAGAGTTAATGAGCCATACGAGAGAAAGATAAAGGGAAATACTATTCGAAGTTACAGAAGTATTTTCAGCTTAAAATTAAAAAGAGAAAACGCAATTCCGCTCTCCAGAAACCAGCTAAATATTTACATCCTATTCCCAACTACTGTCTAGGATTTTCAGTCCAAGGACAAGTATCACTTGAACATGATTTCTTGGTATAAAGTGTGCGTGGTTGACAGTGAATTAGGAAAGCTTTTCTGACATTTAGTAGATTTTCTGCTTTTCAAAATATATACGTTCATATTTATAGATATCTTTACTTCTAATATGAAACGTGTTTTAAGAAAATCTGTTTTAATAAAACGGTGCCCGAGTTATTTTTCTTACAATTAAACCTGACCAAATATCTAACAGATAAAGATTCTTGATTGACTTAAATAGCAATAACTTGAATGAATCGACTTGGTGGTAATTGTTTGCGAATAAATCTTACAATTTTGTGATTTCAGAAGGTACGGTGAGCAGGAGGAAGGTACCAATGTACAGTCCTGGCCAAAATTAACGCAGCACCGGCCGTAAGGATCGCTAGGGAGGTGCTGCGTTAATTTTGGCCAGGACTGTACATTGTAGGATGGATCTAAATATTCAGTAGTTAACAACATACAGTTAGGCCTTAATCCCATTATGTATTTCACTTTGGTTACCTACCTACTTCCCTGCACTACAAAAAGCATTCTAAAGGGGAGAAAATAAGGCAAAGAAGATTTCTGTGTGAATCTACGTTATGATTCAGCCAAGCATAGTTTTGGCAAGACCTATTAGTTGGTACTTCATGCAAAGTTGGTGTAAAAGCCAATACTTTTTGTCGTATTATGGGAATTATTAAGTGGGTTTTTTTATATTCATTACTGATGCATTTTTAGGAGGAATCTGAAGTCATCTCTGCAATGGCAGTTCTTCTTTTTGGTCAAAATCATTAGCCCTGAATGGGACATCCGATATAAAGCCAAAGAGTTTGTTACATTCACAAATGAGGTGAATATCAAAGAACAATCGTGCTCATACTCAAGTGGATTGGACTTTATTTCGTAAATCATACATTGCGTACAATTTTGAACCATATGAGAGCATTTTTTAGGCGCAATAGAACAGGTAAACCAATTGGGATATCTGTGCATCTAATTTTTCTCGGCATCCCTTCGTCAGGGATTGCGTAGGAGATGGAATTGCCCATTTTAATCCTGCCCCACATTTACGGCCATCGCTTTCCCTGAACGGAATTTTTCCACGTAAAATCGGATTAAAAGGACAATGCGGGAAAAACAAGAATATTCCATGAAAATCCGACCGTTGTGCTCTCTCTCTCTCCTGCATTGCCACATTTCCCCCATTTGAGTGAAACTGATAACCCATATTCCATTATTCCAACCCTTTATTCTCTTATCCCTCCGTTTTATGCGTCCAATTTTATCCCCGCAACCTTCACCTCTTTCGTCCAAAACAGTTCAAACTCACAGCCGAAATTTACGATTCATATTGCTTTCATATAGTAGCTTTGTTGTTTGCTTTAAGTTACAAACCTATTGCCTACTGTTCTTTTTTCAGAATAGAATGAAAGTTTTAGGCATAATACTTAATGATGCTTTCGGCTTTGTTTCAGGGTGGTTTAACATTGAATATATTTTGATATATTCATGAATAAGCGATGAAGTAATGCTTAGTGATTTAGTACCCAGAGATTCATTAAATACATGCCTCAAATACTAATGAACAGCTGTGAGTTTTCGCAAGTTTTATTCACTCGAACACGTATAAAGTTAGATTCACTTCTATTATTCAGTCATACACATAAATGCATTTTAAAAATTAAAATTAAAATTCGTGCCCCAACCATAATTTTTTATTTTAACAACCACAATGTCATGCTCTCTGATAATTGATTGATGTTTCGCAGTTGCAAATAGTGAATGTGTATAAATAATAAATGTTATGAATGGTTATGAAGGGTTACACTGATATGCTTATTTATATTACATATTATATTTAGAGTAAAGAACTTAATTAATAATAAATTATGATATTAATATAAAATACCTGTGTACCTTATGACAAGATGAAAATGATAACAGGTAAATGATATTTATCGTGATCAATAGCCGCCAACATAAATGACATTATAAAATACAGTCGAATACAATCTAAATTAGATTTCAAATAAAGGAAATGCTAGAAAACCGGAAATCTATTCAAATCTATCCAATTCGACCTTGATGTCTAAGAACGCCCAAGAAAACCCCGATAGTTTTAAATCTTTTCAGAAGCCGGGCTGACCAATTTTTTAAAAAAACCTCAGAAATCTTCTTCCCAACACATCTATTAAAACATCGATCAAATCAAATATTAATATCCGCCGCATCAAATCCGACTCATTCTCTCCCGGCGGAAATTCTTCAGGTCCAAAAGTTTCTGATTGGAATCTCTCCATTTTCGATGTTCTAAACGTCGGTTTAGCGATTGATAGAAAACGTAGAAAAATAAAATTCAGAAAATCTATCGATTAATTCCGAAGGACAAAATTGATTGCTTAATTCTCTCTGATATATATATGATCGATATTCTGGTTTTTCTATTCTTATCCCAATCAGAATTCTCTATGAACTAATAGAATATCTCATTATACGAGGAAAATTGAGTTTGCGAACTTGCAAGGGAAGGGAATGATGAGTTATAGAGCCTGAAGAGGCTTTCGTATTCATTTGAAAAGGAACGAGAGTACACCGAGAGCTTCCAGACTGGATGGTTCCTCCACGATTTTAATGAATCATTATTTTCCAATGCCATCTTCCCTGAAAAAAAGTCCCAGAACGTAATTCGCGGACTTGATACAAAATATGGACGTTGACATGGAGTTAACATTTTCCAAAGATTTCAGAAGTTCTATTGTACGAAGATGATTCCCTAATTCTAAAATTACAGTCAAGAGAATGCATGAATCAATAGTAAAATATTAATAATAAAGTCTAATATGTGGAACATGAAATAAAAATTCTCATTCTTCAGAGGGGAAATTGAGAACTGTAGACATTACTTCCAAATGGTATATATCTTTTGTGAGTTTCAGAACTGGTGATGTTATTTATGATTCAAGTAAAATACGGCATAAAGTGTTACATCGAAATACACTATTTATTTTGATCTGTAATGTGATTTATCTGGCAAGTTATTTTTTCAAAACCTAATAAACACTCGTATTAAATTTCACAATACTCACTAATTAGAAATATCGTCAACACATCTCATTTCTCATCACATCACCTCACTCATCATTTCTTAGTATCAATGTATAACTTATTGAGGTAAATTAATATCTTTGCTTTTATTACTAAAAGTATAAAAATTGCAATCTTTCTTATTATTTTTTCTGAGATCACATATATTAATAATCGAATCGATGAAAAAATATCCCAGAAAATTTAGAACAAATACAAGTTTCTAATAATATTAATGTAATTTGAGCAGGTCGTCCTATATCCCTCTGTCCCTTTATTATAAACTCAGTTTCCTTTTTGGCAATGCCTTTCCTCTCAGAAATTCACCCAGCCATTTTCCCATAATTACCTTAATTAGAATCCTCTTTTCTATCATTTCTAGTACTTTTACTGTATATTTTTCGATCAACCCAATCCACTTTTTCAAAGCTACGCCACACCCAGATCTCGAAGGCCCGCTCTATTCTCTTTAGGCACTACGTTTCACTTCTATTCTAAAAAACCCTACGCACGATGGATATTAACAATCGTTTCCCGATTTCCTACAAAGACATTTAGACATCACTTTCCTTTGCTTCGTGGAAACTACCCTAGCCACTTCTATAATTCTTTTAACCTCATCTATGCATCTTCTATATAAAGAGAGAGAGAAGGTATGGTTACTGATCCACCTGTTCGATATTTTCTCCACAGCAGTATGTTTAACTTGGCTTTCTTTCTTAGTCTATTCCCATAAGTTGAGTTTTCTTGACGTTTATTTTCATCCAAAACACCCTTTCATTACCATTCAATTTTGACGTAACCATTTCGTTTTCTGAGAAAATAAGGTGGAGCAATAATGAAGAATGATATACAGATTTTACGCGTGAAAGAGAGCACAATCAATCACCTTGGATGATTTACGCTTACCATTCTTTCCAACTTTCTTCGACCCCTATTTCTCCGCCGAAGACTCAATTTGATCCTCGTATAACCTCATGCGCCATTTGTTTCGAGAATGATTACGCAGTTGATTAGGAACATAAACGACGGGTGATTAGGGGCGGAAACGCCGATGGAGACTTTCCCAAATTCAATCTCTTTCCACGATTCTATTTTTGTGCTTATTCCCCTTTATTCCCTTCGATTCCTTTTGCCTTTATTATCTCCTTCCTTCGACTCCATTCAGCCAAACCACCCCACTCTTTTAACCCTTCCTTTTCTGATTCGGAGAGAGAATTTTCCTCACTTCATTCCCACCCCCACCCAAAGGCCTTTCCCACAATCCCTCACTTGCCATCGAACCTTGAAAATATCCATCCAATAGTCCGAGCGTTTCCACCTTTTTTATAGAAGGGTCAGCTTCGAGATTTTGAAAAATGCCAGGAATGAGATATCCAGGATGCTTTCAGACTATTTTACGAAGGTGTCAATTTGCGAGGCGCTTTACGAACATCCCCATATTTCACACAATGTATTCTGGTATGAATTCAAAATTCTGGAAATTTCGTGGTCTGTGAAATATTCATTTTAGTTGGCCTTGTTATTCTCAGCACGTCTCTTTCTCTTTCGTACCTTAGAAGATAATTTTTTTGCTAAATATTCCGTAATATTATAAATCTTGTAGGATTAAAATGGAATGGATTCTGAAAACATGTTATATTGTTAAATTATATTTTTAATGCATTTAGTTTTATGAAAGTGGATATTACATCATTAAGATGATATTACTTCTCTAGATTATATTCAAACGATATTTTGTTGGTTATACTTCGTAAAATGATTTTGATATAAATTAAATTTGAATGAAAAATGAGGAAGCCATTACTGTTCTTCTTGTGGTGTATATTATCATTTCACTACTTAGGAGAAGAATGTTTGAGTGGCTTTCTCCCCTTCTTGGATAAATTTCGGACAGTCTATATCGTACCTACCATTTTTGTAAAATTAGGATAATGTAATTAACTGGCTATTATTTTGTAAATCAAAATTCGTACGGTCTCTTTCTATTATTTATATTAAATGAACATTCATTAAAATTTTATTATTATTTGGTTTTCAAGCCAATTATTACTTCTATAACAGCTTCGAAGCTATATCCAAGATATTTATCCACCGCATGTCTACGATAAATGTATGATATTACTTTATATCTTTAGCTGTTTATTCTATGTGAGTATTACTACTTCTTATGTTACTTATTTTATATAACTAGGGTTATATGTCTAAATTAGATTGTGAGACTAAATTGAGTATAACGTATTAAAGTAATGAAAAACGTGAATAGAATATTTCTAGTAGAAAATGTTGGTATATATGTATCAAATAAGGTATATTGATACAGCGTATTATTTAGTTTCAGTAATTAAGTACACAAAGCTGCACATAATGATAATGGATGCAATCAATCTAAGATCGGCAAACTCATTTTCGTCAGAGGAGCAGTTCAGGCCCAAGTTCAGTGACCCAAAAACACTTCTCCTCATCTACTTGAATTAAATTTACTCTTTTCAGATTATTAAACGTAATTTTACAAAATCTATCATAATTGTTTTGCTAAACAATAGTTGCGATTAATGCTCGCAATTTTAATTTAAAAAGCGGAGTAAAATTTGTACGTAATGTACGTTTTCGGTAGTCAAGGAAACTGCGTCTATCTACAGCCTCAATGGGGAATACGTCGACTTCATTAGGATGCCTAATCCATACTGAGTAAGGTTGGACCTCTTCCACTTGAAGGTTGCAACGATGCCTTATTCCAGCCAAACAGAAGATCTGCAAACCAAAGTCGAATAGACCCTCATGTTCTCATATTAACTCACTACACTCCAAGAGAAGCTTTCACTGCGAACATGAAGCAGCGACAAGTTCTACGTATACTGAGCTATCCTGGAATTCGAGAAATGTAACTATCAAAATTATATTTTCTTATTAGTCTATTTCAAGCCAGATGAATTTAGATTTACGATAAAATTATAGCAAACATATTATCAGAATTTATAAATTAATAGAATGTTTCACAAATGTATTACGATAAATTTCTCCTAATGTGCTTAGTGATTTATTTCACTTTACTGCAATACATTACCTACTATGTATGTAAGAACTCTGCAAGCCGCCTTTCGGCGTGTAGCAGGGGGTGCTGGCACCTTGACTCTATTCTCCTAAACGGTTGCTTTTGCGTATAGTTCGCGGAAAAAATGAATTTTTGAAACGATTTGTTCTAGCATCTATTTCCCTAATCTTTCTGGCAGTATCAAAACGGCCCATATAACAGGGGGGTCGCATTATATTGGTTACATCATCTGAGAACGTAATTTTTCTGAATTTATTTAACGAATTTATCCTTTTAATTTGTCTTCTATCTTCTAATGATGAATGAATACATGATGATTACATGATAATTGAGAGATATAACTAGTGAAGATATCTCTTGTATGTAAAACTAGTATGTAACTTACGAACGAAGATTATTTAATAATGGAGTTATTGTAAATTAAATGTAACACTACAATTTTCACAAAAAGGTTATGTCATATGAAGACCTGAAGCTGAAGCTGAAACATAAAGTAGGGTATTTCTATGTACAGTCCTGGCCAAAATTAAAGCAGCACCGGCCATAAGGATCGCTAGGGAGGTGCTGCGTTAATTTAGGCCAAGAGTGTACTTGACGAACGTTTAGGATGTTTGAATAAAAGAAAATTAAAAATTCCTGATGTCTCGTAATGGCTCGGATCAATATTTTCCTTGAGACTGAAACTGAAATCTAGTTACTTAAACTTGTAATAATCCATATTTCTAAATTTCTATATTAAAGAAGATATTTTATTACTCTGAGATATGAAAAACATATAATGCACGCAAAATTGCCTAATTTTTCTTTTTATCTGAAACTGTCGAAGAGATAAACTTTAAGAGGTATTATCATTAAAGATGATGTATATAGTTCAGGGAATAAGAATTTTAATAAGTGTTTTTTTTACGAAATGATGTAAATATCTACGTCCTTGGCATGTGCGATTGTGTAATTTGCGGATTTATTCTGGAATATCTACTGGAGGGTTTCTATTCAGTTTCGTGAACTACTCCTGAAGTCTATCAAACGAGGATTC
This sequence comes from Sympetrum striolatum, assembly GCA_947579665.1. Lineage (NCBI taxonomy): Eukaryota > Metazoa > Arthropoda > Insecta > Odonata > Libellulidae > Sympetrum > Sympetrum striolatum. Next base: position 27,217,571 of record OX388347.1, on the reverse strand, counting down.
AATGCATTTCTATGACTCTACCCTTTCATTCAATCTCCCTTTAACCTATCCAAAGTGGCATCTCCTTCCAATTGTCTATCGTACGCAGTGACCCGTGGGAGGGACTATCCCCAGACTAAGATTCAGACTGTCCAGAGAACCTGATTTTATCGCTGGTGAGCCGAGATGGAAAACGAGGCTGAGAACGGCGTCTTTTTTCGGTCGTATACCATTTGGCTTTATCGGATGGAAGAGCGATGAAGTGGACGAGAAAAAAAGAGAGAGATTTTTCGACGGAAGGCCATGTGACTCTGCTCAAAGCGCGTTTTGCGGATGATACGTACTTTTTGCCACATTTGCCCGCATCAGAGGGTTATGCGGGCGGGTGCGTGGCTTCTATTCGCATCGATCGGGAAATTTAGATGCGGGTGAGTGATGATTAGGAGCGAATTTTCAGGATGAAATGCGAAAATTAAACAGAGAGGAGGATTTTAGTGGAGTCATATAAATCAGGTTCGCTCAAAATAACCTACAGCTACATGCAGTATGGCGGGGGTGGCGAACCTATGGCAAGCGTACCCAAAGTGGCACGCGAGAGAATTTTTTCGGCACGAGAAACTCCTGCGACATTATCTTTTTTGCATTATTCACTTAAGAAACGAAGCTCCTCAGTAAATAAATGTGGATTCTGTTTATTAGTAGTGATAACTGACGACCATTCAAGTCTTATAAAAGATCTTAATCGCATCGTTGACATTAAAAAAATATTAATATCACAATCTCACTGTATGGTTCGGCACCCTGCTCTATAGAGCTTAATTTGTGGTATGCAATGGGTTTCATTTGAAATTCTTTTTGATATTTATTACAAATAGTATATAATATCATTATTTATATATCAATAGTTAGCATATTTTTTCTCAATAAAAGTTTATGCAGTGCTGTTGATTTTAATTTTCATAAGCTTATTAATAACTTTCTTTTAACATATGTAAGATTAGGCACCTAATGATGACACCTATATGAATGAAAAACCTATATTTATCCGAACTGCCAATCTTTATTACATTTATCTACTGTCTCTCAAAATTTCTATCTATTTTTCTGACAAAATTAACGAAATTTTAAGGATATTTAACCATCTTCAATTATAATCTATAAAAACTAGAAAGTGATAAGTATCGCATTATTTATTTGCATTATTATGTTTAATTTAGCATTTTCTATGAAGCAAAAGTCAAGCTCGATTTTCTAAAATTCTCTATCTGCAGTCCGCGATCATTTAATGCCATATCCATGCGTCCCTTCCCTTCCTGTAGGTCGAGAAGGCCTACTGTAAACCTTATTCCGGGATTCTGATTTTATCGCTCACGAATTTGTCGCAGTAATCAGCGATAGCGGCTATTTCCCACTTTCTGTTAAATATCAGATCGGATACCAAATGGCATTCCAATTAAAGTGTCAAATATTTTTTACTAAGTAATGCAAAAGCTAAAATAGAGTCAAATTGAAGCAAACAGTATCGATTTAAGGGTAATCCTATACAAAAGAATGAGAGAAGTTGTCATAAAACTCCATTACCATACTTCCTCTGATTTATTAACCGGCTAATTTAGTGCTTTCAACCGGTAAATAATGCGAGTACAGTGCAGACACACGCGTACTAATGTGACCTTTATGAGTAATTATCTTGATTCAGTAGAAATGTTTACCATTTTGTCCTTCTCGATACTCTATGGGCGGTGTATATTACCAATCATTTTAATAGTATACAAAAATTATGAGCGATAACATACGGACGTCAAATCCACAAATATCAAAGTTTAACCAATAAAACGAAAATATTTAAAAGCATTTTCTCAGTGTAATTTATAAATAAAAACATCGATTTCACTGAATTATTGATAGAAATTTGAAAGCACTTAAAATACGAGTCAGCTTTGAGAATATTTAGGGAACCTTCTTCTATATTAAATGATGAGGAAGCATTGGTAAATTTTGATGAATTAGTCCTACATTTTTTGATCATGAAATATTGAGGTAAGGAATATTCTATGAAATAAAAAGATACTAAGTGTAAAAAAAGTCTCAAATGAACACTACAAGTAAATGCTTAAAGGAATTACGGTTAATGGTAGTTATCTGGGGGTTATACCGTTACTTTTTTCAGGTAGAAATTTTGAGGGTCGCCGTCCTAATCCGGACCCTTAGCTCGCCTTCGTAGCTCGGGAGCGCCCAGCCACCACAGCAGGGGGGGCCATAAAAAACTGACCGCGTGGAATACGATTTAAAAAGTTATAAACGATTCAAATGAGCAACAATTTATTATCTTCGTCGTCTCACTCGTCCTAAGAGATATACAAGCTTATTTTGGTCGATGTTCTACGATGAAAATTAAGATTTTTCGTGATTTTGCAAGAAATTACCCGTTTACACACGGCAACGTTGCCGTTGGGTTGGAGTAGGGGGGAGGGATTTCTAGCAAAAATCTAGAAATCTAGAAATCCAACCCAACCCAATCCCCGTTGAGATATCTAAAAAACACGCCTATCTTACTAGCTATTTAGCGACTTATGAAGAGGGTTAACAGAGTTGATGAGTTCGAAATTTGAAAAATCATATCAATTTACTCTTACTGTCTAAATACCCAATTTCACATGAAATAGAACCGTATTTAGCTGTTCAGTTCGAGATTCTTCTTGAAGAACCATCATTACATATCTCCACTACAATATTAACCATTAGATAAGCTCGTTTTATTCATTCACGCGTGAATAATCCGACCTTTTCTCCCTTGTTAAGCTCTGTTTGTGTAGAAAGCAAATTGGAATGATTGACGACAGCCCTTTTATATATTCAACTGGTTCCCGACTGAAATGGTGATCTCTGCCAAAAAAAGCGGAAAAGAAGGAATTCGAGTCGACTCATTGTGAATGGGCGAAGAGGAATTCCAGTCCTCTGCATTCTCTCTCTTTCATTCTAATTTCACGAAATTTCCCGCCTTGTGTATCCTTCACCTTCCATTAAAAGCCATTTTTCAACATTTTCATTTAGAAATCGCCCCACTGAGTAAATTCTCCATTATTTATGGTTATTTCACGATTTTACTGGTTTCCTTACAATACTTATTGTGCCTAAAATATGCAAGTAGCGAGTTGAGCTACAGAATATGAAGAAGACGATGAAAATACCAGATATTTCAAAAAGAATAAGGGAGGAAATCGTTCGCAAATGTAAGATTTACTAAAACTTGGAGTTATTTATTTCTTTTTTAATCGAGAGAAAGACTATTGGTTTTCAGTTCATTTTTAATGGCAAAATGTAAGTACTTCCACATGATAATACTGATTCTCTTTTAACATCACATCTTAATCTTAAACATTCTAAAAGGCAAAGCAATAAATATGCCAATCAAAAGTATGAAATTAACTGAGAGTCTCCTAACCAAAACTATGTTCTTATTGTTATTCTTGGACCCAGGGAGTACTAAAATATTAATTTAACGATCTCTGATATTAAAACGCAACATATTAGATTGAAATTGAAACGTAAGGAAGAGATCCGAATTCTTTCCAAGTAATCCATAATTCAAAATTGGTACGGAGTTGCTACACGTGCAGTTCGATGCGTACATACAGCTTTTCGTGGAAAAACGTTTGAGCAATGACATAAATAAATAAAATATAGAACATATTTCACTCAAAACAGATAGGTTTCTATGATAAATCTTAGTTCCTCACTGAGTTCAATTACTCAGCTTTATCAAAACAGTGAGATGATGCTCTGAAACAAAGCATAGGATCGAAATTTTGCTTGAACAATAAATCCATAAAAGAAGTCATTACGGAAATACATCATTAAAAGTGAATTCCTTATTCTACAATTTTTTCAAAATAATTTGAAATTACGTCACTCTAAAAGTAAAGAAAACATTTGTAAGCGAATCTGACCTTCTTAATTTTACTTGTCTTGTTTGACTCTGGGAATGTATACAGTGTTTGGATTTATCTTCTATTAAATTTACGGTATAATTTTCCCTACCTTTCTCAGTTTATTAACCAATGCACGAACCATTTGCAAAACATTTCACTGGATTATAGCAGTAATTGGATACCGAATGAAGAATACAATTTAATTAATTCATCCGATCCCTTTTCCATCCTTCAATTGCCTTGAGACATTTAACAGGTTTAACGAGTCGAAGGATGCTTACATTAAGAAATGAGATCGGGTAAGGCGCACGGGCATTAAAAGATTGCTTTTCGCTTCTTTGACTACTAGATGTTTTTCTCTTAGTTCTTGGGTAGAGAGAGATCTTTCCTTTCTCGAGTTTGCACTCTCCATGTCCATCACTTATGGATTACGTCTCACCTCCCAAACTACACACGTTTTTCCACTTGCGGAAATTAAACCTTTTGAACGTAATTTAATTACCGTCTACCAAGAGCAAATGCTTACTTTACTCCTCAAATCTGACGGAAATGTTAAAGCAATTCTCAGAAAAATGTGATAGCAATTAAATTCCAAGACACTTTCCAAGACCTACTCAGAATATCATGACAATTTTTGAGATAAGTCTTAAGAAAAATTGAGGACACTTAAAAAAATTCTGTATTTTAAAGCAAAGATTACTTCACTCAGGAATACTCAGCGTCTTCGAAATGAGAGTACTGTTCTGAAAATGATAGAGATCTTAGCATTGATGAAAAAATTAAGTTGATGATCAATTAGTAGGATATATAATGATATGATGATTATAGGATGAAATTACGACAATTTCCTTACTCTTGTAATTATTCCTTTCAAACTTTGGAAGGTGATAATGATATTAAGGCATTTGTCTTCAATAAAAATATAAGAATCCCTAAAATAATTACTTTTTTGGTGCTTGCATCTGAAAGTAGAATTTACTGCAGGAGATGGTTAAACACAATCAAATATCTTAAAATCCCTATTTTTGACTATTTTGTAGATATTAAATCCCTGTTGAAAAAATTAATTAATTAAACGTTCTTAGCATTCTTTCTTTTCAATAGTCGCGTTGAATCTATATGGCCCGAGTGATATTTTGAATTTTTTTAGTAAAATCATCATATCTTACAGTTCGTATCTAGTGTAATATGAACATAACATTCATGTGCCGTTAGCTTCTTCGGTAAACCATGACCCTAAATCCGATTTTAAGAACGGGTCATAGCCTCACGAGGCGACTTATTAAGTTACCTAATTTCACGTAACTACTCAAGTGTAGATATAGGAAAATCATTTAAAAACGGAGAAATGTGCAAACTTGAAGGAAATCTGATGAAATCTACGCCGAATTGGCGAAATTGTTTATTTAAGTATTAAGATTGAGATTCCCGAAATTTTGTTCGAAAAAATTTGTTTTGTACGAAAAACGAACATGGTCAAGGTTTTTTCCGCCGAGTAAAATAAAAATTTGCCGCGTCGTAAAAATCCCAACGCCCTCTCTGCTAAGAGGATTACGCATTCCGCAGAATGAACGGCAAGAGTCTCCAACACCCCTGAAATTACGATCCCTAAGACGCAAAGGTCTTCCCTTTCAAAATGAAAGATAAATATAAAATGCGGTGGATGCTTAGGATTAAAAATTCAGCGAAGGAGAGAGAGGGGAAAAAACATCGCAAAGGCGAATGTGAGGGCTTTAAGGAGGACTGCCGAGGGGCTAAGGGAGTCTACGAACAGCCATCCGATGGCTCTCCAAACAGATCGATATGAGACGCACCGCTCTGTGGTCCAACTCACGCTCTTGGCACCAGTTCCAACGACTGAGAATATTTTAACAAGGAAAGCCCTCATGAGTGAGATTTGCAAAGAAGTGGTTAAGAAAGGCATTGAGTTAAGCTGCGGTCCCTCTTCCTCCTTTGACACTGCTGCATAGTGGAAACGTCATTAGCTTATCCTTTGATCCAACGTTCCAACATGTGAAATATTATTAATTTTTTTCAAGGACCATTTGGGAATATAGACGCAAAAATCCAAAAAATCTAGGTAGGGTATCTAGTATAAACCGTTTCAAAGTTAGAGTAGAATACATATATTCCACGAGTGATATTCATTTTTTTCCATAGTGACGCAGTCAACGACTAACAACCAAACTTTTCATGAGATGACACCATTATTAGGTAGTACAGTGGTACCTTGGTTAACGACGCTAATCCGTTCCAGGATAATCGTCGTTAACCAATACCGTCGTTATCGAAGGCGCGATTTTCCACAGGTATAATCATGGTAATGGATTACCGTATTTCCCGGCGTCGAGGACGCACCCCAGTTATTGGAAGCAAAACTTATAATATATACCGATTTAACTTCGGTGAGACAACATGTGCCCCTGTGAATTAGCTACAATTTAGCATTGAACTATTTTTAATATTCTCCGCTAGCTGCTATTCAGTATGTTTTTATGATGTAACATCGTAACGCACACCAAATATTAGTTTATAATATAGTGATTATAAATAGAGGTGCTGAAACACGTCAAACTCCGGAAAGACCAATCGACGAGGCGTCGTAAGCCAAATCCTACGTCGTTACCCAAGATTTTTTTGGTTACAGCAACTCGTCGCTAACCAAGTCCGTCGTTAACTAAGGCCGTCGTTAACCAAGGTACTGCTGAATATATTTTTAAAATATGAAGATTGTAAGAATCGGAACCTTGTTCATTTATAGAGATGTTTGGCAAGAGGGCACTTTGAATACTGTAAATTTAAAACTTAAAATAAACAGTAAATATCTTGGATAAATATTTAAAGCATTTAATATATAAGTAAGGTGTATGAAAAGAGTTTAAGGTCACACCACCTAACAATCGTCTTATTGCTGTAAGATTTGTAAATAATAGGTGTCACTGAGGATGCTTTAAAAACAGAAGTAATTATGAATGTAAAATAATTTTAACATAGAATAATCAATATTGTATAAAGAATAAGTTCATAAATTTTATGAAATTTCTATGAATGTAGAATTCAATCTGATCAAACAAGGAAGGATTTGCTGAGTTTAAGTACTCCTTACAACCTCTTTCACAGTCCACTGCGAGTAAAGTTAAGGGTGAAACTTGCCGTTTTTGAAAGTACATGCACACAGTGTCAGTTATTCATAGGAGGAGCGGAGATGGAAGTATTAATATTCTACGTGACCTAAAAAGGAAAATGGATAGGAAGCTGAAGATAAAATATTTCCGAGGAAAGGACATCTTGTAGAGCTTGAAATAGAGCGGAGGGGTGAATAAATCTTCCGCAGGATATATGTAGACGTTTTTTGTTCTTGAATATAAATCGGGTTTTAGATGGCTCGACTGAAATACATCCCACTACAGTTAAAATCACTGCCTCTTCTAGAGCTCTATATTTACAAGACACACGACCCTGACGTTTCTGATCGCTATGCAACATCTTTTCAGCCCCGTAAGAAAGGAAAATATCTACATTTATGGCACGATTGTTTGCATGTGGGAACAAATAAAACGCGTAAATATATCGGTTTAATCGTCCGCGAAGATCGGAACGGATAGGTATTTGTAGAGATGTATTGCTCGCCCGCAAGAGTGGGGGAAGAGGAGCAGGGATGAGAATAAAATAAATCGGTGGACATTTGTTTTTGAGCAAATAAAGTGTGTGCGGAAGGAGAAAGAGGGAGAGGGGGATTCCTCTTTAGAAGTGCACCATCTTAGTCTCTGCAGTGCGACACGAAAAATGGTATTTTTATTCGATGGGAGGACGGGATAAAGAGAGGGCGAAAAGGGAAAGAAAACAAAAGGGAAAGGCGAGCAAATGGGCGATCTTTTTTTTCGGAGGTTTTAGTGAAAGCGATGCAGTGGAGGTCATTGGATGAATACCGATGGCAACTGCGACAATGCTCGCCGGAAAGTGGGAACCGAAATTATGATCGTGACTCTTTGGGTCCAATGTTCCACTCTCGAATAAATTTCTCTCGCGATAAGCGATTCTTATTTATAAAGCGGAGCGGAAATGCATGATTCTGCTGAAAATGAATTTCTTTTCGGTATTGAAAGTAATTTAAGAGGAATTTTTATCAGCACAGCATATAAATAATACATCGACGATAGCTTGTTTAGATAACTGTATTAAAATCAGCAGACGAAACTACAACTACTACTAGTTTATCTTTACGTAGTTTTTAGCTATACGCTAAACAAATATTTGTTTCACGAAAATATCGTTTCGTCTACTTGTAAATACTTGAATTTTGAACATATTTTGTTTACTACGTATTCCTCAATGACATGTCCTTATCTTGACATCCTCTTGCATGTCTTTGAATATGTGGTTTATTATAATTTTTACTACTATTAAAATTATTGCTATTTTGCGCTACACGGTGACACTATTCATTTCTCTCAATATGAATACTAGAGTAATGCAAAAATTTCAGGCTTATAAAATAAAATTATAGATTAATATTATGTAACTAAATTTGTCAATTTAAACACGATTCAATGATTGTTAAGGAATGAGAAAATCTCCAAGATTTTTTTTATCGAGATACAAATTTATATACAAAGAAATTTATACCTCACACTAAAACGTTAATTTTTGACCTAAAACATTATTTTATCCAATATCCTGTGGAATAAATATTACTTTAACATAAACACGAATAACCCACAGGAAGAATGAATTAAACATGGACAAGTTTTGTTTTGAAACCCTGCTTACCGTGCCCATTTCATTTTGGAATTCCCACAAAGTACAATAATCCTGTCAAAACCATGGTCATCTTTACTCGGAGGCATAATATATAGATGGTTTCCCACGACTTCTTCGCGTTGATGCACCAAAGAAGAAAATAAATGTGCGATAGTGAGAGATAAAGGGAGACTGATATATAGCGGAAACAACATGAGAAGGAAGAAAGCATAAGAATGATTGGGACAGGACAAGAAAGACAAGATGTAGTGAGTACTTGGAGGGAACAGTAAAAAATAGGAAACAAAAGAAGGGCTTGAAGGAAAGGACTCGTTGGGTAAGAGGGATTCATGAGAGGATAGAGAATGGATATCCGAGGGTATGAATTGGAACTGGAAGATGTAGAGTTAAGGAGAAGGGATATTTGTCAAGAGACGGATGCAGGGAAGAAAGGAAGAGTGGAAATCAAGGGAGCGTAAGAAAGCAAATGAATTGCGGAAATAGCTGGAACCTTCATGGAAAAGTGATTCTAAAGAATTGAATAAGATATGAAAAAGGTGATCTTAGGGAGGAAGAGATCTCAAACATTTTAGGTGATGTAATAAAAAGATAATGTAAATGACTGAGGAATTACATCATAAAAATTTTAAAGGAGGAATTTTCTTTATAACTGATTTTCACTGTCTATTTCTCTGGCGATTTGGAGATGGTTTTACCTCGTAACCTCTACATATTTTCAATAATTGGAGATTTATAAACCATAAAAACTGATAATTGCATTGCATGCGTGCACTCCTGCAATTTTATCTCTAAGGTTTCCTTGCAATTTTTTTAAGCAACTTTTCAAGTTGGAAACTTCATGCTGATTGACATTCCTCTTACTCGATTATAGTCATTTAAAATTTGGCAATTGTTTATCATTGTAATTTCTCAAAATGCTTGCCTTGCTAATGGAATGATGCTATCATTTATGGTGAATAATGCTACGGTAAAAACGACAAAATTGAACCTTAAAATTTGTGTAAATAAAAAATACACCCCATAGAAGATTCACAATTGAATTGATTCAATATTGTCATACGAAAATTCAAAATACTCATTACATTTTGAAAAAGAAACGTTTTAGGAATATTGAATTGTATTTCATTTAAATTGAAGTGTATCGACAATTATTGCAAACGAAATTGGAGGCGTAACGCAGTGAAATTGAAAGATATATCACGTTTATATGAATAAATAGTAGCCATAGCCAACTATAGCATTGATTATAGTTTGATAACTATAGCTTTGACTATCATCCTTTCTCTTTCATTTGCGATCGCCCTCCATTGTTATGCTGAGTGTAGCTGATGCCGCTTAGATCTAACATATCTAGGAAATCAGGTATGCCTCATGAGTTTTAAACATAATTTAATACGAGGAAAAGCCATTTATGACAAACAATCGACTATTTCAGGACTTGTCAAAGGTAATCGTCGTTTAAAAACATTCTGAGTCATAATTGCAAAGCGTTGGTAATCTCAATAATGCGCTTTGACTTAGTGATATACCTCGGGGACTTTCATATTTCATATATTTTTACCATGAGCAAGACTTGGAAATATTTGATGAGGACTTTATACATGCTTTACAAATTATATACAAAAGTTTGAATTCATCAACTAAATTAAGTGGTCAAGATGAATTAGTCAAGATGAATTCAATTAGTATGATTCATAACTCAATAGTCTTCATGACATCACAACAATCAATGATACTGAGAGTTGTAAATCAAGAACTCTGTTTCTCTTATCCTACACCATAAAGGCAAATGAATAAAGTAGTTTCATCAAGATATAGTATGTATGCAAATCCTTAGATCTCAAGGAAAGAGTTGAAGGACTCAAAATACTTAAGAAGAGGATGGGAATATACGAATTACGCAAGTGGACTAAAGAAAATGGAAGCTCAAGCCAAATTCAAGGCTTATTCATGAGGACGCTTTTCCTAACTACCAACGGAAAGAGGAGTACATAAATGGCATCACCATGGTAACCACGAGCGATTTTCAGAGGAGTCCTTCCAAGAAGCCCTCCTAAGTACACCTCAAAGGACGACCAAAAGCCCCTCCGTCAACATCTCCGAATTATCTTTTCTCCTCTTTCGCGAAATTTCGGAACGCGTTGCTTTCACGCAATTTGCGTCATTAGGGAAACCAGCGGTCGCTCGCGATTCTTTCTAAAGTAAACTATAAAATGAAGCAGATTTTTAAATTTTTTGGGTTTTTGCTTTGAGTTTTCTTCCCCTGATTTATTTCCCTTTGAAAGAAAAAGAGGAAGCTTCCCTTTGCTTTAGTCAGGCGAATTTCAAGGAACACTTACATTCCAAAGAGAATATTAAAGGTTACTCGTGACATACTTTCCCGAAGAGATATTTGTCGATTTGGAAGGAACTGAGATTTGTTTATTAACTACGCAGTATTTCTAGTTGAAGGAAAAAATCATCTTTCCCATCGTCAATATTTGCGAAGAAGTAAGTATTCTTTATGAGCCTTCTGAAAAAGGGTGATCTATATACTTTAGAAATATTACATAGTAAACACTCCAAATATCTTTGGCGTTATTTATTTCAATGAATAATATTTTCCATTGTAAACATATTGGAGACATTAATTTTCCAAATTAAATCAAGTATCTTCGACAAAAGATAGGAAGAAAAATTTCCATGACGGAATTACTCGAAATTTATTAAGTATAATGGATTCGAAGAACCTTAACTCTAGATGTTCCCTCGAGATACATTTCCGGTAATCAATATATTCGGGACATTACAAAGGTTTTAGACATATAAATGTCTAATATAATGTGACTCTTCTGGCTTTGGCTAATAATTTGGGCTTCAAAATGACGGAAAAACCTGCATATGCAATATTCCATTCATTGACTCTCATTTCAGATCTATAAAGGAGTAGTTACTTTAAATTCTGCTTCAGTTAACTACATAATAATGGCAGATTTCATTCTCATTTCTTTTCTTTCGGAATTGAAGATGAAGCACAGCGATCTCTCAGCAGAATCCTATTTCCTTACAATTATACTCTACGCCATGCCGTATATAAAGTCACCATATTTATCACCGTTCCTTAAAGAACTGACAAATGAATGGTGTCCATAACAATGATTTTGTTTGGAAATATCGAGAAAGAAATTTAGAAAAGATCAAAAATATATCGATGAAAAATTATTTCATTGTTAGAACAATCCTTTAACTTATCTTGGATGCCAATCGCAAAAACTGAAAGCTTATTACTTTAATAAATGTACATTGTACATTCGTGAACTTCAACATTATAGTAATACTATACTTTATATTATAGTATACTTCAATATGAGGACGTTAGCAAAATTAATACTCTTTTCTAAGATTGATAATATTAGAAATCATGATTTAATCTCCATGAAGTACTATAAAACGAGTATAATATACCATAGTGATTAAAAAACAAAATTTTCGAGAAAATAAACTTCGCAATGGATACAAAATTTCAAACTCGAGCTTTCATTTGGATAATTTCTTCTAAGGTTACGTTTCACCATTGGCTTCAAAATATTCCATGTAACAAAGACATTATATTAGACTTTCAATTAGTATTAACGACCTTTCATATGGAATTAGACGAAGTAAGTAATTATCAGTCAAAATAATCGAATGAGATATTCCTACATTAAATTCCGCTAACATTATCTTCCACAGTGGAAAACTTAAAAAGAATTGGAAGAAGAAACTGATGTTGCAGTGCAAAAAAATCTTAAAAACTGAAATATTACAGTTATTTAGCGCAATTGCTGGAATTTTACATAATAAGTACAAAATGTCTCAAATTAACGATTCTTTTCTAATCATGATAAATGTAGATTATCTCACAGCCAAGATGAAAATCTAACCTTCCCTGAAGTCCGTCATTTTGGTTTCTCCTCGCCTTGATAGAGTTCAACTTAAATACCGCTCCTTCAACTGATTATAGAAGTTTCCTAGTTTATTAAACAAAATATCATGCGGCCAGCGTATGACTTTCTCCATATTTAATATGTAAATATTTATCTACGTAAGTATTTTCGAACTCTAGATTCAATATAAACTTGTAAGATATATAAAAATACATTTTTATCATTTTTGTAGATAACTGTATATACCTAAATATCAGATTAATGGAGGAATTTTGCAAAAAACGGAAAGGAGCTTCGAAAAATAAAACCAGACTTCCGGTTAACCGATTTACTCCAAAAACTAATCAACTCTCACGAAACCAACCAAAGTGCTATATATGAAATTTGGTGTTGATACGAAAAACAGTTTTCATGTTAGAGCGCCCACAAAGTACATAATCAGTAACTTCCGGTTTATCAGTATTTCACGAATACCTCCTAAACAATCAGTGATACAAAAATATGTTTCATACAAACGTTATAGTAAATTACATATTATAAAACTATTATAAATAATAGTACATACCTAAATATCATATTCATGGAGATAAGTTTGGTATTGATACAACTAATAGATTTTACGTTAGAGCGCCCACAAACACACACACACAGACATCATTCCGAAAATGGTCGAAACGTGTTCTAGGGACCCCATAACATGTATTTCCGTTGAAATCTCGAAGCCGATTTTTTTCACGAAAACAATACTGTATACTAAGTATATGGAGAATTTAAAAAACTATTACTATATTTTCCAGTTCATCATCTCTTTATTCTTATGACGATACTCATTTATATAATTCTGCTTTAATTGGAACGTATATTTTAAAATTATGTTAAAATTATTATCCTAATTATTTGAAGCACAATTCTGCCGTAGAGTTTAATTGGGCAATACTTCGCAAAAATGTTAGCGATATAGAGATATTTCAGGTAAATGGAAAGATAATTTTAAAGTGCATACCTTCCAACGTTTAATTAAACTTGTTCATTATTATTGCAATGTATAATATTTAGTTCAACGATTGCGAGTTGAGCCTATGGAATTATTACCGCGAACTCGTGTTCTCCCACATAATTGTGTGGTTGGTTAAAGTCGATCGGCTCTAATTGAAAGGGAATTAATGTGCCCTAAAGAGCTTTCATACTAAGTGAAACTACTATGGTTGTTATTTCAGCGATTTTTTCATCGACAGTACACGAGAGGATATTTTATCTACTTGATAGTTGTAACCACTCAAATGGTCATAAGATCCTTGGGGTAAGTTTTTTTCGAGAAAGATAAATGTTTGCTTAACGTTTCCTTTCATTATCCTCACAGTATTTTCCGGTATTTATTTAACTTCAGCACATTATAATAACGAATAAACCACTGGGCCCAAGCATTTATGGAAATAACCTCGCAAATTTCATCTTCGTCTCTTATATATCCCTTACTTAGTATTCGAACAGATGCATGATGGGGCTGATAAATTGAAATTAATTAAATGAATTACAACTGTGGGTTTTAAAATCTATCAGTTAACGTGTTTAATATCATATATTAATTCCAATAATCTCAATATTGTATTGTGTTAAAAATAAAAAGACTGTAGAAAAAGCTTTCCATTAGTACTTAAAATATCTCCCTAAATTCTCTCTTGTATTTCGTATATATTTAAATCAGCTGAAATTCTAAGTTATTTCTTCGTCATAAATGTGGCTTTCGTATGTTAATATTTATCTTAAATTTATCTGACTGTAACTCTAATTTTCATACTAAGCAATATCTACAGTACATTCTTTATGTTCAACTCTCAATGACATACATTATTCGTTCTATCGTACATTATATCAGTAACTTGAATTGAATTTTTACTTTAACGAAAACAGGTATCCTCATTAATATCCGTTTTAACAGTACATACACGCACAAACATATTAAACGAACACACATCCCCATGTCCTAGCCGGGACTCGAACCTCAGTATTGGATAACAAGAAAACTAACCATTCCGCTACCGAGTAATTTTTATTTTCTTTTACATCGTGATCTATCGCTCTCTTTCTCATTCTTTTCGCAGGTTTTCACTCACTCTTCTCTTGGTGAACGTTTTCTCACAGTAGATAAATTTTATTTTTATTTTATCCTCAAAACCATTCTTTCTTACCGTTATTTTCATTCTATTTGCACTTTACTCTAAATCCGAGAAGAAACCGCTCAACTAAAAACCTGTTAATTATGAGTATAAATTATAGTTTATATTACTGTTTAAAAGTTGCAAATATTTAGTACCACAGAAGATTTAAATGGAATAATAATCCAGAATAAAGGCCAATGAAGACGTTTTATATACGTTTGTATTTACATTCTGAAATTAAATGCATATTCTCCTGGATATTTTGAATCTTATATGCTAATTTATATTTTTACCATTAACGTTCTCCTGGATATGAGTAACGCATTTGGCATCGGTGAAAGCGGTATCTGGTCCGGTTTCCGTGATTGGAGCACATGTGTGAAATGTGCTTCAATTCAGCCCTTTTAACAATACTAGTATTACCATTTACTTTTCAAATAAAACAGGGTTGAGATAAGAAAGCTTTTTCTTAAGTTGAATAAAAGAAAAAAATTCCATACCTCTACTAAATTCATCAATTTTGCTTACTTCAAGTCTATAAAATTAAAGTCAAGTCAGAAGCATTTCTGGCGGCGTCGGAATGGTACCATGGATATGTCTTTCCTACGTTTGTACCTCTGATTTCGACATATACCATTTTCGTAATCAAGTTTCGAACCTTTAAAAGGGAATGTCCGATGACGTGCTTCAATCGCCAATGGGATTAAACAGCCCTAATTCCATGGCCACGACGAAACAACCTTTTTGGATATTAACATTGGATTCGCTCACCGAAAGATGGGATTAATTTTACACGCGAGAAATTATTTACCATCTGCCAAAAATGACGGGAAGGAGAGAAAGGCGTAAACCTTTCTTCGAACCTTTAGATCCCTTTTCAGCTCCTCTTCCCTATCTTCGTGACAGAAAAATAACACGGCGAACTGTTTTACGCACACTCCACATATTGGAGGAAATGCCGAGAGAAACTCCGGTCGATACGGTTGGCCTATCGGTTCTGAGGAATTCGCTTGGATTGAGGAAAGTGGCGACAGAAGAAGGGAAGAAGGAATTCTTCAATGAGGAGGGGATGAAGAGGGAATTTATTGGAATGTGTAAGGATCAAAGGGGGATACCAGCAATGTTCGATTATTAGGTTTACACTGTGTGCGATAGCGGGTATTACTTATGTTACACAAACACTCCACGAATAATTACGCGTTCGAAGGAATCATTTTCAAGTGGAAATGAATTCGTACATGTTTGTTTTAGGTACTATAATCCCACAGGAAGGTACCTGTACGTACACACACTATAAAATATTTACGAAGCCAAGCACCAGCGCAATGCAGTGTTTATTTCTTTAATGTAGTCATTCATTCACGGGATCCTGCTTCGTATATCACGGATTTAGAAGTTCTTAACGAGGATGATGATTATATCTGAGTAAATTTTCTAAACGTTTCCCTATAATGCTCTAATATATCCATATTCAGGAAGAAGAGAATTATACGATATGGATATGAATAACGTAATGTTACTGTACCAAATTTTAGCTTCCTTCAAATTGGGATCTAATAGGTCGTCTTTTGTAAACTTTTTAGCGGTATTTTTTGCTTTTATCAGAAAATAGCGTACATATATATATACTAGAAAAATAATTTGATTCGTTTTCTTTATAATTATTTGTGGTCTCTCTGGGGACAAAATAATTATCAACCATTGGAATCATTGATAGCTTTAGAAAGTACGAAATAGTAGCAAATAGGATATGAAAGTTACTGACAAGTATAAAGATAATGATTCAAAAGTTATAATTAAACTTACGCAAGTGATGACAATATAGATTGAACTGTAAAAAATATAGCCAAAAAATGATGGTATCACATTCGTGTTTTCCTGTGTTAGTTCAAAATGGTGAAATGGTTTGGATAAAATATGAATTGAGAACTTGCTCATAGCAATAATTATTATTCCTCATGATATTTTCAAAATTAAATTAATGCATGGCTCTGCAACTATTACGGATATTGAAATGGAAATTTGAAATGTGTTTCATCTTTCACAACGTGCAATTCTGTGCTTATTTGTGTAAATCACAGAACTGTGTTCATAACTATTACGAATGTACATTTTGGCATCTGCTAATCATATTACGTATTTCTATAAAAATTTGGCCTTATGATAGGTTTTATAAAGGATTAATGTACTTGAAGTAAGAAAATACGCAAATATTGATTGACTAGTACACTACCCTTCCATTTTATTCCATATTTACAAAATTAAATTTTGTTTCTAAAATTTATATTTCCATGGCTTTCCAACTGCTTTCACTTCAATATATTTTGGGTCTCCATCATGCCATCGCAAATGAATTTCGTAATCTGTCGACATATTCAACAATACAGAGTATTGTCCGCACAAATTCTCCGATATAATCCACAAACTTATGCTTTTTGAACAAGGGAAAATATCTATATCTGGAGCAGTCCATTTCAGCTGCGAGGGTACTGCTCCCGGGGAGTAAGTCCAATAGTAATATCTCCCGCTTATACATCGGAGGAGGTGGGGGAGGTGGATTAAGATGGATGGGTCTTGGAAGAAAGGGGAAGAAATAAGGGGGAGGGAGGGGAAGGGGGGAGAAATAGAGGGCCGAAGGCCACGTACCAAGCAGAGCCGGGGACCGTAGCCATCGACGGCAAGGATGTCTGACACGCGAAGAGACTGTTAAAAGAAAAATGATAAAAATGTATATCTTCCTCTCCCCTCGAATCGGAAAAGGGGAAAAACCCTTAGAGATATTCTCCTCTCGTTTTCGTCTCGTTTCAAACAAACGGAAAAAAATCCCATCGCGATCATTTAAAGCGTGGCTTCGAAAGGGAAAATGGAGACGCGTAGGAATCCGATTGGAATGCGTTTTTTAAGTAGCCGTGCTCTTGTCACGGAGCGTGTGACTCCCTCTTGAGATGTATGCGCTCCAATTCCGCGAGAGGTGCGGCAAGGAGCGGCACTTCGGAATCGTGGCAATAAAGGAGTGGGGGAACTAAATAGGCAGTCGGGAAGTGTGCTAGCTTAAAAATTAGTCTCTTTCTCCCTTTCAAGTTTATCTTTTTCTCTGAAGTCGGAAATATGCAATCTTTATTCCGAGGGGTTGTGGAATTTCCCCTTCGTGCATCTGATTCGATGTACGTTGCAATGTTAAGACAACATTTAGCTTACATATCAAAACTGGAGTCTGATCATACACTGCTCAGCCAAAAGATGTAATCATTAAATAAGATATGACTTAACACATGCCGGAGAGAGGGAATGAAGTGCTTTAGGCCAGATAAGAAGTGAGGTATTTTTCCCTTGCTTTCCCAACTTTGCCAGAATTATGCGATAAGAGAAAGTACAAGTACACACACAAAGTACAATACAATCGTTTGACGAATAACACTCCTAATAGCAATCAATGAATAAACTAAAAATAGCAATTATCACTACCACTCGTACCCAGTAAATTGTAAATTTTCATTGCCAACTATAGAAAATTAAGGATACAAATCCTCTTTGCGCAAGGAGAAATGTAAAATATTCCACTAAGGCAGTAGGAACAAGTCGGTGTTATTCCGCTATGCAGGTATTTTATAGACTATCTGATAATTCTCTTCTTTGCTTTTTTGGCGATTATTTATTCAATTTGTAATTCCGTACATTCATCTTTTAGAAGAACACTGGTAAATAAAAGACAGTCAAAGAGTGATTATATAGCTCCGCAGAGTGCGAAGGTGCTGAGAAATCTTCCATCTATAAAATCGCCTGCACTTCAGTGGATAGTTCATCACATTTGAGAACTTTCTCGAGTAGTATGCGCAATGTTCCAACGCCTTCATAAGATATCCTGTTTCGCCTACTTTTATTTAATATCACCTTAGGAAAAGAAAATGTTGCCTCCTTAAGAAAAGTTCAATCTTATAAATCATGTGCTAATCGTTTCAGTTAGGCCAGTTTATGTATACGGATACTATTTAAGGTGTCATAGAGGTTTTCTCTGCCTTCAAGATTATCACAAGTTATAATCATGTATAACATTTAGTGTTTGTATTGAAAAGTAGTTTTTAAAAGTCTAAACGCGATTCCAATCTCATAGTTCCAATAACATTACAAAAGTGATACGATCCGTAGCTAATTCTTAGCTATTCTTGATGAAAATTAATGGAGAAATATTTTTATGATGCTTGTAAATTTCTTTTAAAGCAAATGGGATTCTATCCCATTCCATGACTGATTGAAAAATTAAACTAATTTAGAGAAATCAAGAATGCCAATATGTCTCGACAGCAGAAATACCTCTGAATGATAAATACACAAGCTGAAGTGAAAAACTTCTGATTAACCATGCAGTATTTCACAAGTATTTACCACAAGTGATTCAATCAATGCCTTACTCCAAACGCAGTTAATCTACAGGATAGTTGACCCAAGGACGTTCCACTAACGCAAGGGAATATCCTTTGATGCAATATCCCCTAGCGAGAAATCCCATGGGCTAACCGTCCTTGGGTCAACTGTCCCTTGGTTGGACATTTTTTCGGTCACCTGCCCCTATCGGTTAAACATCTACAGCTTGTATATTCATGGCAAATTCTTTTCCAAGCAATTGCTGAAATATGTAGCTTTACCACCTTCTCTTACTCTCTTTCCTCGTGAATTTTAAAGGATACCGATTCGGTTACCTTTGTAGAAAGTGAAGAAATACTGTTTGAGCATATCTACTGCTCTCACATATTGCAATAAAGATGGGAAATCATGTTATCTTGGGCTGAAACTCATAGAAAGGTGAGCTAAAAGGTAAAAGATGCATTATGGCAAGAAATTCCAGTAATTCTAGCTGACAGTCTAACTTCACTAGGTATTGGTTTAATTAATAAATGAATTAGGATTTCATTCTAAGAGAGTACAAATTATCCAATAAAAATAAATTAATTAAAGAAATTACTCACTTGGAAATGGAGGTGATTTTCATTCTATAATTCATTAAAAACAATTTTGTAGCAATGCAAAATTCATTTGGGCAGGCAGACGTATGATATGAACTCATATTTGTGTCATTCCCCCACGTAGAAAACGTTGCATAAATAACTTTTTTTTCGAAGAAAAATTCAATAAGTAATGCAATATGTACGATTCTAGCGATATATTTAGTAGAGGTTCCCAATGAAAAAGGAGGCGTAGGCTTTTTTTAAAATTAACCCCGTAAATATGCCACTAAACTTTCTAATTTGAGAATGTTTATAGTGACACGATGCAGTAGCATGCTAGTCACATTTAGCTTAATTCTCAGAGCTTTCATTTTATTTAAAATTATTCAATATTAATAACGCCATCCAACCAAATGGAAAGCCAAAATACGGACGTTTCTTATTCATCTTAGAAGTTTATTTATGTGAAAGCATATTTTATTTCTCTTATATGTTCACTAAACCACATTAAAATCATTAATTTCTTTTTTTTAAATCGTAGATATTACGGACAGATAAAAGAGATGGCGCTGAAATATTTTCGAAGTATGTCAAGTATGTTAAAATAAATTCGCTGGTTTATGGTAATTCTTTAGTAATTATAGTGACCGTTAACCGAAACCCGTCGCAATAAATATACTACTTACTCATAAAATGAATCAATTTTTAGTTCAGCTCTTTACTACGTATGTATTAAACCTAAACGAAGAAAATTCTTACTTAACACTCACCAGTAATGTTTTTTATTCAGGAGTTGACATTTACTTCTTGATAAAATTTCACGATAGAAAGTTTAAAGTCATCATTCTCATGAAACAAAACACTCGATCTTTACGGCTGAATTGCTGGAATAGATACAAAATAGAAAAATGCGATAAGGCTGGTCAACTACAAATATAACCGCAGTAGTGAGTGACAACTCCATTGGGGTGTGCCTCTGATGTAATCATCGCGACACCATAAATATTAATCTTCCAGCATTCGATGGTGCAAACTGGTCGGATAGTTGACAGCTACCAAACAAGTCCTTTGCTTTGACCTAAAGACTGCTATAAATTGATCAGAGTTAATTGACAAGGCTATCAATAATTCATCTCGTAAAGTAACACCTGTGAACTGAATCAATGGATCAGAGTTGTAAGGAGGCGACACACTTTCCTAACTCTTGAATTCCGGGATATCGTGGTAAATTACGTCCTTTAACAAGATGGAATTAAAAGATGCATGATATCTCATGCGAGCTTGGCATGCACGTGGTTCTAGAGAAATTTCTCAATGGATTATTTTAGATGTTTCCGGTACTTTCCGCTTTCCTTTCCTTCTTTTTATTTTCTATTCCAAAGATAACTAATTTAAATATACAATCGGAACCAAACAATAAATATGACTCAGGTGATGAGGTAATAACTTTTTCTTGTAATTCGTATGGTTAAGCTAACTTATCCGGGTTCATATCACCAATAGATACTTTTTATGACAGAATTTAAATCTGTTAATAAACGATTGTTGGATATATTCAGAGTAACTCAGTGTCATCTTCTTTAAGTTTCTATCAGTTATAATTCTTATAGCCCAAGAGAGGGTAATTTTTTCACGTGAGTGAGACTGTAAAAATAAAATAAATACTTCTCTAGTTGAACTTTTGATGCCTGAGAAATCTCAAGCAATGGAAATTTGTAATACATAATTCAGCCTGAGAGCAAACTTTGATGCAGTAAGTTATACAGCTACAGTTAATTTTACATATTTATTGCTCCGCTCTAAAATTAGAAAAACTATTTTGTTCGAATAGTTAATGAATTAAAGGAGAGGTAATATTTTTGGAAGAAAATTAAAGCAAATGTTAGAGCATTCTAAATTTATATAAATTCAATATAGTAAATATATGTATTTGAATACAGACGTACTTCGAAACTTATACTGAGGAAATGTAATGAAAAATAACAATCATACTTCTAATTTTATGGAGTAAAAAATGTATCTATTAAAAGAGAAAATGCTTTTCTGGGTAACATTAAAATTGCTGATGCTGACGTCTATGTGCCCTTCCGCTCTCTATGATTATTTCGTTTCG
This sequence comes from Sympetrum striolatum, assembly GCA_947579665.1. Classification (NCBI taxonomy): domain Eukaryota; kingdom Metazoa; phylum Arthropoda; class Insecta; order Odonata; family Libellulidae; genus Sympetrum; species Sympetrum striolatum. Next base: position 27,195,779 of record OX388347.1, on the reverse strand, counting down.
ATAGAATGCTAACAAGGAGAACGCTATGTTTATTACTCGGATGGTCTCTAATTTAGTTTGAATATAGTAGTAGAGTTCCATTTAACAATTAGCGATTAAACGAGAAAAGAGAAGGGATCAAAATTATATTTAAATGGTTCTATTAATTTCCAATTTATAACTAGATTGTAGTGCTTAACTTGGTTTCAAAAGGAATATGATTAAATTACGTATGCATAACAATAGAATAAAATCATAAAAGTGAATAAACATTGATTTTCTATTTTACACAGAAGAAAATTTGTTTAATTTTCGAATGCCAACCAGTGCGATTTATTTGAAAAACCATTGTAATTGTTAAATTAAATATAAAGTAATTATTTATTAAAATGAAGGTTATTATTCAAATGATAAATTAAATTGAATTTAAAGACCTAAAGATTCAAAGGTCAAAGTGAAACTCAAAAGTACGAGTTTAATAATGTAAAAACTTGCAGTTTAAAGTTAAAATAAATAAAATAATTTGATTCGGGATGAGTAACACTTGTATTTTACTTTGACTTACTTGTAACACTTTGAATTTTATTCAAAGAATTACAAAAGGATGTAGATCTTTAGGCAGCTGAAACTTTTAGTAAAAGGTACCCTGATTCGAAAGGCCAATTTCAATTAATTAGAAATTGATGCTATAAAAATAAAAACTGTCTAAACATTGGATAGAAGTGTTGAAGTTACGAGAAAAATGTATTATCCTCGTCCTGCTTATGAACAGTTCGCTATGATACAGCGGACAAAACAACTAAATTCGGATAAGTAGATGCTTGCGGATACAAATGGGAAACCACTATCGAACTGGACCGACTCTCTAGCGAATGTGTTCAGTTCATTGGTAAAAGGACCTTCTTCCCTTCGTTTCCTATAACTAAGGAGGGATTAGGAGGAAAAAAAAGGAAATCAATTTGTTGTTGGAATGGGGCCATGTGGGCCAAATCGTTACGACAGCTCCTCCGACGACCCTCTCAAGTTGATGGCACGAAAATCCGGGAGACGCTAACAGGCAATCGTATGGGAATTGATACACGAAGAAACATCGGGGTTGTATTCGTTAATATATCAAATTCACCGCTCGAAGGGATGAACCCCAGAATGAAAAATAAAGTATCTTTGTCTCTTTCCATTGGAACCGGGTTAAGCCTTCTACAGGCGTTCTTTGGCAAGGGTCAACGGGTCAGGGCCTTTATCAGTCCATTCTTGTATTTCTATGCGATCCTCTCCACAACCTACGCCACTCGACCCCGAAAAACCGCGTCTGACAGTTCAATCTCCCTCGCGCCAGATGATTTGGAAAGAAACTGGGCCTATGGCGAGACATTGAGGAATCCCTATATCCTAATGGCCTCAAAAAGTAACTGGATGGCAAACTGACTGGAAACTCAGGGTTTGACGTAATGGGGTCGGAAGAATATTCCTGACAACGTCAACCGTCAACTCGGATTAGCATAAATCGTCTGCGCGCGAACAAAAACAGCAATAATAGAAGTACACACACAGAGAACAAAATGCACTACGAAGTATATTTATGAAAGTGTTTCCAGATCGTGAATACCTTTTTCCCGTTGGAGTGGATAAATTATTCAAACGGAATCTAGGTCACTCTGTCTCTCCCGTTTTCCATTAGTGAAGTAAATGGCGAGCAGATATTTCCAAAGATCAGGCTATTATTAAAACTACCCGTGTCGGTATTCTGAAAATGCAATCTCTTTTTCTTTTTTTCCACTGATTCGGATCGGAACAGTATCAATAATAGAATATATCGCCAGGAATTTTTTATCAGCGGAGCGTATCCTTTCCGTCAATTAATAGCTCGGACGAAGGAAATTAAAATACGATGTTTGAGCATTGGAAAGGAAAAAACGACATTACGAAAGTTTTATCAAAGGACTTTGATGTATATGAACCGAAAACCTAATGGCCGTAGATATTCCTCTTTCTATGAAAGAATAAATATACGGCCAGTTCATTACTATTGCAAAAGTTCAGATTGAGTTGAACTATTAATAAATTAGTTGCAAACTTGAATATATGTTACTCGTTCTAACTATGAAAAAACAAAAAAAGATTTATTCAAACCAAATGAAATTCAAAACAAAACTATTTATGAATTTTATTTACCCTGTTCATGAGTATTTCTTTAGTGTACATTTTAGGCGCATAGGCATATGAAAGGATCTATGAAGTAAACATTACCTAAATATTTCAATTACATTGAATGTTGTATCGAAACATATACATGCATGTTGTATCGAAACTTGGATGAAAGAAAGGACTGAATGCGATTTGTGGAATGAATACACATTTTTCTGATGTAATTAGCTAATTATTACTTTCTAAAAACATGGCAACACCTGTAACTATCACGCTCTGTAAGTTGGTTAAAGGAGCAAAACCAGGGAATTGCCTCTTTAGCAAACTGAAGATGAAATAAATATGTAATATTTATGCTTTATGCTTCGTAAATTTAGCGAAGCCAAAATGCAATGAGTATTACGTTTGGACTCCATAGATTAAGTTTGGAATTCTGGTCCCTATGAAAATTTTTCCAAAATTTTAATTCGATTTTTTATGATTATAAGAATTATTAATGTTAATATAATATAATTTATCTCACTAGAAAAGAATATATAACTTAAGAAAAATATCTTTTACAGAAGTAAAATTTAGGCACCCCAGAGGAATCTTTATGCAGGGATACGATTACACAAATTAAATAACGTGTTTTCGGGTGAATAAAAAATAAACAAATCAATGAAACAATATTTAGATACAATTTATAGTGTAAAACGTGTAGAGAATAAATAAAATGGCAACACATTTACTACAAATGTATTTCAATGTCATTTAGGAAAATAGCCTAAATTTAGTCTATGAAAAAGTACAGTTTCACTAAAAAATGTGGATAATTCTCTTGGAACCAATGTGAAAAATTTAGGTGACACTTTGGTGTATAAAATTACTCATAGATCTCCACATTGCGGTGCAGTATTTCAAAACAGAAAGTCCTTCTTAAATTCTATAAAAACAAAAGAGACTAATTTACATGATCATCAAGATTAAAAAGACACTAGGGCCAACTAATGGCCCTATGGTTAGTTATTAACTATCACTAACTAGTGCCAACAGGACACTTAGGGCCTTTTAGATATAAATATACCTTAATGATAGAATCTGTAGTTTAACATTAGGGGAAAGAATGACTCCTGTTTTTGAGGCTCGCAGCATTGCTCTAATAGTACTTTGAATAACTTTAGAATTTCTTTTTTAAGAAGTTATTCACGTGATTATTTACAGATTGAAGCTGACCATGCCAGTTTCGAATTCCGATTTCCAATAGTCACTTATCACGAAAACCAAGCTATCGTGTTTACGCGTGTTTGGAGAACGTGTAAATTTATCAAACACGCGTAAATTTATCAAACTTTCGCCATCACATCGGAAACGCTTTCGCATTTCAAGCCAGCGTCTATGTCTAAATATTGATTTGTACTCTCTTGGGATGCGATAAAAGATTCAGACGCATGCCTCTGAATCAACAGAGCGTCTAACTGAGAACGGATAAAAGCCGTCGCTCGCGAATGTGTGTACCCAACATCGACCTCGTTACGTCCGATCCCTGCACGATCGTAATCCGTGTAGAGACCAACACGTTCTTCGTGTTTTCCACGATTTTCTTTCATCGTTTTCCCCCGAACACGCATCGTAAGAGGACGGACTGTTTCACTCGGCCATATGCCAATCATGGTCGAATTGTGTTAGTTTACTCTCTGTCCGTGCATTTTCTGGATCACTAGGACGATGGGGGAAACAATCGGGGTTTGGATACGAAAGTGAAGATGGGTCTTAAGCCCCTCGTTTCTAGGTCAAAGGCACGAGATAAAAAGATTGAGGGAAAAGGATTCGGAGGAGAGAGTGGTCTCCATTCAGGGATGATGTTTTCAAGAAGCGCTCATTTCGACCGATTTGTTTGAATAGAATTAGAATCACCGTTACCGACAACTAATAATTGTTCCGAAAATAAGTCCGCTAGATAATTAATGAGGAATACTTATTAAAAATTTAACCCTCGATGCTAAAGATAAAATCCAAGAGGAATTCCATAAAGTTTAAAATGTATGAATAATTTCATTACCTAAATAGTATCTCCATACCCATGCGGAATAAAGCTTTGGAAAATTAATCATTATTTTTACTTTTAAATCTCGTGGTTTGTCACCAAGTCTGTCAAGTCAAGTATACTTGTACTTGTAAACTTGAAAGTCAAGTAAAGTGTATACCTATTAAACAGCATAAAGGTATATTAATCGTGGAGGATAATTCATATTTAAAAGCGTAAATTTTAAAGATGATTAAAAAAAACAGAAAACGAATACGTAAGGACGAGAGTGAAGGGGCACCATCCTACGAATAATAAATATGACACTTTTTTACAGTTTTGACTGTTTCTACGGTATTAATTTTATTTCAAGTATTTTATTACAATAAATTGTTACAAGAATCGTTGTATGTAAAAGAACACAAATACAGCAAATTTTCAAATTAAGTTTTTCTGTGCCTCCATTTAATCAATGCTCAATAAAATAGATTCGCATTCAGGAAAAATTAAGGGAAACTCAATTCCATAATAAATGCCGATGAGTGCTGATAAGAAGCCGCAAATCGCGGTTAAAGAAACGTCGAAGAATTATATACATACATTATTAAATTTGCATTTATTTAATTATAAGAATTATTATGGCCAGCATCAAATTAATTATGAAAGCATTGCCCATTATTCGTGTCAATTAAATTTATTCATCCTCTGTTATTTTTGTAACTTCCTCGTTATAATCATAAAGCTATAGCGAAACCTCGATAAACGGGATAAACGCTAAGATATGAAACTATTCATACGTAGCTTAATAATTTTTACATTTTTTTACGCATCTTGCATTTAAAGAATAAAATATAGCAGGATATTTAAGGAGAATCAGCAAGATATATTTTTATTTAAATTCCCTATGTGCTGATGCGTCAAAGATCTTTCTTTCGTCACCCTATTCCTTCATTAAAAGAAAAGCAACGTTTCCGAAATCTAACAGCATCTTTAATAGTGACGATTTATTTAAATGACACAAACACAAATGTAAAATATCTACCACCTTCGTAATAAAATGACGAAATAATTCACAATCTAGACTCCCTGAAACAATTTTTAAATTCTGATATCAAAGAAACTGCACATAAGAACAGAAAATGCATTTTAAAGGCTTCATGCGGAAGAAAATTGACAAATAATGAATAAGTACTATGGAAAGTTAACTTAGAAGTCCTAAAATCTTCACATAGTCACCAAGGAAAACAGAACCTTCGGTTTCCTTTTAAAAATTAACCATATCCTTCACGTAGTTGGACTCGCAATCACTGATGTCAAAGTAAAAGACCTCGAAAATGAAGAAACAGGGAATGCGAAAAGATGAGTGCGAGATGAAGTAAATGGAGAAGGCGACATTAACCCCGGAGAAAAGAAAGATGGAGACTCCGAGAGATAGTGAGGCACTTGTGAAATTCGATCCCGAAGAAGATTGATAGGAAATGAATGTCGGATGATCACCTTTCTCCTCTGGCAGGGCGAAGCAGGAAGTGACACCGAACCTTGACCTTATTCCTCCTTATTAACCCTGAGAGCCCGTATCTGTTTCATTGTTGTCATATCGCGGTCACTACCTTCTCCTCTCATCTTATTAGGGTATTTAGGAGATATCTAGGGCGCTTTGGAAGAATCAGATGCTTTTCACCGAAAAATCATTTCCTCAAACGATTTTAAGGTTTATTTGGGGAAGACATAATGAAGCATTGACACAGAAATATGGGCTATGCATACTTATAAATAATTTAAGCCCGTTTCAACAAGGCAAACGTTTCCTTTGGCCAATAGGCAGTATAATATTTTCTAAAAGTTAGGCCTTTCAAAATTACATAAACCATTACTGATGACAGCGTATACATTCCTCGAAAGCTTTCGTGGTTCAAGAACAACGTTACGTTCCATAAAGGGATACCGTCATCTCTCATGCTAATGTTTCTAACAAAAGGGTATTTTCGGAACCAATATTATAATTTCATCTTTAATTTGTCATTCCATTGAAATTGAAAAATAACCCTTTCTAGTTAAACCGTGTTTGGAGATAAATAATTAATTCTAAAATTTAACGTAACATAGAGCCAAATCAATTAAAAATTCATTTGTAACTAATTTTGGAAATCAAATTTTATTTAATTTGGAACTGACTTTGTCCTTCAACATGGAAAAAAATATCCAACGTAACTTTTTGTTTTAACCTAGTTGAATGCTTCACGACCAATTTATGCAATTTATGAGGTTTAAAAACATATACTTCATAACTTGAGGCATTGCGTAACATAGGAGTAGGGAGTGAAATTATAGATACTAAAATATTCGATACCAGCGCCAATTCTATAAAGGCCCAAGACCGAAGTATTTTTATACTCTATTCATAAACTTATACGCAGATTCTGAAATGGAATCGATGATTCTCTCGAGTTTTGAAGGGAATCCACTTTGGAACTATTGAAGGACAAGAGATCCCTTTCAAGAGAATTACTAATAGAAATTATCCCAAAAGTTACATTTAGATTGCTATATTGAGAACAATATCTGTTGACCAACATGACATGCTTTATCGAATTGATTTATGGCCATTTACTGATACAAAGGTATACCTTAGTCACTATTCTGAAAATTTAGGGTTAATTTGAATTGAACCGGTAAAGAGAAATTTAATAGATCGTATATTTCAATTAGCCATTGTCTCCTCTTGGCAATATTCTGTAAAATACTATATAAAAATTCGGTAATACCGTTTATAATGAAGCATTTTGAATAATCTGTAATAATTGAATCGCCGTCAAGTTAATGAAGCATTTTTTTTTCATTTTTTAAAACTAGAGAAACCGATGAGGCCCATTAACAATCTTACTGTGAACATTTTGTACTCAGCACACCATTAAGAGACGAAAAGTCATTCGACACGGCAAAAAGTAACGCAAATTCGTAATTCTCTTTCATTTTGAATGGGAGAGGGACGGGATGAGAGAGGTAACGGACTTCGTTTGGAGATTCGGACAGTTTGATGCTCTCGATTCGGCCCTTTTTTGCCAATGAGATGTGATGCCAGAAATTTCCACGGCGCAGTAGAAACTAAAAAGACAAAATATGAAAGTTCAGGGGCCACGAGGATGGAAAAAAACTCGAAGCGTGTACCTCGGGTCCCGAACAAATTGCGAGTTGCTCTCTGAATTTACACATATTGTTTCGACCAAGCCGTTATCAGGTAGCTGTAACTCGCGCGGGCGCTAAAGTTTTTCAATTTAAATAATTAAAGCTGCCATGTTGAACTGCTCCAAACGTATGTTATATTGTGTGGATACAGATCGATTTTCTCTCTATTTACGAAGACGCAATTTGTTAAGGGATCTAATAGATATAAAGTATGATATTACAGTTATAAAGTATGATATTATAGATATAAAGAATGATTACTGAAAGATCGTGGATGAAAATAAGAACTGGAAATAGCTTTTTGCCTTTTCTTTTATGTCTTATGGTAACTCAGACTCCTATAAGCTACTTTGAGAAACGATAAAACCTTAGGTACAGATTTGTACATCTTCGAAAAATATACAATACAGCCGGAATAGGTCGTTCAAGTAAAACTCAAAAGAAATTTTCAATCGTAAATTTGAAAAGGAAATTTATGTATAACACTAACTGAAGTTTGGCTTTTAAGCACTTGTACTATCGGGAGGGATTCCATTATAAACAAAAGGCGCATTCAATGCTTTTAAGCTTGGTTTTCGATGAAAACTTAGGCTTTTAAATTTTATAATTCTTATTTTTCTGTACTATAACATGACCAATTTGTACTTAATAAAATACACTAGTCTTTATGGGTATTTCAGTAACTAATTAGTCTTATGAAAATTCTCCTAGTCTCCAAAAGTCTCACTCTTCAAAAGAGATTTTTTTCTCATTCGCATTCTCTAATTTGTTCCCGTAGAGCGTCTTAGTAATTGAAAAATGATCCAGTACTTCATAAGTGTATTATAGTTTAAGGACAAAATATTCATGTCTATTATTTTGAAAACACTAAAGATTAAAAGTTACTGGTAAAACATAAACAGATTCTTCCGCAGTATATTTCAAGTATAAAAGCAGTATCATGAAATGCTAAGACAATTCATCCGTCGACATCTAATTTTTAATTACATCGCTTGGTTAATATTCCTCAATTCTTTCAGAACTCAGATCGTGATCATGGGGCGTGCAATCGTCCATAAAAAAGAGTCTAAAAGTTCTTTATTGAGCTTTAGAGAGGCTATAAGTTCCATTAAATGCAGTAGCCATTGCTGCAGAGAGATGCGGATGATAAAGGCTACTTTCTCTCTGACCGCAATAAACATTAAGGCTTCCGCGAGCGAGAATGCCGAATCGTAAACATGAAGTTATTATTGAGGTCGTTCAATGATATTTCCTCCCATTTCATAAACTCCAATTACCCTCCCGAAAAGGACCTAATAATATAGTAGCTTTTAGAGCCCTAAGGTAAATAGATTTACTACTTCAATATGGCTAAAAGCATTCTGAATTCCCGGGTTTTAATTATCCTAAATATGAACGTTTTGACGTTCTGTTGTCTGAAAGCCCTCTGCTGATTTCTTGTGTACCCGGGTTTAATTGCTTCGCTCGAGATTTTGATGAAGAAAGATAAACGATATCGTTTACTCGAGTATATTTGGTTGCAATCAACATTTTCCATTCTCTTCAGACGTCTTTGATTATTAACTCCTCATTTTGGAATTCTTATCTGAGATATTGGAGACTTTAAACAACTCATGAACTAAGTGTGTTTGGATTCATATTTCAAGAGTAAATGAGAATAAACTTCGTTGATTTATCACTGAGATGTAGAGAGATAATTGAGAATAAGGTAATTACCCCACATCATATTCTATGGATGTTGTCACATTTTGTTTTCATTTAATCAATTATTTATTTCTCCTCTTATCTTCTTATTGAACTCTTCTTATAACTGATTTATTTTATCAAGCACGCACTTCTTATAGCCTATGGTTTCTCGGCTGGGATTCTGAACAACTATTTTTATGTTCTTAATTTTTGGTCAACGGCTAGGATAATTATTTTATTCTCAATTATTCCGATACCTTTTAGTGGTTAATGAACGAAGAGCATTTTAAATTCACTCTCTAAATATAGATATACACTTTTCTGGAGACCTGAGCACTAAAAAAATAATTTTTAGCGTATATTATTCCTAAAATCGAGAAAATGCGCATCTTTAATCAAAGCGGTTCATGAATAGGTATAAAACTAATTACAATTATATGTTAATTTTCTTTAGTCTTTCTTTAACTTAAATAAACTTCACTAAAACGGTACAATCATCGTATCAAATTATATGCTAAGGTAAATAAAAAAACGATGACATCGGTATGAATAAAAGCAAAGGAAATTATCTGCATAAACCATAGTGATATAGAATACTTTTTTTAAATGTTAAAACTATAAAAATACAATTTTATTATAATTAGAGAGGAGAATAAAGGAAATATGTAGCTTCTATATCGCCTACAAAAAAGATTTTGTTCAGTTCGGTTCTAGAATTGATATGAATACTTTATAAAAGGTTAAAATAATGACTATATTTCCAAAAACCAAGTTTCATAAACCGCAAATAAAAACAGAAAAATTGTTTCGAATTTTGTGAAAGATATAGACACCGCTTACGATAAAAATAAAGACTGCTACATGATAAATTGATTGTTGCCAATAGCGCCTTATGAAGATAAATAATACACGCGTCCACACCACTGTAACTCTTTCATGACAGTTCTGGGAAACAACCGCAATGTACTCAGAAATTCATTCAGATCCCTCGAGCAACTGTCAACTCGAAAACAGACTGATATCCTGATCCTTTCGCGGAGTCTGAATGGTCGAGAAGACCACCATCATAAATCATTAGCAGCTATCAAAATATCGCCTCCATTTTCTCCCTTGGAGCTCTTAAGCCGTAACTATACAATACGGGGTCAGACTAATTCTTGTATTCAATGAATAATGAGAGAATATCGTGAGAAATATAATCGGAAGCTTCTGGGAAAGTTCTGCAGCTGTCAAGGTTCGAAACAATTCACATTTTACGCTTTTCAACGCATTGATAAATTAACTCAACCCGCGAGACGAGTGAGAAACACTGGCAAGCTGGCGAACAAAATTCTTCAATAAGTTTCGACTTAAATTAAAAAAAAACTCTAATTGTAATGCATAAACAACCTATCTTTCATGTTTTAGTACTGTTTTTACATTAATTTACGATATTTATAGGAATGACGCGTACCTCTTTTGGAAAGTCTACTTGATATGTACTCGAAAAGATATTTGCGCAAGCATGTTGGCAAACCGTTCGGACATTAATCGATCTGGGGAAAGATTAAATTTTCTATTTACTTATTACCATGTATAATATGTCTCCACCAATTCATGCTTGTGAATGTGGAATTAACGATTGCAAAACGTTCCTACTTGTGAATTTATCAATTACCATTTACAAAAACTAAACTTTCGATATTAAGAGTTAGAGTGAATATCAGGTGGTAAGATATTCATACAACCGAATTTCGAACTCATCTTTAAAAATATTTTTTGTCCAGACACAATAAGCAAATGACTTAAAATACACGTAGTAGTTTATAAGAAACACTTTCGAATTAACGATATATGATAAAAGCAATCATACATTTCGCGAAGGCAAATTAGAAAAAAACTATTTTTGACATATATGAAGCATAATAAATTATTTTTTTATATATATATAACAATAATGTAGCTAATTACAGTATAAAGATATTATTAGTCATAAAATTGATAATTCTATTGAAAACTTTTCGAAAAATTTGTTAAACAATTGTAGAATGATATTCAAATCTATTCCTTTAGAAAAAACATCCATCTTTACGCCTAATTCTAAAAGTTTGATGTGAACGTGTTCTAAATTCATTCGGTACTTCAAATATTTCTTCGGTAGTCCACCAAAGAAATTTATGCACAAATGACGCTGAAGAAATATATTTGGAATGGAGCTTAAAGCGGCTGCCGAGCGCATTCTTCTCCTTGAGTTCTGACTTTAATGCATCGATCAGACGCTATTATATGCTCCAGCATATAAAGGAAGAAAGTTTAATGAAAGGCCATAATGAGCAACTCATCAGATGTCTCCGTTGATTTGGCGTGAGAGATTAATTTCATTTGAGGACGCCTCCCACTTGAGAGATAATGAATCATTGTACTCACCAGATCTTGCCTCAGTCGTATTTCCTTGGCAGCGGATCCAAGAAGAGCTCGAAGGATGGCTGTGGCAGTCCCCGTCTGTCTGAGTGCCACCATGTGAACGGCTGTCTGCTGCTTCGGCTGAAAATTAGATTTTCATGATATCAACTGCTGAATGAATGGCATTATTTATCTACACTCACGAATGAGTCCTATCCTCATGCAGTTATCTTTCCACCTAATGTATTGCCTTGTTAAGAGATCTCTAAGAGGGGTAATCGAAAATAGCCAAAGATATAATTTTCGGAGGAAGATTTATAAAGGCAAATATATTTCAATTTTGAAATAACTGAGATGCAAATCAAGTACTAGTTTTTATGCTGAATTGTAATTGTAGATCGAATTCAATTGGTTATATGAATATCAACGGCGTTATTTCGGTTGAAACATTAGAACTATCAGTTTTTAGTAAAATAGATTCCGTTTCATTTTGAAGAGTTCGACTTTCTCATGTTTCGTTCTAACCAAGTGATCTGCGATAAAATACTAATAAAAGTAAATTAACGCTTTTGTATATCGATTATTATTTCAGATTACAGATCAATATTTCAAATAAGCCACAGCTATTTCAGCCTTTTCAGACTTAAGTAAAGTGAAGATTAGATTTTCCATCAGAGTAAATACATTTGCGAACTAATAACTTGGATTCACAAATTGTAAACATCACAATTAGAATAATTGGCCACAGATTCTTTATTATGCTTCTCTTTTCATCACATATAAAAGTTAGAGAAAGTTATTTCTTCTTCTCATTCCACATTTTAAATTATTCTTTAACGCCGATATTTACACTTTTCATTACTTACGGAGTTAATATATATGACACTAAAATATTTTTAGTTTATGAAATATACAGCCATCAACAATTTAGAAAAACTAGCACGACGTAGGTATTTTATTTGCAGGATGGAAATTATTAATTACCGCTTTGGACAATCGTTTTTGAAAATATTATTCTCGTCACGAGAAGTAGGCGTTTGTTATTATGCCATAAAACAAAAGGCACTTCCTCCGCAAAGTACATACTTATGTTAATCCAAAAGCGTAATTAAAGATAAATATTAATTACTTAAAGCAGATAAGGCTGCAGATAATTATGAGATTAAAATAATAATTCAAATAATGAAGTAGGTCACATAACGTACAAGGTTGCAAATAAAATGATAGATTTTATCAGTTTGAAATTGTATCGTACAAAAGTCTCCATATCAGTGATATCATCGCACAATAAAATGTTTTACTCTGATTAAGTTTATCTTAAGGACGCAATTAGAAGGGAGATTATAAAAATAAATGGATAGAAAAGAAAATAATTTCCATGAAAGGATATGGCCAATAAGGATTTCTTATATCCTCGAACAAAGAGATGGGTTTTCGATGTCATAAAAGTTACGGTGCCGTTAAAAATATATAGATGAGAAAGAGTCCGCAGTTAATCATCGAGGTAGAGTGGAAATATGTGCTTAAGTCAGACAATACACGGCGTTATTTATCGTCGTAAGCCTTTTTCTCATTATCTACTCGACAGAATATTGGAGAATCCAAAATATCTATATTTCATAGACGGATGTCATGTCTTCGGAAAAAAAGAGGCACATGAATGCAGACCATTATTTCAACATTTTGCAGAGCTCAGGCAATAATTTAATCATACTTAGACTCCTTTTAAAGTTTCAACGGTTTATGTTTATATTTTCATTAAGTTTTCATATTTATGAATTTAATACTATCTAAAGGTTATCGCTGCGAGGTTTAACTAAAATAGTGTTAAAATATTTAAAGTTGTTGTAGCTCCAAACAGTCATAAATTTAATCCATACATCAAGCATGGAAAACGAAATACAAGAGAATAAAAATGATGATCTCAATGCAATGGTTTCTTTCCGAATATTCTGGTTGAATTTTCCGCGACTGATGATTTCATGGTAGCAATATTTCACCGAAAATGACTCCAGTTTTGGGCCATAAAAGTTATAATCAGTTCATCCTAACGATATCACTTGTAAAAGGACCGCTGTCTCATTAGGAGTCATTGTGGAGGGAAAAATGAAGATAGAACGTGACGTCATGGTGGTTTATGGTCCCCAGAGGGCGCTATACTCACCCCTCCTGTGGCGTATACGTCGACACCCCTCTTGTTCAACAGGAGTTTCACCACGTCCTCACGAGAATGCATGGCCGCTATGTGGAGGACATTGAAATTGTCCTGTAAATAGAAGAAAGAGTGATTTAATTGATGAGCACACACAACACAATAAACACAATTACGATACGACAGTGGAAATACAATGCAAATTTACTAATTTGTAAACTAACTCAAGTGTAATTACCGCCAATAAGTAATAAGAGTTTCGAAAGCTATGTTCCAATTGCTTCCTTGGTTTGTTTATAATTATAGCGAATGAAAACTTCTATTTGAGTAAGTTGCGTGATATTTGGCGAAATGTATACAACTTAAACACTAAGTAAAGCACGAAGCACGTATTATTCTACAACTGTGTGGAACACAAGGTATTGTGTTACCTTTTGAGTCAATACTTATTAACAATTTTACGAGACACTAAAAGAGGTCAGAAGTCAAAATTAAAAATACTTACAACTTCAAATAGTAAATGATTTAAAAGTATAATTTGCTTGAGAAAATTGTATGAGCATAATCTATATGTAAATTGGTTGTAAATAATTTTAGGCTTAGAAATCAACAACATTTGTTTGGAAAACCAGAAAATGTTCGATGAAGAATCAGCGTCTCTTTTTAGGATTCAATCGGAATCCTTTCTGATCCACAAGATGTTATGAATCCCATGACAATTGACTCACTCCAACAGGAGATGTCAAATACACGGAGAATCAAAGTCGTCTCTGTACAAGTTAACCTAACACAGTTTAGTATTAGGTAAATTAAATACTTCCGTCACTTCAAATAATGCAAATATTATCTCATTATATTAAAATGTGGATATATATTTAAATACATATCCGCACTATAATTTGTTTCACTTTAGAAGGATTACCTTTTCTACTTCCAATATTTGATATTTGTAACTTGTTCAAGTGACAGACAGATGGTATTTAAGTGTTACTCGTCATTTATTCCAATTCTATCAATAAATGTGTAAATTTCAAATTTTGTTATAAATGTATTTTTTCCTTCCTGACGATAAAAGGAGTAGTTGCATGAGGCAATTGACATATGAATGTCTAAATTATGGGAACAATTAAATACTGTCTCTATTGGCTAAATATTAATTTATGTTAACTAAATTCAAAAACATAAATAAAAATATGAAACTCCAAGAGTGATTATACGTTGTTTAAATACAAATTTGTTCAATTAGCGACATTATAAATTAATTAGAAAAAATTCAAACCTAAGGTTACATAAAAATCTTTCTACTCTTATCATGCATATTTAAAATACCATTGGTCATTTAGAACTAATGAGGGCTAAAATTGATACTTTCAATGAACTGATACTGTGGTGAGAGAGATCCAAAAAGAGTATAAAACAAACGTTGAGAATAAAGCCATAGATCATTATATGCTAAAAATAATTCTTTACAAGGTCTGCTCAATATATCTCAAGCATATCATCAACCTTGAAATTACAACTTCATGAAACGCCAAGCTCATGAAAGTTGCGGGACATTCTCAATCTAAAATCGCAATTTAATTTCTCACTGGTGCTTCTCAAGAGGGTTACATTTTTTGTAATAAAATTAAATTCCCGGCGAAAAAAGTAACAAAATTTAAGTACAAAAACAGGTAAACTGAAAAATACGAATGTTTTATCTCTCTTTTTCGCCAAAACAGAGGAAAGCGTTTACGTCGGCGATAGATCAAATCGGCCCTTAATTATACGGTGCGTGCTTTATAAATAAAGTGACCCACTTCTCGGACGCCGGTGGGACACACTAGCAGATAAGGCCCGCGAAAAAACCAAGGAGGAAAAAATGAGGTTTTGAAGAAGGATTATGCGCTCTTTCGAAGCATTATTCCTTCGCGACAAAAAGGGTTCTGTGCAATCCAAGCCGGTGGAAATTCGCGATGAGGAAAAGACGATCGCCTCCTTCTTTTTTTATCTCTGCGGAACTTTTTAGCGGAGGTGATGTATGAGTTGCGAGCAGCAGTACATCACCACAGAAAAATCCTCAGAAGTCCTCTTTTTAGCGGATCGCCGCCTCACTCGCTAGGATGCGGAAGGTCGAAATACATAAAAAATAAAGGTCTACGCCAGGTGTGGTGAATCTTCTTTCATCGAAAGGTCACGAGTACCATCCGGTCACATGTGAGACCACCAGACCGTACTTAACCCTTAACCAGTGACGTGCAATTTTTGTCACACTACCAGTGACGTGCGGTCTGGGAGACCGCAATTTTTTAAATATCTTTAAAGTTACTAAATGACACATTTAACAAAGTTTAAAAGCCTTAATAAACTAATCAGTTATTCAATAATTTGAATTCAAATTTAATTTTATGTTAATATGAACAAAATTTCAATTACTAATCATTTTACGAAGATAGTCAAAAATTTGAATGAAAAAAACATATCCTATCAAAATAATGTCGCATATTAAAAATCAGGTGCCTATTTTTGTAGCAAAGCCTTTAATGTATTTTTGGGATGATAATTGATAAAACGTTCTTGAAAAATATTTCATTTATTGTGTTTTTCATGGATTCTGCAAACGTTCGATATTACATTTTTCGTGAAAAATGTACTACCCCTCCATAGAAGCACAGCTCTTGCAAATATTTTTTGTGCATTATAAAAAAACTGGTTGTCTACATTTGGACCAACAGAAGGAGGTTTTTCGTTTTTTTCATGGAGGGCAAAGTCGGCAAGTCTTCCGCTTCTCTAGTTTATCTTCGAAATTTTAAGGATTTCAACTGTTAGGTTCAGAATTCGGCCTATAATGGCTCTTAATTGTGTGGGAATCTTGCTGTTTGACATTATCCTCTTTAATTGTGGCCTTACTAACTCCGCTGCAATGCATTTAATAAAATCGTACCTATTCAGATACTTCTTGTCTTTTAGAGACTGCTGGAACACAAAAGAATTCACCAATGAAATGTCTAAAATCCTAAGAAACACTGCCATTGGCCATCTCCTTGTTCTTCGACTGGATGAGTAGCTGTTGCACATTTTATGTAGTGTATCTACTCCACCCTTGGTTGAATTATAGAAAGCTATAATTTCAGGTTTCATTGTCACGTCATCAGTGCTCTCTGTGGTGCATTGACGACACCAACCAAAGAGTCCTGTTTCTCTTTGGCACATGAGGAACTAGAGTCATGTTGCCGTATATCCATACAACAAGGACCCTTTTGTGCCTTCTTTTGAAGGCCCGAACTCATTGGATATTTCCCTTTGATTTTTTCTTATCGTCCCGACATAGGTCAGTCCTTTCACCCTCAGCTTCTAAACCAGTTCAATTGAAGTGAACCAATTATCAGCTGTAATATTTCGATTGGAATGAAATATTGGCTCAGTGAGACGCAGAACTGATTGCGTAGGTTTCGAAGTCTTTTTGTCTTCCTCTGACAGACCTTTTCCGTAGGTACTTTTTCCGGCGTACAAACAGGCATTATACAAATAGCTATTCGATGTATCCGTCAAACACATCATATTGAGGCCATACTTAGCTGGCTTACTCAGGATGTACATTTTAAATCGGCACCGACCCCTGAAGGCAATTAACATTTCGTCAATACAAGTTGTTGTGCCCAGTGAATAGCAACAATGAGAATTTTTTACGAAATGATTTGACAAATCAGAAATTGGTGCAACTGGGTCACTTTCGTACCGGACGATTCGGTCTTCATGGTTATCAAACCGAAGACATAAAAGGAGAACAGCAAATCGTTGTCCATACATTACTAAACGAAAAATTTTCTTTCCCATGGCATCTGCAGCAAAAGTACTACTAATATCTTCATCGTTAGATTTAAATATTGCCGAATATATTAATAACCCAAGTAAAGCTCTTAATTCAACATAATCTAAATCTTGGATTTCTGGCCTACTCTGGTATACTTTTCTCATAACTTCTGAAGTTTGACATTTGTCCAACACAAAATCAAATTTATTATATCGTCGTCAAAAATAAGCGACCAAAAATGGAGAGGTTGCAGTTCCCTATCTAGAGGTATAACAAATTGCTTCAAACCTGGTTTTTCCGCGATAATGTTATGCAGACGAGTGTTAACGTTTCTCTTTGGCTCTTTAGAACTATTTTCCCAGGCAATTGGTTTTCCTGCCGCCATATTTGGAAATTATTTTACAACAAAGATATATTTTTGAAAGAAACGCACTTACTGAAAAAATATAGCTCACATGATTCGTCTTTCAAAAGATCCGTGTATGCGATCCGTGTAGCAAGATGATTACTTGGCAACGAATAGAGTGAAACTAAAGAAAGCAGTTTGGGGAAAATTCGAGAAATACGTTTTCTTTCACATCTGGTCATGTACTGCTCGAACATTCGCCTTGGGTTTTCCCCAGGATCACTCCACCCTTTCCATTGGGGGTCCATATTCCGCTGACAATATGCTTCACTAAAGGTCATTCATCCAGGGCTAGGCACAAATGAGTAGTGGCAACAAAGAGAAATTCTCGCAGGATTTCGTTATTCTGAGTTTGCCGCCATTTCGGTCGCATCCGTAGTAAGTGACATTCTAGTGTCAGAATCACAGCGAAATATAAAGACGAAAAATTCGGTTCCATACACATACGGTGTTTTAATGCAAGTATGATTTAATATTTTTCTAAAAACACTTTTATTGTTGGAGTTGATATTATAAAATAACCAAAACAATCAGTATTCTTTAGGACGACCTCAACATTAGCCTACTATCATAAAATCCATATATTTTGCCTAATTTATGCTTTTCAAATAGTAATAACAAAGAAATGTGAAAATAATAAACAAATGTAATAAATAAAGTTAATTTTGTAAGCCTCCATAATAATATTCACCCATATTACGAATTGAGCTTTCCCGAATTAGTGACGTGCGGTCTCTCAGACCGCGCATGAAATTAAATCGCAACTTAATAGAAATACAAGTAAGATAAATGAAATTCGAAGAATTCTATATACTACGTAAAGGTATCTAAGAAGGTACCATAAATAACAGATTTATTAAAAATCAAATAATTTTTTTATTCACAATAAAAAAATCGCTGCGGTCTCTCAGACCGCACGTCACTGGTTAAGGGTTAAGCAGCGCATGGTCTATAATTTAAATTTTGGACATCGAAATTGTGCGACGAAAAATAAATATGATCCATCCGTGTACTTGAGTTGAACATTTTCCGTTCTATACTCATAGTGAGGCGTAAGACACGAAATATGGAAATAATTTTATTTAAAGGTTTAATTTTTTAGGAACTGAAGAAAAGGAAGCAGGTTTCCCGCTGCGGTAAAATACGTTTTCCCGTTTTAGGCTAAGGTTAGGCTAAGGCTTTTCACTTTTACGCTATCAATGCACACGGATTCTTATACTTAGACTTTGAAATACCATGTGAAAACTACATAGTTTTTTTAATACAGCCTTTTTAAATAAATAATAAAAGAATGATTCAACGAATCGGTCACAAGGCCCGTAGATATATAAAACTCACAATACGATATTTTTAAACCATATATTTTTGGGAATAATATACATCTAACACAATAAATCAATTTAGGAATTGTAGCTTATTTTCCCAAGGTTAGAGTGTCCTTGTATTTGTACGAGATCAGTAGGTATTTGAGAAAAGTATATATTTATTGGTGCAATTTATTACGTTAAGTATGAAATTTCATTAACTATTTTCTCCATATACGAAATATATAAAAAGTTTTGTTTTCTTGAAAAAATTGAATTCGAGATTTCAACGAAAATATATATTTTTGGGGTCCCTAGAAAACGTTTTGGCCATTTTCGGAATGATGTATGCGTGTGTGTGTGGTTCTGGGCGCTCTAACGTGAAAACTTAGTGCGGTATCTGTACCAAATTTTATATGTAGCACTTTGGTAGGTGCCGTTAGAGTTGCTTAGTTTTTTGAGTAAATCGGTTCACGATAAAGTCGAGTTTTATTTTTCGAAGCTCGTTTCTGTTCTTTTAATATCTCCATGAATATGATATTAAGGTATATACTATTATATATAAAAGTTTCAGAAAATGTAATTTGCTACAATTTTTGCTTGAAACATTCTTTGTATCACCGATTGTTTAGGAGTTATGCGTCAAATACCGATTAACCGGAAGTTGCTGATTATTTACTTTGTGGGCACCCTAACATGAAAACAATTTGTCGTAAGTTTCATATATTTCACTTTGGTAGGTGCCGTTAGAGTTGGTTAGTTTTTGGAGTAAATCGGTAGACCGGAAGTCGATGTTTATTTTTCGAAGCTAGTTTCCGTTTTTGCAAAATTTCTCCATGAATCTGACATTTAGGTATATACAATTACCAACAAAAGTTACAAAAAAATTCATTTCTATACGTTTTATTTGAAATTTTTTTATATCAACCACTGTTTAAGAGTCTTATCATAATTGAATAATTTTCTGGTCATTGCGACGAATTTACGTTAAAATTTCGTTTTCATTTGTATCATTTCATAATAATGTTATATAAAACATGATTACTACGATATATTTCTTCAAAGTTTTATTTAGAAGTTGATTTGGAATTTGAAACACGCGTATTTATTTCAAAGTAATTATTCAAGCATAATTTTTTCGTGCCATTATCGATTACTATTCACAATAGCAATAGAGTTCGTAACTATGAGTTTGTTTACACGGCAAACAATGCAATGAAAACAGTCTTCCGCTCACACTCTTGCAATAAATTGAGCCCTGGGTGATTGATAATGTTTAAAAGGTTTTCTTCTTTGTTTTAATTTACTCCAATTGTCTTCTTCATTTGTTTCCTTTTGTGTATATTAATGATTTTCGTCATTCTCTGTTAATTTTTAAGTTTCCACTGTTAACATGTGTGTTCTTTATCTTCATTAATCGTTTATGTTGTTCGTGCGTTATGTTGCTCTTCGTTCGTATTTTGATTTCGTTACCATCGGCGTATTATATTGAGTTGGATATATAATC